>OZ038491.1:61192423-61287423 GCA_964036315.1 Acanthosepion esculentum
GAAACGGCTAATACTAGCATTGTGACGCTAGACAATATTTATTTAGCAAATTGTAAAGACCAAACACTACAGAATTAATAGTTAGCATGGCACTTTCATCCAGTTCCCTTTAGGTACCCCTCGAAACTAGCATTTGTCATTTATATCCTATATGTCTGTCTGACTAAAGTCGACATCTGTCAGACGAGTTACCATATTCCGAGGCGACAGCTGTCAGACGAGCCACCTTATTCCTGGTGAAGTATTTTGTCTTCATTGATTGCATGATATATTTTGAGTTTCAAATATATATATATATATATATATATATATATATATATATGTGTGTGTGTGTGTGTGTGTGTTTGAAGAATAATCCAGAGAAGAGCGTCATATTTTTGTGAACTGTTTATAGTGATTGTCGAAACTCGGAGATATTCGGTAAAATACGGATATATTCGTGTTATTTTTTTTTTAAAAAGCTATATATATCCATTGTGTTTTAAACATCGGATTTGCTTGTCACAAAATATATTTTCGGAGATATTTTCGTATCATTGATGTTTATAGTTTACACCGAATATGAAAGATTTCGTTTAAGAATATAACGAAATGAGAATATAACGTAGAAATCTTACATATTAAAAATAAGATATAAATAAATGAAGGAAAAATAAAGAAAAGCATAAACGAATAATGAAAAAAAAAAAAATATATATTTCCGTTTCAGAAAGAGGAACAGAGCGAAGAGAATGCGGTAAAGTTGAAAAGAAAGCGAAAGAAAATTGTCAACATATCCTGCGGCATTTCATGCCAGAGAAAAAAAATAAAGTAGTTCTTTTCGTGAACCGCATTAAAATTAGATTCATACGCCTTCCCGATCGCAGTTGGCTCAGTCTCTCTTTATATTGTTTAAGTTATCTCCCCTCTTTGTTTCTATGTCCTCTTCGTCTTTTCAAGCACTTCTCTTCCTCCCCACTTTCTGCCTGTAAGATTCACAACATTAGTTCAGCTCTCTTTCGATGCGTCTGTCTTTCTGTTCTCCGCCATCTTTACATTGCTTGCTCTCTCTCTCCTTTACAGATTGTAGACATTTTCTTTCTCTCTTCCGTTCACTCTTTTCTAAACTAGAGAGACACATGTGTATATACGAGAAATCGAAAAGCTGAAATTGCGAATTAACGTCAAAAACTGCGCGTACACGCCAACACACATATACATACATGCACACGTACATATAGCGAAAGTTCGACATACAAGGTTCCAAACGTGGCAATGGCATAGCAAAGTAGAACAGAGTCATAGCGAGAAATGAATAAAAATATTGGAAATGGAACTAAACTTAAAACCTAAAAGAGAGAATAAAATGCCCTGAAGATGTCACTGAGAATATATATGTATATAACTTGCGTAAATAAATTCATATATACCTTTGCTTGTATTTACATAGGTACATAAATAAAAATGAAGTAATAAGGTGAATATCAAATGGTTTTCATTCGTTTTATTTTTTACCGTCACGATACAAAAGGTTTTATTTTATAAGCGAGATGGTATGTACACAATATGATATATCTACGTGTGTGCATTTCAAGTTATAAAATTAAGCATTGGTGTGAATATATCACTCTGCATTCATTTATATCGTACCCTGCCAACGCGTCACTCACTCTCTCTCTCTCTCTATATATATATATATAAAATGTGTTTCCCTGTTAATCTGTTAACTACATGTATTAAAAGTGTGTGTTTTTTTCTCTCAAAGTTTTCTGTCTTAATCCAAGTATTAAAGCGTCCATTTTAAAGACAGAACTGTAATCTTCATATGGAGAATTGGTGCTACATCCTCTTACTTTCTCTACAGCATGCGCGTTGATGTCTTCGAAACATTATCTACGTGTCTGTTCAATTCTATCAACCCTTCTCTCCGTATACACTCTCTTATTTCCATACGATCTTACAAAATCTCCTTCGCATAAACCCATTTCCTCAAAGCTCCTAACTCAGCTCTCTTTCTCATTATCAACCCATCCTTATACCAAGTTCTATCTCCAACCTGTTCATTATCTATCGCTATATCTATTTATCGTTCGTGGTTTACATTTTTAAACGCGTACTAAGTTGAAAGTCTCTGGAGGGTAAAGTTTGTTTTTAAGTAAACCTTTTCCCGCCGGGAATGATTCACATTGTGAAATAAGAAAGCCAGTATCTTTAGCATAACGAGGGAACGCATGCGCAGAGAGAAAAAAAAAACAAGAAAGAGGAAAGTATGTTAGTGCGCATGCGCATCCAGGAAGTGCAGGAAAAGGGAGAAAAACTTCCGAAGCACAAAGAAATCAACGTGAAGTAAATGCAGCGCCAAGAGCCACGAACTCTATTTGCATAAACAAGTCAAACATGTATTTCCAACGCATTATATATATATATATATATATATATATATATAGAGAGAGAGAGAGAGAGAGAGAGGATTCAATAGGAGAAATAAATCGAAGGGTAAATTAGAAAGAAATAATATAAGATTGAATATAGGAGTGTCAGCGATATAAGTGAAAGAGAGGAATTGGAATATCAAGCAAGGTGTTTATAGGAATGCAATAATTGATAAAGAGGGCGGAATATAAAATTAAGAACAGAAATATGTGTTGTTAAAATGCAAGAGTCGTAAAGAATATGGAAGATGAAATAATATGAAGAAGGTTAGAGAAAATATATCGATAGAACCAAAGAGAGAGAAAGAGAAATAACTATTGACAAAGGAGAACCACCATTTTTAAAAAAAAAGAAGAAAAATTAGAGGTAAATAAATAACAAGTCAGTGAGAGGATGAAAGTAAAAGGTTGAGGAATAGAAGAGAGAAAAACGAATGAAATAAAATGAAGAGACACGGAGGGAGAAGAAAAAGTCAAGGAAAGGAAAAGGTAAAGCATATATGCGAGCGAGAGGATAAAATAGAAATAAAGTGTAGCAAGAGACGGTGAAGATCAAATGTAAAAGAGTGTGGAGAAAAGAGAGGGTTAAGAATAAAATGCTAATAACAAGAAGGGAGAAACAGAGAGTAAAAATGAATACGAAAGATAGCTAAGGAGCGTGTAAAAAGAGATAAATAAAGTGGCAGAGAAAAAAGACGAAAAAAATGAAAGAGAAATATCACAAGAATGAACATGATGATTATAAAAAAAAAGAAAAGATGGAGAATTAAAATAAAAACTGTTAAAATAGATACAAGACAAGATTAAGGAAAGTCAGATAGATCTAAACAAAATTAAACTTCTCTTGAAATAAACTTCTGTACGCTGCGTTCCTTCATGACATGGACGATCATGGCTCTCGAAATCTTTCTATTTCTTGTACGACTTAGCAGCTTTTCTACGGTTACTAAGGATGCAGCCTCCCGTTTGGCTAACCATTCGCACAAGATGATCAGGTAAGTAGCTTCCCCTTATATCTCTCGCCCTCTTCTCCCCCCTATCTCTCTCGCCCTCTTCTCCCCTATCTCTCTCGCCCTCTTCTCACCCCTATCTCTCTCGCCCTCTTCTCACCCCTATCTCTCTCGCCCTCTTCTCCCCCTATCTCTCTCGCCCTCTTCTCACCCCCTATCTCTCTCGCCCTCTTCTCACCCCTTATCTCTCTCGCCCTCTTCTCACCCCCTATCTCTCTCGCCCTCTTCTCACCCCCTATCTCTCTTGCCCTCATTATGGCTTGTGAAGGTTAAACTTTCCAAGCTCCCCTGTGTCCAAATTATGCCAGTTTCTTTGTCTTCCACGTTGCTTACTCGCTTCGAACATGCAATTCTCAATATCCTTCTGTAGAACCATATTTTTGTTGCCTCCAAATTTCTCCTCATCTGGCGGGAGATTGCCATGTAAGAGATTGATTATTTCATAGTAATCCAGCATCCTTTTTCATAGTTTCTAACGAAAATCCATTTCTCAGCCTGTTTTCTTTTTTTTGCCTCTTTCGCTATTCCAATGCCGGTTCTGATTGCAGTGGTCACATTTTCCATTCGCTGTTAAAACATTACCCAGATATTTAAATTTATGCACCTGCTTGATGATGAAATAACCTTTTTGTAACTCGCATCCTCAGCGCGTTCTCTTGATGCTGACAATTTCGTACAATTGAGAAACATTTTTTTTCCTCGATTTATTTTACTATCCTGTTTCGGAAGTCCTGTGCTTTGCTTCCTTGTTAGCCATCAACAATGTCATCTGCGTATCTGCGTATATTTTTACGACCTCCGATAATAATTCCTTGTTGTGTATGCAACTTCCTTGGCGTAATCTCTCTGTAGAAGTTGAATAAATCTGGTGAGAAGACCCATCCTTGTCTTACGCCCCTTTCAATTTTTTTCGTTACTATATTCATTTTCTATCCGTATGCAGTCGGTTTGCTCCCAACACAAGTTCTGAATTATTCTAAGATATGCTCCAAATACATCTAGTTTTCTAACAGTTCAATAGATCCTTGTGCCATACATGGTTAAATGCTTTTGCATAATCTATAGAACATAAGAAAACATCCATCTACATATGTGTTGCTCTTTCGGGAAAACATTTAAAAGATCCTCTCATTGTCTTTCTGTTATCAGCATTGTTATTTTTTTCATCAATATTACTCCGACGTGGTGTAATTGTTAGCAAGTTTGTCTCGCTAGATCAACGACTGTATAGCGAGTTTAATCCATATTGGGTATTCTATATTTTAGATCTTGTGCCACATCTAAGCTACATATAGTAAAGGGCACTTCGACGTAGTTCAGTGGTTATCAAGACCGTCTCTCTAGATCAATTCCGACTGATTAGCGAGTTAGTTTAAAACTGGATGCTCCATTCTTTCGGCCTTTTGCTACATCTACGCTACGTTTAGTAAATCGCTATTATTACATCAAGAACATCAAATACAGTTGAAAATATCGACGGCATTCTCTCTCAAGCCAGGCTCGCTGGGTTGACACAAGAATGCTTCTGGGATATATATTACATAATTGTGACAGGAAACATTGTTCCGACAGACCTAAAAGTAATGATTTCGAAAGCCGATTTTTCAAGGTATGAAATTACTATTTACTGAGGAGATAATCTTACCTTCCAAACCACCGTTTCACAATATGAAACAAAACTAATTTCAATAACTACGTATGAGATGGTTGGTCTACAATCTAACTTTATAGCTCTCAATCTCATATATACACACATATATATATATGAATAAATATAAAAGTGAACATAGAAGTCAACACTTAGAGGCGACAGTCTGTTTCATGCTAGATGCAATCGTCAGGCCACGAGTCTTCAGTATATATATATATATATATATATATATATATATATATATATATATATATAAAAGGTTATCGCATAGTCGAATGACGAATAAATCACACAAAAACGGATTTATAGGATAAACAAATAATTGTCTCTTTATGATGACATTTAACCATCTTTCCTCGAAGCCCACTGAGGGCAAAGATTCTAACTTTCAGATTTAAAATCAGCTTATACATGCCAGGCTATGTATACTCTTACTGATCTATATAAGAAATATGCAAGACAATTTTATAAAAAAATATTTTACAGTATACTTTCATTGCTACAACATGGAGTTATACAGTAAAACTAATAATTAAGTCTCCGGCTATAACCTCTCTTTCACACACAGAGAAAGAGTGTAACAGCAAAATTGTCCAATTGTTAGATTAAGCTCTGAGCCGTTGTATCTTAGACATGATTAAACATATCTTATTGGAATTCTCCGAGGTTTTTATAACACTACTGGATTCTTGTTTGAATAAGAAGAATGTATGATTATTCTCGAATGTTAACAGAAGAACCGTGATTAAATCGATCATAAACGAAAAAGATATGTTCATCCTTAATTAATTAATCATAGCTAAGGATCGGAAGCTCATGAAAGATTGAAATAAAGTTTATATATATATATATATATTATTCGAAAACCATTTTCCAACATATTCAAGATGATATTCGTCCTCTCTAATCTTCTTTCTGTCCTCGACTAACAAGTTGCCCCACACCTTTCACGTACGATTTCATTTTAAAAGTTTTTTTTCACTGCTCTTTGGACTGTCATAGCTGAAACGTCTCTCTCACGTGCCAAACGTCTTATTGGTTGAGTTGGATCTTTTCTAACAGATCTCTTCAGTTATCAGTTGAAATGATGATCTCTCTTCCTGTTGTGACATCCTGATCAAGTTTTCCTGTCTACTGTTGCCTCTTTTTAAAAATTGTTCTCCGTTCTCTTGATGGTTCTTGAATGGATTTTCAAGATGGAAGCCACAGTCTGAATGTTGGCACGATTACTGAAGACCTGAATAATTTTTTCTCGCCATTGTTCAATTGAGAAGACAGTGGGACTGACTCAAAACAATTTGAAACTGTTCTCTTTCGAGCTGAATAACGCAAAAGGCTTCTCAGTGTTTCTTGCAACAAATAATATCAAGATGGCTAAACGTCTTATTTGAAAAAAAAGAGAAATTCAATTAGTTTCGTAGTTTTTAGATATTTTGTGGCAGAGAAAATTATGCTGTAACATGATTTGGGCAATTTTGCTGTTTCACTCATTAAATATATATATATATATATATATATATATATATATTAAGTCATCCCAGAAGTTCTGTCCAAATTATAACTTTTTGTTAAAATGAACTAAATTTAAAGAGTATTTATAATTTTAATGGAGCTGAACATTATTTTTATGTTTAGATGCATTTAAACTGATCAAATTTTATTTCAGAGAACAATAAAATTAAATTTTGTTTGATTAAAACCCTGCTAACATGGAAGTACCCAAGAATCATTTGAGGTACATAATGCTTTATGAGTTCAAGAAAGGAAACTCAGCAGCCGAAGCGGCGAGAAACATTCATTCAGTTTATGGAGAGGGATGTGTGAATAAAAGAAGTTGCAGAAGATGGTTTGCAAAATTCAGAGGTGGGGATTTCACTCTTAAAGATGAAGATCGAACCGGACGTCCAGTTGAGTTTGATGAAAAGCTTCTTGAAGCAGCCCTTGAAGAAAATCCTGCTTTATCAGTTGAGGAATTGGCAGTGGTTCTCAGTTCAAACCATACAACTGTTCATCGTCACCTTCAACAATTTGAAAAAATTCCTAAACTTGGAAAATGGGTGCCTCATGAATTGTCTGAAAACAACCTCAAATTCCGAGTTGACATCTGCTCTTCTCTCCATTCTCGCCAACTTGTTTCACCTTTTTTGGATAGACTTGTGACTGGCGACGAAAAATGGATCTTTTATCGAAATGTTAAACGTCGTAGACAGTGGCGTGGTAAAGGGGAAGTATCCCTGCCACAGCCAAGAAGGGAACTTCATCTGCAAAAGGTTCTTCTTTCAATCTGGTTGGATTGCCAAGGAATAATCCACTTTGAATTCTTACCAGCTAATGCAACAATTAATGCTCAAATATACTGTTAGCAATTAGAGCGTTTTAACCAATTTTAAGGGTAACAAAAGACCTGCTCAAGTGAATCGAAAACGGGTGATGTTTCATCAGGACAATGCGCGACCACACACAGCAAGAAACACGTCACAAAAGATCGAAGAACTTAGTTGGGAGAAAATTCCTCATCCACCTTATTCTCCCGACCTTGCTCCTTCAGACTACCATTTGTTTCGTAGCTTACAGAATCATTTGGAAGAAACAGCTTTTGTAACACAGGAAGAGGTTAAAACTGACATTTGTGATTTCTTCGAATCAAAGCCAAAATAATTTTACAGTAATGGAATTAGTAAGCTTGTTAATAGATGGAAGGAATCGTAGATAATCAGGGAAAATACATTGTTGATTGAATCTGTAATTAAATGTAACATTTGGTCACTCGATTCAAAATCTTACTTCTGTAAATACCTACCAGCATGAATTTTATTATAATATCTTGTTTACGTTGTTAAGCTCAAATACCTAACGATGCGATAGTGCGATATCTACGTAGAATTCAGTCATTAACGTAAGAATTAAGATCCATCAGAAAATCTATAAAATCAACCATCCGTCCTTGCGTGGAATATTTTTGTCATATGTAGTTTGGTGTTCCCGCTGTACGTCTAGAGGTCCTCGACAAAATCCAGAGACGAATACGCATTGCGATAGGTCCTGATCTGATATTTCGTCTACGGTCGTTTTTCACAAACATGACGTGCTATCCTTCTGTCTCTTCAACAAGTATCTTCAAGGCTACTGTTCGGACGAGTTGCTTTCTCTGGTTCCCAGGCTGCATGGATTTAAGCGAGCTACTAGGCTGGCATCTCGGTCTCATCCTTTCAATGTCGAGACGGTTAAATGTAACCGTCTCTTCTACTCAAACAGCGTCTTCTCTCGCACTTCCCGTCTGTGGAACTCCCTTCCTCTTGCTTGCTTCACCGATAACTATAATCTTCAAATATTCAAGTGTAATGTCAATCGACGTTCTTCTCCGTATCCTTACCTCAAACACTCCTCTTTACTGTTCTCAATCCTCTGTAACCCTTTGCGTGCTAGTCGCACTCCCGTCTTGCTTGGGGTGAATTGCTTAAAAAAAATATTAAAATTGTATTTCTAAAGAAACGGCATCCGAAGAGCTATGGTCACCAAGTCGTAAAAGCTCATATTACACACAAATATCGTCTAGATATTATTATATGCGTTCGGTATTTGTATGTACACTTAAATAACTTAAATGTTTGTCTAATGGAAAACGAGGGAATTAAATAGTCGGCAAGTGTGTGTCTCTGCAGCGGGAGTGCGTCAGACAGGCGTAATGCAAATAAGAATGTGAGGGAGTGAAGAGAATGCTCAGACGCCTACATATATACTTTTATTTTGTAATCAGCAGTGAATCCAAATTCACAGCCCACTCATGCTTGCTCCTGCTGTGAGACGGAAGCGTAAATAAAGACGCACACGCACCATAAACACAAATAAGAATAAAGATGCAAACTTGGGCCTCAAGGTGGAATTAATAAATTATTTACGCCACGCATGCCACTTATAATTAGCGTCTTTACTCTCCTCCTATTTCTCAACTATTTTCTCAAAGTTCTCCTCTTCCTACTACCTTTCTTCCCCCTCTCTCTGTCTTTTGTTCATTATATTTACTCTTTAATGTTCTTTTCGAGTTAGTTTAATCTTTTAAAGTAGTAGAAAGAACAATCGGCATCTTTATCGGTCTCGACCTGGTAACTCGGCTTGGTTTGTTTTACTGCATATCAAATTCAATGGGTTACTTGCTGCCGACAATTTTTTTTTTATTGCTTGTAATATTTTTTCTCAAAAATTTATTGCTTGTAATATTTTTTTTTTCAAAAATATATTGCTGGTACTAAAATCTATTCTCACACATTCATAGTGTTTTGACCATACCTACCAACTCGGGTCAGAGAGAACTTTGGAACAAACAGCAATTAAAAGGTGGTACACGCTCCTCACCCGCCCCCCGATCAGAGGCCTTAAATTTGAATGTAGTTTATCGTTTTACCCAGGGCGGCTCAGCTTCGGTCACTTTTCTAGAATCGGAACGTAGCTTCCTTTGGCCTCCTCTTCAATTATCTTCACGGTGATTGTTTTGGCCAGCTTCTCTTTGGTACTTCGAATTTAAGCGCAGTACCAGATTGGCAGTTAGGTCTCATTTCACAGTTGAGACATATCTGTAACGGTATGTCCTACGTTTAGGTTAAGGAGGCACAACGTCAGAAGCATAGGTCACTCAGTGAGGAACGGACTCAGTTCTAATACAGATGTGAGAGCTTCTGTTACCTTTATAATCTATTACGGGCACTGAAAAAAAATTATAAATAGCATAGTTGCACTATAAAGCACAGGTGATCTCTGTGGATGGTGAACAAACACAAATGTGCCTGAGCGAGCGTCTGAATTAGGGATTGGATAGCCGCCCTAGTAGACAGGTATCCTCGAATACAAGTAACCAGGTTTATATATATATATATATATATATATATATATATATATATATATATATATCATCCTGCAGTATAACATTTTGGTACGTCAAGTTAAAAGGATTTCATGTATAACTCAAATTTAAAATTAATTTCTTTTTGTTAATCTAGTCCTTGTTTTGGTTATTTTAAGGTTTTCGCGTGTTCAAGATACTCATACCCAATTCCTATAGCCTGCGTTGGTGAATTGACATGACCAGAATAATTGTTCATTTTTTCAAACATCCCAAGTCATTACAATTTGATAAATATACGAAGAAATTTATATTTTTAAGTACTTTACTATATATATATATATATATATATATATATATTATATATATATATAAACGGAGGTGTTGAGGCCTCACACTTATACACACACCCACATGAATATATACATTTACACACATCATACTGACTCCCTAATGAGCCAAATGATAACAGACCCCCATAGTAATATACACGCTAACACATCATACTCACTCCCTAAGAACCAAATAACACACACACACACTTAACAGAGACACATCCCCTTTCCAGGAACCAATAAATCTGTCAAAATGACCAAGGGAATTCAGAGTAGCATGAATCCATCCAGCTCTTATCTTAAACAACAACTTAAAAGAGACTGTTTGACCAACACAAGGACTGACCGAAATTCATATTAAAAAAATAAATAAAACAAATGATAACTACAGATAAAAGTTCATTTTCTCCATCAAGACATTCATTTCTGTAGTTCATTGCTACCAGCAAGCAGATTTTTTTTCTCCTGATGATGGCCATGTTGGCCGAAACTAGTCGAGTAATCTAACTGAAATAATAATAAAAACGAAAGAATATTAATATACAACCCAGTGTGTCTGAAGATTTTAATTTTTTAATATATTTTTTATTGTTCACTATATATATATATATATATATATATATATTGTGAATCAGTAACTGTTTTTAATGTCAGCTGTATCATCATCTTTTTCTCAAGGACAGTAGCGAGAAGGCAACAAGGAATATCTCAGTTTGAAATCGGTACGCAGATTCCATTTTCAAGTCTGTTCACCGCTGCATGGCCGGCATTTCCTCACATCATTTTTGGAAAAACTAAAATTTTAGCATCAATTAAACTAGGACGCACATGGCTTCGGTATTGTTCAATATTTACCGTTTGCAATTTTATCGAAGTTAAGACTTTGTCTCAGATAATGCACTGAGCTACCCTTTGCGTAGCTGGAAAATCAGTGTCACATCTTCATCATTGAGTCAAGTTACACTTATGAAGTAATTTTCAGCACCCAATACCCAGCCGTTTAGCCGGTCATGAAACAATGATAGTATTTATTGTAATAGATATTCCTATGGAGAGACTGGAAATGTATAGCTACAAAGTAAAGACAAGGACAAGTTTGAGAGCTGGGTATTAGAGACAATGAATGAAATATTAAAAATGTTGTAGGGATCGAAATGCATGGAAATTACGAGATATTCCAATTCTTTATACAGGGAAAGTAAAAAAAAAATCAAGGAAATCACGTGGAAGGGTTTTGCATTCATTATTAGTTTTTTTTCTCGAATGAAACTCATCAATGTCGCTAAAACATTTATATTGAAATGGATAAGGGAAAGATAGAGAAGATACGAAGAAATGTAGAGGAGCAGAAGAATAATAGCACCGAATTGCAGCTTCCAAGACCAGTGGAATTTCCCCACACACAGTAAGTTATTTTCCACTTTTCCATTTAATATTTTAATGATTTCTTCTCTTCCAACAATTTATAATCTTCTCCGACAATGTATCTAGTGACAGGGACAGCGTCTCGTTTTTATTTCACTACTGTCAAATGTTATTAGTGATAAGCAGTATAAACTCCTTCTTTGGTAATTCAACGATAGGTTCATGTTACGGACACAAACAACATCAAAGTATCAGAAACTTACGCTTGGTCACGCAATGTCACGTGTAAAGTGATATTATGAAATAAAAAAGAAAAGATGGCGGAAAACAGTGTTGAGAATGGCAAAATTCGAATCTTGGTTTATAACTTGGACATAATAGAAAATATTTTGATACATCAAGTTCGTCGATAATTTAAACATTACTATATCACGATTTAACTCTTGCTAAAGCATACATCAATATAATTTTCTCTCAGACATGCAAACGTACACATATACCTATAAAATTCTATTTTTTTTTTAAAGTAACTGAAAATTTGACCAATGCAAGTGTTGCTTAATTTCAGCGCAAGGAGTAGTACTCAAATTTATGTTTAAGTAAAGAGAAACACATTTTAACGTAACTAGACAAGTTGTTGATTTAGTTTGGTAGCATATCAATCTCAAAAGGTTATAAATATTTTGTACGTAATTGGATACTTTCAAAGTAAATGTATGTCTTTTTAGATATCTATTTTGTAGTTGATAAAATTTATTGTCGGCAATTTTACTATAAAAATGTATTTTTATATTTTTTAGTAATGCCGTGATTGTCATTTTACTATAGAAAATGTGGTTATTTCATTATAAAAAATGTAATGTTTTTTATTTTGGGGTTCACCATTTCCCATAGCAGGGGTCCTAACAGGTTTTACCACTACGAGTGGAACTGGGAACTGCTGTAATTAAGAGGTGGTTAGACATCCTCAAAACCACCAAACTCCCAATCAGTGGTTTTGTTACCGGATGTAACTGATTGTTATAGCCAGGACAAAACCAGACAAGTAAAATTGGAAGAATTCTTAAATGCAGTTTAAAATAACTCATTTAATATCACGTTCTGTTAACACTATTTACATTTTTCGGACTATCTGCCTCATCTTTGTTGCCATATTTATCACAACTTTTCGGCCGTTGTACGCTCCTGCCTTCTTCAGTTGGTTGGAATGTCGAACTGATCCCTTTATTTCTCTCGCTGGGGTAGACTGTTCTAGTTCCACGTGGATTGACTAATGAATGTCGGTTATCAGTTATCTCCTGTTAATTCACCTCTCCAAGTTCTCCACCGTCTTAACCAGGTATTGAACTCATACTCTTTGGGTCCTGTCACTGGATCTAACCAACGCCTTTATCCACTGTTCCGTCTGTCATCTCAGAAATATAGACAGATACGTGCTGTTAAATTTCACATTTATTTCTTATCTTTTAAGTTACCTTAAACTATACCGACGTCAGTAGTGGAGTTGAATATTCAGCTTTGACTATAGTTGCTTGTAAATAAATTGCTTCCGTGTATGTTTTATATATATATAAAACTCTCCCGTCGAATTTGACGTATGAGGATCAATCAACTGAGTGTCTAGGAACTCAAATCAAACACCAGCACTCAATACACACATATATGATTGGTGAATACGGATAAAAATTCCAATAACCAAGAAATACTCTTCTTAAAAGAGTGCTCAATACAGAGTAGAGCGAATATAATTAATTCGAAAATTATAAAAAAATGTTATATTTATGCTATAATTTACGAATATATATATATATATATATATATATATATATATATATATATAGAGAGAGAGAGAGAGAGAGAGAGATACGTTCTTTGTCCATAATTCAGCATTAATCTAAAACTGACTTTAGAGCAAAACATTCATGATTCCGTTAGAAAAGTCATCTAACCAGAGGTAGTTACTAGTGTAACCCGGATATAAGAGAGTTGTCGGGACCGGAGAAGAAGTCTCTTATATCCGGGTTTGGTTATTTTGTTTACATGAACGCAGGCTCTAATTTGGGACCAGAGAAATCTCTTATATCCGGGTCTCTTATATCCGGGTTACACTGATTGAGGTCAATAGATCTACAAGTAGCAGGGACCAGTGTAAGAATCCGTTAACCAGGATGATTCAACCACGGTATTCACATAAATCTATGATTAGAATTAGTAAACGACAAACCTATACTAAAATCAAACATGTAGTTTTCCTAAAAATGCCTGGATAAAGTTAAGATTTTCCTCTCTGACACTGAGGACATTATTGGCCTTGGTAATGATTAGCGATGATCAAAAGTCGTCTTAGTTTTCTATTTGCCGTGTCCTTTAGGATGTGGGCGATCAAGGCACCCCACAGCTTTCTATCGATTGTATTTTGTCTTTTCACCGTTTTCCCCCACTTCGGTTCCATCTATTTACACAAACTTATTCGCTGCCTCCTTCTACCTATCTTGTTTTCAATATAACTGGCTAGTGCCAAATTCTGCAAGCCGCATTTTTTTTCCTTATGCCACCGGGACATTTTAACAATTTCTGTTTCTATGTATAAATGTCCATTTCATTTCTATTTTCCTTAAAGATTCCTCGTTACTCACATTTTTCAGTCCATAGTAACAGCATCTTTCTGTACAACCACATTTCTGCTAGTCTCTTCATCTGTGATGAGATTATTCAACATTCATATAGGAGGAACAATATTACGTAAGAGTTCAGCACTTTTCTTTCTAAAGAAATATTTCTGTATCGCAATACTTTTTTTGAAAAGCATCTTTCTCTATTCCAATGCATCATCTGAGAGCGGTGTCACTTTTTTATCATTTGTTAAAAGAATTCCTCGATATTCCAATTTCTTATTTGCTTGATTTGCTGTCTCCAGTTCTGAATTTGTAGTTTTAATTTGGGACGGCTCCCCTTGCTGGCACCCATAGATTCTATCGTCTTATTATTGATGCATAATCCTTTCTTACCTTTTGTAGGAGTTTCTATAGTTTCTGGTCATTGCTGCTAAAAACTGGAGCAAAAGATTATGAACATTTGACTGCTTCTTCTCAGTTTTGATCAGGATGTACGACAGTTTTTACGCAAACAAGAATAAACGTAATACTGTAATTCCCCTTGTATAATATGCCTTCATCCATAATAAGCACTCCTAAAATTGTGCAGAAAGTGTGGGGAAATTCTTCTACCAACGCATAATACGCACCCCTTGTTTAGTAATCAAACCCTATAAATGGTACCTCTCCAATTTCATTACGGCCAGCGTTACCTACTCCTATTAAAAAAAAAAAGGTTTTAAACAGAGAATATTATTCTAATTTAGTTCTATGATAATTCTTATTTTATTTTACACCAATTCTTTAAAGATATTTTGTAGCTGGGCATAATACGCACCCCGGATTTTGCTTATTATTTTTATTAAAGAACGCGTATTATACATAGAGGAAATTACGGTATTATAATTAAGTAGTCAGATATTGGTTTGGTTTGTTTTACGGCATATCAAACATAATGGGTTATTTAATGCCGACAATTTTTATTACCTATTTTTACACATTCATAGTGTTTTGACCCCAGTTTGGGGGGTTAATATTTGCTCATAGCTGGGACCCAAATAGGTGCTACCACCCCGAGACCGGGTGGACCTGGGTACACCAGCAATTAAGAGGTGGTTCCACACTCTTCAAAGCCTCTTGATTAGAGGCCTTGCTGCTAGACGTCGTTTATCGACATACCCAGAACGTCAGATATTGGTAGTCTGTCTGAATAGTTGCTTGAATTTGTTTTCAATCTGTTCTTCCCAAGCAAGGCAATAATGCCACTAAGGGGCTACTGAGAGTGAAAGAGAATTAGGACTTCAGAAGAAACCGGAAACTCAATCGTAAACAAGAAGTAAAGGATAAACCTCTACTCCTGTCCAAAAGGACAAGCAGGAGTGTAAACCGAACGGTAGGCGAATTTATCCGAGGAAAAAATGAAATAATTAAAAAACAAACTTTAGATATCAGATAGAAATTTATAGAATGACTACTGCAAAAGTAGCGGTGCTTCCAAGAACGTCATCCAGATGATGATCTTGGATTCGAGCATAATTTTGGAGTTACGCCAACATTATCCCTGACTCAGACTCTGTTGATACGTCTTAATACTGCAGATGTTCTAGATGCATGACGCAGTCTCTGACCTCATTTTGAGGCCTATCTACTCTGATATTAACTGTATATCAATCAGATATATCAAGGGTGTAAAGAAAACACCGAGGTATCCGACTACAAAAACATAAGCATCGTTAAGGTAATATTTAAATCGACTTCCCAACAAATGAAATCATCCTATTCATTATAAAGTATGATAGCAGATATTTGAACTACTGATTTTGAGTCCCCTGTCAAATTCTTATGCCACTGAGGTATCATCGCAAGACTGCACGGAGTGAGAATTAGTGAAAGGTAATTTAATTGAAACATTGCAGTCAGAGAGACACATGGAAACAAATGAAAAAAAAATCAAATAGCTAAAAACCAAAAGAAAAACATTCAAAAAAATAATTTCTTGGTTTGTAAAAAATTCATAAGTCTCTTCAAAAGTTTTGCCTTGTGTGAAAATAAAGATATTTTGTCAAAAACAAAACAAGGACGAAAAAGCAGAATAAATGAAAGTGGGGGTGGGAAAGAATGAAATTAAAAGTGAAGAGGGAGTGATTCTGAGTATTGGAACAGCGACGTCATGCAGTTGGATGGTTTGATTGCTTAACGAGGGGAAAATGGAGGAGAATAGAATGAGGAAAGCGGGGTTACAGAGACGGGGAGAAGTAATAGGGCAATTATCATTAAGGAAAATAATTGAGCGTAAGAGGGGGAAGATAAAGAAGAAAGAAAAGTACGTTATTTGGAAAATGTAAAAATAAAGAAAACAAAAACGAGTAAATCGTCATTTTTTTTCTTAAAAAATAATGAATGAATCAGAAAACTCTAGGCAAATTAAAAAGTATATATATATTCAACACGAAAAAAAGAGCTTGATATTTCAAATTTGGAATTAGTTTAAATGTATTGACGATTATCCTTTGATGATTATATCATTTGAAAAGAGTCCTTGAATTGTTCACTGCTTGAAAGAACTTGGTTCATCATCTGGAGAATCCTTCATAGTTTCTCTGATTTCCACTTCACTGTTGTTCGATTCCATCTTAAAGTTTCTCATTCATAAGTGACGATTTGTGGTTTTACAATCTCATTTGCAACTATCTAGTTTGATATTTTACTTCCGTTTCCTGATTTCTTCATATTCTTTCACAGGTACTCATCTCAGTCATCGTTACAAGAACAAATAAGAGCAAACAGCAGTCAGTAGAGTTTTATAAAATAATCGGGTTGATGAAAATAACAGTTGCTCAAAAATGTTCGGAAATAATATTGCCTTTTTTCTGATCTCAAGTTAAAAATATTGGCAATAATAATGAAAACGAAACTACCTCAACTGCCAGGTGTGTTGCATTTATATAGCGATGTGAATCACGTTTTCCCATCTTCGCCTTAACTTTTTTCTTATTTCTCTCCTTTCTCATCAGCTGTTTTATTCAAATCATTTTTAGCGTGACTGAAGAACGGTTTTAACACCGAGGAAGATGAGACACTAAACGAGAACAGAAATGAAATTGAATATCATGGACAGGACTTGCCAGCAATAAAGATGAAATTTTAACGGAAAAATACTAATATTAAACGTTAGCGAGATAGTTACAATTTCTGGCGCGCACAAAGAAAGAGGACTTGAAAAATCTAATACTCACAGGAATTACTGGAAGCAAAAGGAGCAGTTTAAAAAAAGCGAGTAACATACTCAGTGTTTTTGTAAATGGCGTACTGATGAGGGATGGGAAATTATAGCAAGGAGCCATTAAATAGACCTACGAAGGAAAGAAAGCCGTGAAGCACTGTTGTGGTTAACGTCCTGAAGAGATACGGCACATAATTATTTCACTTTACTTTAATACATGACTTTTTTCTCCAGTTGACCTCTTGTGCCCCTTCTCTTTACCACCCGACCTCTTGTGCCCCCTCTCTTTACCAACCGACCTCTTGTGCCCCCTCTCTTTACCAACCGACCTCCTGTGCCCCCTCTCTCATGATCATATCTTTTCGTGTTTTTCTCTTTCATCATTTATTTCCTCATGCACGTAAATATTTCCTTTATCTTATACCGCTAACATTATTACGCAATCTCTCTTTCTCACTGTCCATCTTTCTTTCCGTTCTTTTATGCGTGCTCATCACCGATATCTAATTTGTGAGCATTCTTTTTTGCCTCCTTCGCGAATGTCTTAATTTCATTAAAACAGATTTATAGTGATGTCCAGTTTTAGTGCTCTTTAATTTCTTTTTTAGCAGCTTTCAAGCCTTCATTTAGTGGTACTGCCGCAACTCAGCGGCCATTGTTCTGGCCTTATGAATGACATAGAAATGGGAAGACTGGAGAAATAATTGAATCCCCCCTCAAAAAAAGAAAGAATTAATGGCGAAAATAAATGCGACAAAATTAACAATAAATATCTAGCAATATTTTGTCATTTGTTTTGTCCATCTTTTATATACTTAGGCGCATATGTGGTAATTTATGAAGATTTCTAATTAAACATTTATCTGTAATATCAATAACATATGTATATAAATCAACAGAGACTATGTACGAATATATATATATATATATATATATATATATATATAGGGATGGACAAAATTTGCTTTACCCGTTTCAAATAATAATAAAATTTCAAAACAGTAAAAAAGATGTGGGCGCTCGAAGCAAGTGGATACCGACGAAAATAAATAAAATATAACTTATATTAAAATTATAATTGTAAGATGATTAAATAAAAGTTGTTTTTTTTTAGAAATTTGTCTATCATTATTGGAAATGGGTAAAGCGGCTTTTGATCATCCCTGTGTGTGTGTGTGTACACACACACATATATATATATATTTTCCAGTACCTCTTTTCCCATTTTTACCCTAGAAATTTCAACTGCCTCGTGTCACACATACGCATCTATCTATCTGTATATATATATATATATATATATATATGTGTATATATATATATATATATATATATATATATATACACACACACACAAAATACTCTTTTCCAAGGACACCAGTCTTCTAGGTGGGCAGAAGCCGACTGGGGCATATTTCTGATAGTTTTTATTTCTATTTTTTAACAACCAAATTTTGATTTGTACTGCCATTACATTTAATAGAAGTTTGACAGAACGCCTAATCAAGCCTGGCCAATAGTTGATCGAGGTCAGTTTGTTGAAACCCTCGGTGACGATGACTGGCGATTTGCGCTGTGCTTGGACAACAATCAACGGCTTCCGCTCACTTTCGCTTTCAAAATTTTCTTTCGCAAGTTTTCGATCAGACCGTTGGCATGCTCTTTCGTGCAATTACCAACGGTGCCACATGCTGGGATCGTTTTCTCAGACCGATATTCACATGAGCGCATCTTCCTGACAAATCGTCCATGGTGAGATTCAACTCCGAGTCTCGCGGACGAAATACTTGCATACTAACTGCTCGCACATACAAAGGTTACCCAGATGGTAATACCTCCTATTCTTTTTTTTTTAATTTTACACCCACCAATATTAGAATCAAACGTTGCTGACATGATTGTGGTCGAAAACCTCCAACCGATAACCCATTATTTGATCTGTCGTGTTATAGATAGCAATAAGCCAATATGACGTCTGGTGATAGGAATGCGCATGCAAGACAAACCTCCATCCGTGAATTCCTCCCCGCTTTTATCAACAACTCTGCAAATTGTCTGATAGCGACTCGGATTGAGGAATAGGAGAGTTCGAATTTAGGTAGAGTTTGTCACATTTACTTACAAGCAAATACCATTAGGAAAGATATGAACATGCTCTCTCTTCCGGGTGTGGGTAAATAGAGGGACAGACTGTGCCGTATCGCCTTGAGCAGTAGTCTTTTTAGGAGAATGACAACTGAATTCATATTCTCCATCTATAGATTAAATTGCCTCACCAACCAGCAATTGGCCAAACGTGTTGAGTACAGCTGAAGACATGCTTAATCAGGGAGAGATTTGTTGTAACAGAAGGCTCTGCATCTGGATTATGGTCTTGCATCGATTCATTGAAAAAACAAACAAAATAAAACAAAACAAAAAACAACATGGCTAAGAAAATTCTCACAAGACATCGAGTTAACCGCTTCTGAGCAACAATTTCTTTCCCTGTCCTCCTCCCGATCTAGGAATTGTCTTGAAATACAATTCACCTCAAAACCAGATGAAGAAAATCCTGGAAGAAGGAATTTCTCTAGAGATATTTCTTTAGCTAATTTAGACCAATATTAACTTTTATTGTTATATTCTGTACAAATTGTTTTGAACACCCGAGAGAAAGAATTTTTTTTCAATGGATACCTTACCAATTGTTATAAAAGAACGAATGATTTCACTGTCTTTACCCCTTAAAGGAATTCTCATTGAACATTATCCGATTTACCAACAGAATAAGGAGACTCAGAGCAAAATATTCCTCGCGAGATTAATCGTTAGTCACCGCAGGTGATTAGGAAGAAGATAACTATTTATCCCTCATTTTTATTCAGTGCTGTGTTTTCAGGAACTGAAAGGATATATATCAAAACTAAATAAATAAATAGACCTTCTTTCAATACTGCAAAAATCGCATTGGCCAATCAATTTAAAATCTGTAGATTTTTTTGAGTTAAAAAAAAACAAAAAAAAAACAAAAAAAACACACAAAACAAAACGCTAAGTGTGTGTCTAAATTTCAAGGAAATCCTAAAGAAAATATAAAGATGTTTTATCGATTTCTGGTTTTCTGATAACAGAGTAACTAACTGTTCCGTGCAGCATTTCGCTATCATTGTTTAGTTTATATTAGGCTCTTCTAATTCCTTTGCGCGTGTGGACAAGTTTTCCTTTTTTTAATTTTGATTTCTCAGACAAGAATAAAAAGGAATAAATATTAATTCTTATTTCAATCGAGCTGCATCCACAAATTCTATTGCAACACCGCTATTTCCGCACATATTGGGATTATAGGCTTTCAAAGTTCTTGAAATGAGAATGGTACACAAATGAAATAAGAAGCCAGTTTGTCGAGCCGGCATTAGAGAAGTGATTATGAGATTGCGCTAAAGAAAGACATCGGCATAAGAAACGTCTATAATCCTGGAGGAAAACTGTGATACGAGAGACGGAGATATTCGGGAAAGTGGTGACGCGGAGGAATTGAAACGCCATCGATTTTGAACAATTTCGGACAACAAATTCAGTAATGATATGATTGTCGCCTGCCAATTTTCAGGCCGAAATCACTGGCGAGCCCACCACAACGTCTCCAACAGTCCCGCGCTCCAGCAAATTGGGCTCAGCAATCGGCAGATAATGAGACGCTGGAACGTTTTCACCGGAGATGTAATTCGGTAATGATTTAAGCGCTTCCACTTAAAAATGCCTCTTCCCCCAGGGCCTTTAGGACAATCTAAGATCGAACCTTTTCTAATTTTGAAAAGGTAGGAAAATATTATGCGCAGTTGTAAAAACTGACAGATGTGCTCAAAAATATATAAAATAATTTATCGTCATGTACTGATTTGGTTTATTTACTTTATCGGTATATCGACCTCTATGGGGTTATTTAATGCCGAAAGGTAAATACTTTCTAAGTAATTTTATGGTTTCAACTAAATGTTTTGGACGCAGTTTTTTATGGCTTCAAATACAGATAAAATGGATCGTTGGTAATCTTTTACCTAAAAATGGATCGTTGGTAATCTTTTACCTAAAAATGGATCGTTGGTAATCTTTTACCTAAAAATGGATCGTTGGTAATCTTTTACCTAAAAATGGATCGTTGGTAATCTTTTACCTAAAAATGGATCGTTGGTAATCTTTTACCTAAAAATGGATCGTTGGTAATCTTTTACCTAAAAATGGATCGTTGGTAATCTTTTACCTAAAAATGGATCGTTGGTAATCTTTTACCTAAAAATGGATCGTTGGTAATCTTTTACCTAAAAATGGATCGTTGGTAATCTTTTACCTAAAAATAGGTTTATTAATTCCGAAATCTAAATATTTTGAACGCTATTTTATGGTTTCAACTACAGATAAATTGTATTGTTGGTAATTTTCGCTATAAAATGAATTAGTAATTTTACTACAAAAATGTATTTTTATCGTGTTTTGTTTTTGTTTGAAGGTTCCCTATTTGCTCAAAGCTGGCACTCTAACAGGTGCGACCACCCTGATATGCAATGATAAACATTAGATTTTATATATATATATGTGTGTGTGTGTGTGTGTGTGTGTGGATAAAATACATCAACCGTTATTTTTAGTGGATATCCATATTTGAATTTACTTTTAAAACTTTTTTTTATTTCGTCTACCAGCCTACCACATTCTTTAGAAATTTATTTTTGTTTCGGATACGAAACTGCGCAGATATGGCTTCCGATAAAAATATTGATGAGGAAACGTGATTTAAGTCAAATAGGACAAGGTCTGGGCGTGAGTCTCTCGGTAGCCTAATGGGCTAAAGCACGTCGGATCAGACGACAGTTCATCTAGTTTTTCCAGTATTCTCACATTTTTGTTTGGTAAGATTAAAAGAGTACAAAACCTTTCTGTATTGTACGTAGTTCCAAGCGTTTTCGGTCACTTCTTTAACGATATATATCATAAAAAAACAATTTATACAAAGAATTAAATAGCAATGTTAATGTGATTAATGGCGAAATCACTTCGCTAACAGAACTTAATGAGACATTAACTTACTATCAATTCCTTGAATAATAAGGACCTTATATTGGACTTCTTGTCAGGCGGAAGACACATACAAAGTACATTCGACAATTTCCAATTGTCATCTTCAGGGTGTAATTTTTCCATACATAGGTAAACACTAAGACGACATATGTCTAGCGTCGTGGCATGTCAAGCTCCAAAACATATATTCAATTGTCAATAAAGAGCATAATTCTCTGTGCTTGATCTATCATCCCTAAATATCAACACGTTCACTAACATACACGTTGTCTACCCATGATCCTCTTGTCTTTAATATGTCTTCGGAGTGTTAAATTCTGTAGGCATATTCTCCTCGGCATATATTCCAGACATTTTGGCTTTTCTGCATGCCTAATTCTCTTTTTATTTACTTCTTTGGCTCTTTAATCTTTTCTCGTGGTTCTCTCTTGTGGGAAGGCTGAATAAATACACATATCCGAAAACCGGTCTTGCAAACACTTAAAAAAAAAAAAAAAAAAAAAAAAAAATTTATTTATAACTTAGGGTGTATAAATAAAAAGATATGTGAAAAAAAACTTATTTCATTTCACCGAAACAGACGTTAAATGCTTCTATCTTCCTTTAAATTTCTTACTGAAACCAAGTAGCGTTTATGATATGTCAGTTCCGTGTTTTCATGCGGTCAGAACGGAATAGTTCCTTATTTATGAGGCATTGGCAGGGCGTATCGGTCGTGCGAACTGGAGAAATTCCTGACTAACTAACGAAGAGAGGGAGGGACGGACAAGCAGAATTATAAGAGAGATTCCAAAATAGTTCATTTTTGTACACATTCGTTTTTAAAATGTTTTAAAACCTTTAAAAAAATTAACAGTCACTAAGAATGATAGCCAGCTTAAAAAATTAAAAAATAAAAAAAATAAGAGAAAAAAAAGAAATAAAACAAAATAAAAATGGCGTCTTTTCCTTTGTAAACCAATAGAAAGTTCTTTCTTTGCAGGCTTTGTGCTACCGCTTTGTCTGTAGTCGATTTTACGAATAAATGGAGCCCTTATCATCGCTATATTTTTATCTTGTTTCTTTGATGTCTGTAATTCGATGTTACTTGCCAAATATTTAGTTATTCCATCCCCCTCCCGCCCCTGTCTGAAAAGCCACTTATTTAAATTGACGCTATTTGATCTTTCAATATTATAGTCACGTATTTAAAAAGAATATCCTAAAATAAATCAAGATAAATTTATTGAATATTCAAAGAGTTATAAATGACGTTAAATTTGCGTGCCTTTTCGAGGCCCTATTGTGAGTCTGCAAAATCTCAAATGTTCCGTGAACAATTGCTGCGAATGTCTAAGAGTTCCGAATAGTTATTGAAAGGGTTTTTTTTTTAATACGTATTTCAGGGTTTACTTGGGAAAAAGAAGCAAGACTTGGACGCGTAAGCGCAAAATATTCCAACAGAGCAAAAGATTAAAAGGAGACGATGTGTTTACGTGGAGAGGCATTTCTCAGCGGAGAAAATAGGAAAAAAATGTGGTAAGAGAATCAAGGTCAAGAAAAGGATACACTGACAAAAGAGCAGTTGATTACTACATGGGTTCGTGAATTTGGAATAAAGCAGAATTACTATAAGTTCAATTACTGAACTTGGCAGTGTATACTTGGACCCAGTTGGAAACAGGACAGGCATTCATTGATCAATCAGTTATGTGCCATACGTGATATACATTAGTCGATCTTTCGATACATGACTGACGAGTCAGATTTTTCCCCACAGTAGGTTGCCATTTCTTTCTGCGGTAGGCAAGTTTATATCCAAGGCTATGGAACCGTTCTGTCCTGCTATTTATTCATAACTGGGGGAAGAAGTAGAGGATTCATACCTTTCCCAAGGGTATTAGCACACAAGTGGATGTAATGGATTCGACAGGAATTTGATCGTGGCTCTCCGATTCCTCAATCCAAGCAACTATCCATTACTCCACCGTGCCATTGTAAAAAATAAGAATTAAATAAGATAGCTCTAGACATGGGCAGGGGAACGAGCACAATCTAACCCTATAGATTAAATAAATGTTTCAGTTTAAAATTCACTGTAGGTTACTTGGATCGGCAAGCATCCGATGAAGTCCGGAGGGCACAACGACCGAAATGTTGTGATAGCAACAACTAAGATCAGGACAGTAGTCATCGAGTAAATTATATGAATATTAAACAGACAAGAGTAAAAGAAAAAAGGCCGGGAAAACAAAATGAACAACCACTGAGCTTGTCAGTTCTACTTATGAATTTTTTTCTTCTTTAAAAACGTCTACAAACTAATGCCCGTTCATATTCTTGGTGCTTACATCTTGGAATGTTCAAGAATATTCCATGACGTCTGCACTGTTAACCATGTCGTAGTACTGTGTAGGGATTGTTATATCATCAGTATCATGGATTATAACATCCCATTTAACGTTATATATATATATATATATATATATATATATATATATATATATATATATAAAGGACAGTAAGATATATAATCTGATGTTCTTATTGATATTTTTATTTTTACAAAACATTGCTCAATGTAAATTTACACAGCATAAATATTATAAATTAACTGATTTAAAATATGGTTTCTTCGCTACACAGTAATAACCATGTTTCAAAAACTGAAGCTAAAACCTTAAAATTTAATTATATAATTAAATTATAATCATTAGTTCTGTTTCATCTTCAAACGAATTTTGGAATAACTTATTTTTAAATTTACTGAGTTTTAAACGCACATATAAATTCATAATTCCCTGTTTCCAAGGATACAGAGAAATCCAATCATTCAGACAGGGGTGGTAGCGTGTTCATTTTTATTAACTATTTCTTGTATCAATTATGAGTTACGTTCGAAAAAGAGGTTAAGTTTAGGGAGGGGAGGGGTGTATTTTTCAACGAATTATGACATCCGTTAAACGTTATGTTTTCTTGAAAGTTCAGGCCGATAGACCTTACAAAATACTGTATAAAATATAACAAACCTTCTACTAAAATATAGGCATCCAGCAAAAATAACGTTTAAATATATCACTCCAAACGTTATTTTTACTGGATACCCTTGTTTCAAATAGACGTCTCGTTTTTATTTTAAACAGTGTGTGATACGTCAATTGGCTTGCGCAATCGAGAAATATTTTTTAAAAATGTGCTCTCCTACAGTTTCTTTATGTAAGCGAAATCACCGCACGCCTACAGAATGCGTCTCAGCTCAGTAAGGTTCTATTTTCACTTTTAAGGAAACATCATTTTCCCGTTCTGATTATTTTTCTCCGAAGCACATATCTGCTCAGATTCCTACCCAAAGCGTAAAAATAGCAATTTCTAAAGATTTAAAAGATTTGTTTTTTAATCCGACATTTTGTTATTACTGCAAACATTATTTTTAGTGCATACTCGTGTTTGAACCAGACGCCCTGTTTTTTTTATAAATTTAAACCGTATGTATTTCTACAATCGACACTATAGAAATCGTAACAAAGAATAGATGGAATACACCGTTTAAAATAAGTAATGCGTTTATTTCAAACACGAGTAGCCAAAAATATTTTTGAAGTAATAAAAATCCGATGAAAGGCCAATATTAAAAAAGGAATTTGTCAGTTTAAAACAATTCAAATATACAAAATAGGTTTCACTTTATTTTCAGTAAATAACTGAAACTTTAATTCATTCAAATATTCTGACTAACACCAGAAACGCCTGTTAGTTGCATTCAAAAAAGCTACTTGACTAATCCGGAAAATTGCAACTTGCTGACTATCAAGGAAAAACAAGTGACATGTTCCAGAATCTTACTGTATTAACAGAGGGTTAACATCATGTTACTGTTCTCATATGTTGTTGTCTGATGCTAGAGACATGTCACTGCTGCATACTTGATGCACTATCTCGTAGCTCCGTCATTAAAGTCCGAATTTATTTTCTTTACACAGTTTCAATGAAAAGTGTTGGGTCAACTCTTGATATGAATTTCAAGCACCCCGCAACGGTGCCTTTTGGCGGAAAAGTCTCCCCTGATGGTGATATGAAATCACCACCTTGAATAATTGACCACAGTAAAATTCGATCCCGGATTGTACAGTCAATACGTTAACGCACCAACCATTTCTTCAAAGATTTATTGCTGATAATTTTTTTACAAAGTATTCCTGGTATTAAAACCCATTTTTACCCTTGTTTCGGAGTTTCCCAGAGCTGCGAACCTAACAGGTGCTACCACCCCGAGTCAGGGTGGATCTAGGAACACCATCGATTAAGAGGTGGTTCCACGCTCCCCAAAAGCTCCTGATCAGAGGTCTTGCTGCTGGACGTAGTTTATCGTCATACCCAGGACGCGGATGCAGTTTTTCATCATGCCCAGGACGGAAAACGTAAATGTTCAACACGTTGAGTATTTTACAGTAACTTCGTAGGATTAACGAATAATGTGTTTTTCATAAAATCTGTATTATGTTATCAAACGTTCCCAGTGTAAAACCAGTTTCAAACTATTCTTGGTAGTTTAAAAACAAACACGAAAAAAAAACAATCACTTAGCACTTTTACTCATATCTTTCAGAAAAAGGTTTGAAAATAGTCATGCAACACAGAAATGAATCCTCTAAAAAAATAATTCCATGTGCTATTATTTCAGGATGTGGGCAGTCATGGGCCCTCATAATAATCTGTCTGTTGTTATTCTATAGAATGTTCCAAATGTCAAGCAACAATTGACAGAAAACGTACAGTTGAGGGAAATTTTGCATGCCATCATCTTCTATAATTCGACAAATAAATTCTCTGTATAATATATTGTCACATAAATAAATATGGTTCTTTTTGGTAAATAAATACAAAATTTACAAGGTTATCAAAAGGTAATGTCACTTTTGGAACATCCCGTATGTATCTTTTATTCCCTTGCATGTTCCTTCAGTAGGTTACTCGAGGTATTCTTCTTACTTATCTTGTCGACAGTAACTGTTAGCGTTAATTCTGAACGTCTTTCCTCATTATTTGGCCTAGGTATTTCTGCATTTTCATTTTTATCAGCTATGTTCTTGTTCTTCTTACCTTCCTTAAAACCTTTTCATTAGCCAAGATCTGACCGTGATTTATCCAGTATTCGCCAGGAGAACCACAACTCTGCCGCTTCAATTAAACTTCTTCACTCGTGATGAGATTGCCCAGGAGACAGCTGTGCAATGTAGTAGGTTAGTTAATACCTAAGTTTTTCTATAATTTTAAGTTTCGTCCATGGGTTTGGAAGGGCAGATTCAGTTGAAACAAAGCAAGTAGTAAATGACCAACATTATTGTGATTTTCCAAGCATAGCTTAGATGTGGCACACGGCCGAAAGTATGGGGTACCCAGTGAGAATCGAACTCACTATTCAGTCGTAATTATTCTAGCGAGACACGCTTGCTAACCATTACACGGCCTCGAGGTGCCCAAAGTGATTTTATAAGCGTAGTTTAGATGTGGCACAAGGCCGAAAGTATGGGGCACCCAGTGAGAATCGAACTCACTATTCAGTCGTAATTGTTCTCGCGTGACAAGCTTGCTAAGCATTACACCGCCTCGAGGTGCCCAGTGGCCGACATTATATATATATATATGAACAAAACGAGATATACTAAGACATGGCCAGCTGAACGAGGGCAATCTACTCTCTAAAGACAGTGTTCAGTTTTAAAATCTCGAAGGATTACCAGGATGGACAACAACATGACCGAAGTCCCAAGGGCACAATGACTGAAACGTTGAGGTGATAGAAACTAAGGTGATGACGGTAGCCTGAATAGAAATGTAGTAAATCATGGTAATCAATATCAATAGACAGAGTTAATCAAACACGAAGACTTAATCATGAGCCTGGGGAGGACTTTGAACATTACAAGTCAAATAGCTTGATACAGTTCATAAGAATTTATCTCCGAATAAATGGTTAAATAAACATCACTTTCATTGATATTCACATTTCCTTTTCGGTACCTAGACCTTACGAATTTAACGTGCAGTATTAGATTGGAAGCTTGGTCTCACCATTTTACAGTGGAAAGTGCAAGATATATCTATGCTATCACCTTCTTCCAGTGACGGCTCTAGGGTTGCTGGCACCCCAGGTAATCTGAGCTTCAACTTCCAATTAAAATGTAATTTTTTTCACAAAGACTAAAAAATGTAGAATAAGGATTTTATATACAATACAGGCTAAGGAAAGCATTTATTATCCTACCTAAAACATTTTTTAGCCTTTACATCTGACAAATCTTTTCCTGGCACGTTCTACACCTATCTTCTTTACAAGATCATTTTCTATTTACAAAATAATCAAAGGATTTAATCTATCTTGAATCATGGATGACCGCAAGTATGTTTTATACGCTTTAGTCTTAGAAGATACCAAGCATGATGGCGCCCTCGACCTTCATGGAAGCCCCGGGGTGCCTGGCTGAGTTGCTAGTAGCTTACGCCGGCCATGATTTCTTATCCTGCACTTGTAGTTTGTGGGAATTTCTTTCAGCTTCTTCCTTCCCATTCAAGTCGCCCCGCCCCACCCCCAATTAAAATACAATACTAATTGTTTTGCGTCCTGGATAAGAGGATAAACTCATCCAACAGCAAGGCGTCTGATCAGGAGGTTTTGAGGAGCGTGGAACCATTTCTTAATTGCTGGTGTTCATAGGTCCACCCTGACCCGGGGTGGTAGCACCTGTTAGGATCCCAGTTATGGGCAAATAGTTAATCCGACTATGAAACTGTAAAAATAGTTTTCATGCCAGCAATACATTTTTTGAAAAAATTGTTACCAGCAATACGTTTTCGAGAAAAAAAACAACAAAAAACCCCCCAAAACACCAGCAATATATTTTTGAAGATGAAAATTATTAACAGCAATACATTTTTGAAAGAAAATTACCAGTAGTAAAAAAACTTGTCGGTATTAAATAACCCATTGCCATAAACCAAACCAATTGTTATTTAGTGTCTTGCAATTTTATTGTTCTCTCTGCTTAGATTTTTATCATATTCTGTAACACTCCATAACCTCTTGCTTGAGGTGAAATGAGTAAAAAAAGGCTATTTTTATTTAAGGCTATTTTGTAGCGCATGCTACAGGCCCCACACTAGCTCAACCCACTTATGTAAATGGCCTCCCTAGGGATTTAGCGGGACAACAAAATGAAAAGTTAATGCATTGCAATACCGGAATCTCTTCTTGCTTCACACTCAACTTCAATCTCCAAACATTTAAATACAATGTCAATCGTTATCTTATAATTCTTGTACCCTTTTATTGCTCTTTCAATGTTTTTCGTTTTCTCATATTCTTTCACACTCAGTAACCCCCTTCGCATCTTGGTGGCTTTATTGCCTTGGTTGGTGTTCAACGATTAAACCGTATCATTCTTATGCACGAGGAAACAAATGTAATAATAATTAACTGACAGCCACACAAACAGAAATCGGGTGGTAGATTTTATAACACTGAAAAGGATCATTAACATATCCAACACTGAATGAAAAATTTCTCAGCTAACCTGTAGAAAAAGACAATATTTATAAATGTAAAAGACAAAAACAATATCTCCACACGTGACAGTAATTGACGTAATTTTCAGTTAACAGAATGAAAATAGCATTCTCTAAATTCTTCCATTTTGTTTTGTTATTATTAGTTACTTAGGCTAATAAATTCATTTCGTTTTTGCATTGAAAAAGTACACAAGACGAAATGCGTCGGCAACTGTTACAGTTTTACTATTGTCTTTTACATTTATAAATATCCAACACTGCTAACTGGCCCCCTCTTTGTATATAGTAAATGTTCGTATATAATACGCACTTCTCGATGAAATATTTAAGCGTAACATTTAAAAATATTTCCTTACAAACGATAACAAAACGTTAATATTATTTCCGGACACGTCTTCCATCCTATTCGGTACGGTAGACCCAGAATAAAGTTACATCTGTAAGAGAATAAATACTAAAATCAAAAGACAATCCGTTTTAAAATAATATTCCTATTTCCATTTGCTTCAATGTTGTTCGTGTCAAATAAAGACCATGGAGTGTGTTACTGGCTCCATTTATTGCGAACAAACAACTTTAATTACTTGTTGATGCTGACGTCCAATTTTGGGGCCATATTTTTCTAAATACGTTCATGTACGTACTTTAAATTCTGTGTAAATTATTTCAAACTTATATACTATATAAATTTTTATTAACACTATATTCATACTGTAGTCATATTTACTGTTATCACAACGTTTCGGCCGTTGTGCTCTCCGGTATTCCTCAGGGCTATTTTTATCTGGGTAATCCACAAGGAATTTTGAACTGAAATACTAAAGAGAATATTTATTCAATAAAATTGTCATAGACCTCAACCACGGCTTCCAGACGACGTCCCAATCTCCTTCAACTCTACTGAGCGGTCTCCTCCTTTTAGTTAGTGAATATTGCTATAATATTTGCCTTCAATTCATCTTTAGTGTTACAAGGAGTTTTGTTGCTCTCTCACTCAACTGTGCCCCACAATCAAGGGGGTTGCAGTCAGAGAAGTTAGGTGCCCAGATGTAAAGGGTGGTGTGGTAGCAGAAATTGTCTGAAAGACATAATTAGGGCCTCCTGTTTGTGTGGCATGGTGCAGAGTCCTGTTGCCATATAGACATAGGGTCTTCCAGCAATCACCGTCTTGACTCTGGGCAACACTACCTTAATGTCCGTCTCTGTGTTGAGTCTGGGGTCCTCACCAACAAATTCGGAAGTTTTTTTTCTTATTAGAACGATCAGAGCGAGTTTTCCGAGCTGTGCTGTACCTTCGTAATCACCATTCGACTCATCCAACTCTTTCCAAATCCTCTGCACTGTCCTCAGATTGACACCCAAACATTCAGTCAGTACAGCATGCCGTTTCCAAATTTCTGGCAGAGTGAATTGCCTCATGGCGTTCATTTTCTCACTGACTCTACTATACTGTGCAGTCAACAAAAATAAAAAAAACAATGTGCATACACGAAATTAAAAATATAAAATGGAGACAATTTTCTCATCGCACTGTGTATACGAGATTGAGAGAAAGAGTAAACAGAATTATGGCAAGACTGAACCTGTCTGAGTGTCAGTTCCAGAATCTTATATTAAAGAATTCAAGCTATATACAGAAGTGTAACGGTAGTCGGTCCAAGTCACAAATATAGATCCTACACAGTAATCGATGTGAGCTGCAAGGAGGAAGATGTCACTCGCTGGCATGAAATCGGCGCTAATGATTTGATCAGCACAATCAGGTTATCTTGAGTAATTAAAGTGATCTCTATCCGACTTCTTTTCATCAGTCACTTTCTAATAGTTATGTACCGAGCAAGAAGTACACCCTTCATTCAGCCGTTGGCCAACGAGAAATAGAATCGTGCCAAGTCTAAGAATTAATTTATGAAACATCCAGAATTCAGGAGAAAAAGCCATTTAATCCAATAAATAGAATCTCCGAAACATATGTGGTCTCACTGTTCCGAAGAAAAGACTTGAAGTTCCGTCAAAAAATTAAGCTAACAGATTCATATATATATATATATATATATATATATATATATATAGCTGTGAAACAGCAAAACAGTTTGTCTGTGGATGACAAATATATATATATATATATATATATAATATTCTCCAATTACCATATTAGTAAAAAAACGCACTCACTTTTAAATTTTCAAAAAATTCAACCTTAGCGTTGCGTCCGCACGCTCCAAAATTTCTTACTGTTAATAACAACACATTTCTAAAAAACAAAAAAAAACAAAAACATATTTCGATTCACATCTATTTTTTCGTGTCCCGTTATTACCTGGATGTACTAAACAAAAACAAATCAGTTTCCATGCCTGATAATGTCTGTATGAACAGATGAAAGTACTTGCAAAAAGAGCCCTTATACAGCTTGAATTTATTAAAAACATGGATCATAACATTCATCTAGAGGTTCGTGGGTTAATGTAATTTTAATAAATTTGTCTGCGAAGATGTATTCTCGCCTTTTATATCATTAACTTCACTAATCTGTTTTTTGTATGAATGATTCATGTAATATATATATATATATATATATATATATATATATATATATATATATATTACTTACACATTATTTTTAGTGGATACTCGTATTTTAGCAGACGCTCAGTTTATTTATCAGAATAAATATATAATTTCGTCTACCGGCCTGAATATTCTAGAAATCCTATTAAAGAAAAATATACGATCCCGCGCAGGATTCAAACCTGCATTCCCCTAGGGAAACAGTCATTAGATCAGATGTGCTTTGACCTTTCACTTCGCTTGGTCAGGGACGCACTCTGTTGCATAGAAGACATACTTAAAAAGAGCCAATGTGGAAAGGCCATAATTAAGCTATTCATATAAGAATTCTTTCTAATATTAAAAATTGAGGTAAACTGATCAGTTATAATATATATATATATATATATATATATATATTACATCGCTACACAAAAACTTTCATGTTTCGGAACTATAATGTTCCTTTATCTGACGATGATCGATAATAATGAAATTGATTTATTTGGAGAGCAACACAATATTACCTCATTTGAAAGTTATAAAGGCGGGTGGGGGGTAAAAACTAATTTCGTGGGCATGTCTGGATTAATCATTTAATAGACATGCCTCAGCTAAAACGGAAAAAGAAAAATAAGGTCAAAGGTGGGTTATTAATTCATGTCTCCATAAATTGACACTTTTGGCACGTCCAGCAGCAGACAAACTGTTTCAAACAAAGTTAAAATAAAGTGAAGTAGGCAGGGTTATATATTATATATATATATATATATATATAGGCGACTGTCTGTTTCAAGTCAGACGCAATCGTCAGGTGGCCTGACGATTGCGTGTAGAATGAAACAGACTGTCGCCCCTAAGTGTTGACTTCAATGTTCACTTTTATATTTACACACGCTCTCTGATATTGAGCACTTTATCCCATAAATGTAGCACACCTTAAGACTATATTTCTTCATATATATATATATATATATATATATATATATACAGAACGACAGATAGAGTCTTGTTATATATAATTAAAAAAACAAAAAGCAAGTGGCCCCAAAATGAAGAGACAAAGAAGAGGGGATCAATGTCAAAGTCAGTGTAAATTATATAAATCATTTTCCTGTTGCAGGTCTGTCCGACCATGACTGAGTTTTTTTGCGTGTTAGTAAAGTATTTGTGAGGCGGCCGATTAGACCGGCACAAGGCAATCGGTATATATATGTTTTGACAAGTGAGTCGGCTGTGTATATGCTCCCAGCGTTCAGAAATCATTTTTTTTAACTTCGAAGCGCAGTGTCTGACAATCTTCCTAATTCATCTTTGTTCCAATGCTAATGGAAGATATTGATATATACCCAGTTCCGTATTCTTGATGTCACGACTTTTATAGTTTATTATGTACGGTAATATTCCTGTTTACTTGCCTATGTATCTACCGTGATTCTTCTCTCTGACACGTTTTCTTTTCCGCGCCTGTGCGCACAGATTTCGGGGTGTATTTAAGACATTACTTTATGACATTGGCAAACAACCTCGGTAGACACGCGCGTATTCTATTTTAAACGCCTATGTATAAATATCTGCATATACACAGAAACATATGCATCCAGATATACCTGGATATGGACATAAAGATGCCCGTAGCAATGCTATTGATACAAACATGTTCGTACGTGGAAACGGTTGGCCGCTGTCCAGTCTTCCACCATCTTCAATCCGTTGGATATTGGCTGGCCAATATGAAGCACTTATGACCGGAAGGAATCTCTGTGAATATCTTGAATAGAATATGGCATTTCTCCAGTTGTCCACGGCACACAGTGAAACGGATCGGACGGGTTGATAGCGCGAGTGAATTTAAAGTTGCAAAAATTTGTAATCATAGTGTTTTCTCAATTCAAGTTGAGTTTAGGGTGACACAAATATTTCGATGAAATAGAAGTGAGAATCCCAATCACTGTGCTGAATAGAAATTAAGTGATAAACTAGTATAGCTTGGTAAAAAAAAAAAAAACTAGTATAGCTTGGTAAAAAAAAAAAAACTAGTATAGCTTGGTAAAAAAAAAAAAACTAGTATAGCTTGGTAAAAAAAAAAAAACTAGTATAGCTTGGTAAAAAAAAAAAAACTAGTATAGCTTGGTAAAAAAAAAAAAACTAGTATAGCTTGGTAAAAAAAAAAAAACTAGTATAGCTTGGTAAAAAAAAAAAAACTAGTATAGCTTGGTAAAAAAAAAAACTAGTATAGCTTGGTAAAAAAAAAAAAACTAGTATAGCTTGGTAAAAAAAAAAAAACTAGTATAGCTTGGTAAAAAAAAAAAAACTAGTATAGCTTGGTAAAAAAAAAAAAACTAGTATAGCTTGGTAAAAAAAAAAAAACTAGTATAGCTTGGTAAAAAAAAAAAACTAGTATAGCTTGGTAAAAAAAACAAACTAGTATAGCTTGGTAAAAAAAAACTAGTATAGCTTGGTAAGAAAAACAAAGTAGTATAGCTTGGTAAAAAAAAACAAAGTAGTATAGCTTGGTAAAACAAAGAAGTTGTGTGAATTTCTGCGATCAGAAGATATTTACAATAAGATTTTTTGTTGCGACTATCATATGTCGAATATGTCTCCTTCAGTCTACAGAATATTTCGAGCCGTACACTCTATTTAATAGATGTCAGTAGCTTGTTCTCATACCACTTTTTATCTCTCGTGATACCGCGTTTTACTAGTAGATATCCTCAGATATGGAGAGATTGACCCTCCGACTATACAACATATTTAATGTCATGTTCTTTCTGAACGTAGTTGCTCAGCTTCCATATTTTATTCTCCGAGTTAGCTTGATGTTTTTTGTTGAGGAGTTTCCCGTTGGCATCTGAACGGTTTGAAATTCACACGGTCTCTTCTCTTAAAATGTGCGCCTCTCAGACCAGAGAGCCCAATTGCCATTGATGTTTAAGCACTAACCAGGTGAGGCTAAGTAGGGACGGTTTTATTTGTATCCCCAATAGCATTGTGTGAAGAAGATTTTTAAGGAACTGTTACGTAATATCAGTCCTCCTTTATGACAATGAATGCTGGGCGAACACCTCACAGATAAAGAAACTGGAAGCAACAGAAACGTGGTTCCACAGAAGTATGTTAAAAATACTATGGACAGAACAAGTGAGCAACGACAAAATTTTAAAGAAAATAGAAGCAAAAACGACCCTGATACTTAAAGAAGAGATAGTTGACTTTTTTCGGGTACATAATGAGACAGGTTGAGGCCCATAGAAACGGATGAAACCAACGCATATTCTCGCTAGCGAGATTGAAGAAATGAATGGAAAAATTGATACTCACAGGAAAATGTGAAGGCAAGCGGTACAGAGGAAAACAACGCATAACCTACCGAGTGAGCTTCATTAAATGAATGGCGAAACAAAATTTAGGAGATAACAAAAAGATAAATTTATTAAGAGCTAGAAAGGAAAGGAAATTGTGGAGAGTCATTATTACCAACGTCCTCGTGGGATACAGCACACAGAAGAGGGGGTGTTAGTCGGCACCATAAGAAGTTTATAAATACATATATATTTTTTGATAACCAAAGAGGAAAAGTTTTATTGACTACGCGTTTCGACTTCGTTTGATAGGCTTATTTCGGACAGAATGAAAGACACGCGCGTACGCGTGCGTTTTAATATTAAATATTTAATATCTGTTAGACTGGTGTCTTCCAGTTGGAATAAAAGAAGAAAACTGATTTTTTTGTACTAAAGCTGTTAATGCTTGTTAGGTGTCTTTTGGTCGGAAAGAAAGAAATCTGCGTGATATTTTTTTCTTTTTTGTATTTAATTCGCCAATTTCTGCTGTACTTGAAACTACCCCACTGCGCGCAACATCCCCGTTACAAGCTCCACCACCTCTATTGATTTTGCAAGGATTAGTGATATTTTGTATGAGCCTGGTCTTACGTGGTTCATCGGTAACTGTGAGATCAGCGGACTCTTGATTCATTTTCTTCTTAAAGAATCTTCTTTTTTGATCAGAGTGAGAATAACTTGCTAAACAGGAGTCGACGACATTAAACCCAGAACTACGTTGTATTTTTCATATTTAGTAATGAACATGCAGAGAAGTAGATTCATTAGGAAAAGGTTTATGTCCAAATGCACACTTCTCTCATTTTAAAATTTTAATTATTTTTAACCGCTCCTCAAATTCAGTAAATTGAAATCAGACGTTTCCCAGAGGCGTAATGGGCAAATATCAAATCGTTTTTGTTTCTTTTGTCTTCAGAATTTTTGATTCGATTCGAATTCGTAATTATTTTGTTTTCAATAAACAGAAATTTGGAGTCTGTCTATATTTCTGAGATGAGGTATTATGTACAGTATTTACATTAGTCGGACTATTGTCCTCATCTTTGTCGCTATATTTGTCACAACGTTTCGGCCGTTGTACGCTCCGGCCTTCTTCAGGTGGTTCGAATTTCGATCCGAACCCTTTATTTCGATCACTGGGGTAGACTGTTCTAGTTCCACGAGCCATGTTTGATGGATGTCAGTTATCAGTTATCTCCTGGTAATTTTCCCTCTGAAAGTTCTCCACTGCCTGAATCGGGTATTGAACTCACACTCTTTGGGTCAGTTACTGGATATAACCAACGACTTTATCCACTGTACCATGTGTCCAAATTTCTTTTTCATTGGCAAAATAAATGTAAACCTTTCCTATGACAATCTTCTTTTTACTATACGGAAGTCTTTCTATCGCCAGTGCTCTTTCGGCTTCTTCACTTCTAAAAAAACGTTGTCATAAAGATTCTGTTATTTTAAGTTAATAGTTACCATATCATATTTGTTTATTTCGTGCATATGTATTACGGATTAGTTCATCTTTCTATGTGATCGTTTTAGTACCGTTTCCGATAGAAAGGATTTCGGCTCACCACGACTTACTATTCGTTTTAGCTTTAGGTCATTTTTGCTTGCTGTTCCGGCATTCATTAACATAGGCTCGTTAGGTAGATCAGTTGATGTGCTCGGGTCTGCCTCGATGGTATTCAGCCTGTGAGTGTCAGATTCTCCAGGCCTTTTTTCATTATGTGCCATAGGAATTTGAACAGCTTCTTTCTCATTGTAAGTGTCTTTTCTTATCTCCATATACTCGTAAAATGCCTCACAGAAGGGGGTCTTAATTGGAACGGTTGGAATTTTTTTGCTTTTAAAATAAACGGTGGGTATGCAAAATCCCTTATATTGTTAACAAGTGTGAACATTTTATGGGATAAACGAGTCATAAGATTAAAGAGTAATTCCTTCTGCCCATGTCTTCACGACATCTCCATCCTTTCATTATTTTCCTACCTCCGTGTTTACTTCAATTCTGAATTATTCTCTCCATCCATCATCAATTTTCCTTTATTTTCGGTTTTCTTTTTTAACTTACACTTCAGTATCCCTTTCGACATCAATTCTCGTTTCTTTTAATTCGGCTTTTCCTTTTTTCTCTAGCTTGATTTCTTAACCTTTTCCTTTTTTGTCTCCATCTCTCGCTAATTTTCTATCACTCGTTTTTCTTTTTCTTCGACATTTCAGTACTAACTCTCTTTTCCGCTTCCAACATTCTTACCTCTGCTTTTCCCCCACTGTTGTTTTCACCTGACAATAAACAGGTAAGTAACTGATATTAAATGCGAATGTCAGTGTGACATACTTTTTCAACTTTACTCCTAGAGAACGTAGCCCAACATATAACATTTTGGAATCAGCCCTACTCCATGAGTAAATTAAAAACATTCCGGGCCGGAAACGCAATCCTGAAATTTTGGATTTCCAAATTTCGATCACTGCGATTGTTTCCGGGGATTTTTTTGGCGACGAATTTTTTTGTACGGTAACAATTTTTATAACTTGGAAAATGAATCTGGGAATAAACGAAATGAATTGCGAAAATCCATCTAAAGTCACCCAAGAAATTAAAATATTTGTTTGCACGGAAAGTAAGGACCTACATACATCAAAATGTCTAAGTGGCAGCAGTAGAATTATCGTTGAACTTTTAAAAGATCAGCTTAAATATTAATGCAATCATTAAATGCAGCGATCAGTTTTCACTTCTGTAGTTTATTATTGCCTATCTGATTTACCCCTTACCTATTGTGAGGAAGGTCTAATTAAGAGCCCTCCGCAAAAGCTAGCTTAAATGCCGCCTGATAGGGCGGCTTTTAAGCTAATATTTTTATATGTATCTTCTATGTGCACTGACACTACATTGATTCTATGTAAAATTAATGAGAAATGACATTTTAGTCTTAGGCGGAGTGCACCAACAGTGTTTCACAGAAAAGCAACAGTTCCCAATTAGGTATTTATGCCGATGACAACGATTTACCCCTGTCTTCATAAGTTCGATAGACTAACAAAGGAAAACTTGCATTTGCCCTCGAAATGCTTTCAAATCAATTGTTAACGGAGGCAAGAAATAGCTTGTAAATTTTGAAGCCACCAAACAGAAAAATGCTATTCTTTAATCACCACAGAGAATCATTTTCCCTCTCTATCAGCATGGCTGACACTAGCATCTAGGAAAGAAATTCATTGCGACTTATCAGTCTCACTTTTCCTCCTGATATGAAGTGGAATTGATTCAATTGCTGGGTCTACTTCTAAGAAGGTTGCTTAACTGTGTCATGCAAGATTTTTTCTCGTCAGAATCCATTTTGCACGTTTATAAATCTAAAAGTCGTCCGTGCATTGAATATTGCTGTTTCCAGCTATATATCTCGACAGTTTCGATAAAATACCTAAAGGGCCAGTAATCATATCAGTTCTCATCTGGCATCTCGACTTCAGTTGGTTTCTCGCCGTCGTGACGTGGCTTCCCTCTCATTTTTTTTCAAAGTATTTTCATGTTAGTTCCTCTAATGAACTCTTCTTCTTGATATTTGACCGCTTTAATGTAAGTGTACTACTGGATTGGCAAAACGGTCTCCGAATTTTTGAAATAGCTAGATTTAACCGTAAATTCTATTGCCACAGTTTCTTTCCTCACACTTCTTTATGCTTTCCTGGCATCTACAAAAAAATAAAATTAAATCAATTTCGGACGCCATCTTCTATCTTCCTGAAAACTGTTCTTCCATTGTCTTTTCTCCTCACTAAAATCTTCTCAATCTCTTCAGCTCCCAGTAATCCCCTGACTATTTGTGGCATTATCACCTGGCTTGCGGTGAAATTAAGAAAAATGTGTTCAACCAGGTGTACATATGGCTGTCATTCTTTACAATTATGTGAATTAAATATTAAAAAAACAAAACGTCATTTTCATTCAAATGAATTTTGCATTCTGTAATAGCGAGAACAGTAGCTGCCATTTTCTTCATTTAATTTTTTTGCCTTCATTTACAAATCCAGACTTAATCATTTCAGTTCGGAATCTCTGAATCTCTTAAGTAATTTTCTTGTCATATCTTCCGTTAATTCTACTGGACTGATATTATTGTGCGAATGCTTTACCCCCGTTGTATCTCCACCTACATTGCAGTGTTTTTCCACCTTCGCAATTCACCGACATTCTTCTGACATGCGCTTTAGGGCTCACTGTTCTCATTTCCTTCCCTCTGTAGCTCAACTTCCGCCGGTTCAGTATTTCTTATAAAAAAAATTCTCTCTAAACAAACGGTACATTTTGTCGCTCTAAGAAGGCAAAGGAAAGAATTAAGAGACAGATGGAAAGAGGAGATAGAAAAATTACGTAGATTGTTAAAAAAAAAAGAAAGGAAAGAAACAACAGGTAATGTCACAAAGAAAGAATTTTTATTTTATTTTGTGAGTGCGTAGGTGTGTGTGGGTTCCAACTAGCAAGATGAAAAGAAAAGGTAGGTATAAGGACATAAAGAGAAAGAAAGGTAAATTAGCGAAAAAAAAAACAACGTTAGAAGTCATTACGTTATTATTAAGAGTAAAAGGTAGAAAAGGAAGAAAAAGCGGGGACAGATGGTTTTATAGCAGAAAAGAGACGAGGAAAAAAAATTTTTTTTGCCAAAATCTTGATGCCATTAACTTGCACTATAAATATATGAGAAGAAAAAAAAAATTCCCAATTGAAAAATAATGCTTCCTTGTTGCATTTATTTATTTGAAAACCGGAAGTAAACTTTTCCACATGTTGGCACATGTTTAGTGACTTTTATCTGTTTCCGGTCTTTTTTTGTTTTGGTTTTCAAGAGTTAATTTAATTCTTTAATTTATTTCGCTTGTGTTCACGTCTTGCGCAATTCTTCGGTGCGTTTCATCCAGCTCGAACTACGTGAGTGATTAGTTTTCTGTACAAATGCGTCATGTGATATTTCCATTTCAGGTTTGCGAAATTGTTTTGATTCGTGTTTACGTGATCGGAAGATTCCTCGTATGAGGACGAGCAACGTTATGCACGCTTCTGTCACGGACGCCTGAACTGCAGCGAAAACAACACTGCCATCTAAGAGCAAGTTACATCAAATTGGTAATTTCCGTTTGGGATTTAACTAGCTTTCCTCTTCGAACGAGGCATATCAATATTGTTTTTCAAGCTTAGCGACCGGGGTTCCGCCTCACAGCAGCAGCTCCCCTTTGCACGGAGAGGAATTGGATAAAAACGACACGCTGGTATCTGTAGGAATGGTCGGGGGAACAAAGCTTGTTTTGCATGGCCAAACATAAAATAGAATTTCTTAAAGTGATGAGAATGTGTCAGGCGGTGTATGCACTTAAAACATTCCATTTATTAAGTTAACTAGAACATCTTAACTACGTTCATTCCTCGGTTATATTTGTTCTTTTAAAAAACGATGATTGGAACTGTAATAAAATGTATACGTATCATGAAAGTCAATTTATTACATTTTTGTGAAGTTACAATAAATATATTAATAACTATTTATAAGATTGCTTATTTACAAGAATAATTTTATATTTACGGCATTCTAAAAACGAACAGAATTGTAGAAAATCTAAGGCAGTGCAATATTTATCCTTTACCAATTTATAAAGAAAAAATATTACTCTACTTATTGTTCGGACTATCATAAATCATCTTTGTTGCCATATTTATCACAACGTTTCCGCCGTTGTATGCTCCGGCCTTCTTCAGGTGGTTGGAAAGTCGATCTGAACCCTTTATTTCGCTCGTTGGAGTAGACTGTTCTAGTTCCACGTGCCATGTCTAATGGATGTCAGTTATCATCTTTTAATTCCCCTCTCCAAGTTCTCCACCGCCTTAACCAGGTATTGAACTCACACTCTTTAAAATATTAATTTTTGTTTTTATTCTGAAATTTATAAACATTAACTAAATTAGTAAAATATGGAAACCAATTAGAAAGAAATCTTTATTATTTTTTTTTTACTTTGAACCAATTGACAATTAGCCAATCAATTCCAATAAAAGAATCTAATAATATTTATTGTTTATGTTGTCAATTCTCAAGAACAACGAAAATATATATAAATTCACTTGCATGGTTAAGTTTTATTACAATTTTAATCTTTTGAAATTCTGCATTTTAGCGGGCATAGAGATCCAGGTTTGCAAATGAAGAAAGTTGTCTTAGAGAACATAGCGGGCATAGAGATCCCGGTTTGCAAATGAAGAAAGTTGTCTTAGAGAACATATAGAATCAAGAGAGAAAGGGGTGCAACATCGAATAATTTAAATGAAGACCTTGTCTACATGGATGACACAACATAGGGGAAAAGCAATATAAAAGTTGCTTACAGCTAGAAAGCATTATAAATTGTGTAAATCAGGATTTTTTCACGCCCGGAAGAAATATGGAGAACAGCTTAATATATTTCCTTTTATTTTTTGTTGGCCGTCTTTGTGTAGTTTTGATAATTTTTTCAAACTTTTTCTTACATGCAACAGATAAAATAATTAACCAGTGCCTAATACAGAATTACTTAAATACTGCAATCATTTTCTGATAGTACAGTCAACTTTATATATATATATATATACCCAAGTTTAGGATTGGTATATACGGAGTGAAATCCAATAACCAACAATTAATATTCTTTAAAGAGTGCTCAATACAGAGTAGAGCAGATATAATTATTTATTTGAATATTATAACATAAATATGTTATAAAATCACATTTTATAACATATTTATGTTGTAATGATTTTATAACATATTTATGTTGTAATATTCAAATAAATAATTATATATATATATGCACACTCACAATTTGATGTTTATACGTTATTTTTAATAGATACAAGTTATTTAGGTAAATCCTGTTTTTTTTTTATTAAATAAACAGTATTAATTACATTTACAGGCCTGAATACTCGCGAAATTACGTAAAAAATATGCGTTCTCCGACTGGAATCGAACCTGTGTCCTATAAGGAACCGTTAATGTATCTAACCGGCTCTGCCATCCAGCCACAGACAAAAAAAAAGACCATTTACTTAAATTGTATCTATTGAAAATAACATATAAACAGAAAATATATTAAATAATTATCGGACTTAATTCATTTCATAATATGTTGTCAATGTTTACGTTAAGGTACGTTTCATGAGCAGATGTAATTTTTAGGAAAGATCGTTGAAGATTTTTTTTATAAACAGAAATTTGGACTTTGCTAAACAGGAGATTTTTCGGGCGAACTGCCTTTCCTGCTTCCACTAGGACTGACTTTCACGGCTAGGAGCCGCCATGACACTTACAACACCGCCACATTTTCTCCGTATTCCATCGGCGAGAGGTTTCACTCAAATAGCTTCTTCCCGCGAACCTCTGCCCTATGGAACAGACCCCAGGCTCCCAAGTGGATGTTTCACTGATCACTGTAACAATGAAACGATTTAAATTGATGCCAAGAGGATATGGATTAATAAACAATTCCCACTGTTTTGATTTTCATGAACATTCTTTTTTCAAACGGGCAGCGCTTGAAGGCTGAAGAACGAATCGACCGAAATCTGTATTAACAAGAGAAAATATACAAAAAAAAAGATTGAAGGACCCAAACCATACCGGAGGAGAACATAACTTTTCGAAATGAGAGACAATAACTCGTACGAACATAATGTCCGACACATGAAGAAAAATTATTTTAATCAAAGTTTTATGAATGAAAGATCAGGTGAATGTGAAGTAGGGCAGGTTGATTTTTCATTGTTTCAGAAAATCAACATTGCACTCAGTCTGAAAGCTGGGGTTTCCTGTGGTAAGTACAGCCACCAAATCTAGATTCATAGATTTTTACCAATTTTTGAGCATTTATTTGTAAACATAGTGAAAAAATATACGGAAATACCTAATTATCGCAGGTTTTGACTTAAAATTTACATAGTTCTTTTATTTCAAGAACATGTCCAAATAATGTTGATATATTTTATATTAGATATACTGAAAGGACAATATATTAAAACCAGAATTCTAATTATGAAACACCACAAGCAAAATGTGCATTTTTAAACTTTATTTGTTAAGTAAAACCTGAAAAACATTGTAACAGATTTTAAAAAAAAGGCTAATCAATAAATAAGATTTGTTAGATCTTAATAAAAAACAAAAAATAGATAAAATTGTATCTAACACCATAATATCGCCGGGCACAAATTATAAGCCAATGTGTTTTAAATTTGCATTGTTTATTGAATTTCGCACTCAAACTACTCCGCTATATAACATTACATTATAAGATAGCTAAATTGTTCCGTATAATCTCCCTTTGAAACAAATGAATGTCTGATTTGATGGTACAATAATTTAGTAATAATGTGTTCATGCTAAGCATTTTGTCCATATACAATTTTTAAATTGTCAAGAAATAAATTTTATATGGCTGCGCTGTAAGAATTTCACTGATCACTGGAATGGTATTACTATGCTACGATTTTGAAACTAAACTTAACATTTAGACTAATTTCCTCAAAAAGGGGTAAGCATTTGGAAAATCGAATTTAGTGCCTTTATTTATCATGCCAAACCCCAGTTTTTAAATTGGATGCAATAGCACGTTTCCAAAATCGAATTGGCCTAATGTGCAACAGTCTCTTGACTGTGAATCAACGTAAGAAATGTTAAATTTGTATAGACGAAATATAATGGGTGGAAACATGTCGGAAGAGAATAAATAATTAAAAACGCAAGCTGAAATTAAATTAGATCACCAGAAAAAGAAAACCAAATAAACATAAGAAACTTATCACGTTGATCAATATTTACTTTTCGTCAAATGAAGAAAACAAAAACGAGAAACGATTAATTAGAAAACAAATTAAGTGGTTTAAATTACAAAATGAAACTGCACTTTGTTTTTTAGTTCTTCAAACAAACCGAAGTAGGGATGAAAACCTTTAAGACTATCGATTAAATCGATCTTCAAGGTCTCAGATCACATATACTTCATTCAAATACATCTAACGTAAATAGAATCTTTCATCATAAAGTTCGACATGGAATATTTTCGAGGTAATTATCATCATCATCATTCGCTTGACTTTTGTTATCGTAGGTGGGACCCGAATGCAGAAGGCACATTGAATCTCCTCCACAACGGTCTATCAACGGCAGCCATCAGCAATTCTGGTATAGTCATTACTGTCTTGTTAGACATTTTTCAACCGGGTTTTGTGTCCTCTCCTACGTCCACCTTCAACGGCGCCTTGCATTATACAAGGCACAACAGCCTGTGCAAGACAATAATGCAAGAAAAGTATATAATAGTTTAGTTTTTCATTAAAATGTGTATAATATATATATATATATATATATATATATATATCTTTTTTTTAAAAATATGATTCCTGCGCCAAATAAGATTCCTTTAAAAAAAATTATAATATAAGCTCTGCTTCTGTATGGAGCACTGTCTTTTTAAAAATAAAAGCAAAAATACGAAGGAACTCCGGATTATTTACCTAACGTGTTCTTTCCTATTTTTCTGCATACCTGCACATTATATATATATATATATATATATATATATATATGATCTCATCACCTTGACATTTGTAATCGTAGGGGGATTCGAATGCAGAATCCATACTGAATCTCCTTCAAAACGGCCTATCATCGACAGCCATCAGCAGTTCTGGAATAATCATACATGTCTATTGTTTGACATTGTCGAACCACTTTTTACATTGGCGTCCTCTCCAACATCCACCTTCAACGGTGCCTTGCATGATGATCTTGCACAGACTGTCGTATCCTCTAATATAGCCAAACCCCGCCATTTTTCTCCGTTTGACAGTGGCGAGAAGTTCCTGGTGACCCACAAAACTTTCAACACTTTTCCGCACAGCCTCAATGGATTTATATTCCCAGTAGTAGATACCAAGGTACTTTCTCATTCACTGATTCGCTTTGACGTAATAACTGCGGATAAATGATATGGAGAATATTCGTTTAAGAAGAGGTTTTGATTTCTATATTTGCATTGCTTAAAGGTGAACGTAATCTAAATCTTTTTAGACGTGTTCTCTATGATATGCATAGAGCAATTTAGGCTAGTTACAATATTCGGACTCTTGTCCTGATATGTATTACCATATACAGGGCGTTTGTACGTCGTGAATATAACAATAAAGATGAGGACAACAGCGTAAATATTTACAATACTTCATCTCAGAAATATAAACAGATACATATAGCATTATTTTACTTCCTCTTCTATTCTCTTTGATATTGTACCAACATTATACTTTTGCAACATATTCTTTAAAAACGGAAGTCACCATGCCTATCCAGAGGCTTCTAGTTCGTTAATATCTACAAATAGTTATGTCATAATAGACACAGTGTTTCGGTCAGGGTCAGGTAGTCAAGCACTGTTTCAGCAGGAACGAATAATAACTGTCATCAGAGGGGCAATATATCACAATAATAAAGATATCAATGTACACCCGTCCTGGGTACGACGTTAAACTGCATCCAACAGCAAGGCCTCTGATCAGGAGGTTTTGAGGAGGCGTGGAACCACCTCCTAATTGCTGGTGTTCCCAGGTCCACCCTGAGCCGGGGTGGTAGCACCTGTTGGGGTCCCAGCTATGGGAAAATAGTGAACTTCCAGGTGTTTTCCTGCACATTGAAACAATGATGTTGCCAGCTATACGTTTTTGAAACAATGATGTTGCCAACTATACGTTTTTGATATATTTAGTAAATACTGGATCTGGCATTAAATAACCCATAGTGGTTGATATGCCATAAAACCCCAAACAACCAAACATCAATGTACACCTGATGACGCCCTGAAGGTACTTGGTAAAAATTATGTGACTGTAATATTATCTATCAACCAAGTAGAAAAAAATAATTAAAAATAATGTATGTATTTCTCCCAATTTCGAATTCAGTTTTCTTCTACACTGTTTGTCAAGAAGGGCTGATTTCAACTGCCGTAACTTCCCATGTATAACACGCCTTCATCCATAATACGCACACCTAAAATTGTGCTGAAAGCGTGGGAAAATGCTTCTACTCACGCATAATATGGTCCCCCAGTTTGGTAAACAAACGCTATAAATTACACCTCTCTAATTTCATTACGACCAGCGTTTTAAAAATGGTTTTAAACAGAATAATATTACTCTGATTTAGTTTTATGATAATTGTTATTTTACAGCATTTTTTTAAAGATTTTTTGTAGCTGTGCATAATACGCACCCCTGATTTTGCTTATTTAAAAAAAAGCGTATTACACATGGGGAATTACGGTATTTATTAATTTATATCGATGGGAGAGGTTCGTACTATTCCCAATTTAACTGGTGCGAAGTCAACTAAACAGCCTCAGCTGAAATTTGAAATCAGCCTACCGATGAGAGTTTCCGTGGTACTAGCAGTAACACCATCCGCACTTATTCCTGAGGCATGCTTTAAGTGTGACACTGAAATCCGAAGTCACCCGGAAGTGCCATAGAAGCCTTCCAAAATCTAATCTACATATTAAGAAATAGGAAAATTTTATAAAGACACAAAGGCTAAATTCCTATAACGTTTCTAGCCTCTTGTAAATCGGTGAATGCCAGAAACTCGAAATAAAACAGACGTGACTTTAGAGACATATGCTGAAAATAGTATTTGCAAAACACATGAGAAACAAGCAGTTTGAGAAGAAGCTTTCACAGTTTGGTCGATTCGCTTCTTTAATAGCGTATTAACTCCTTGTGGAGCATTTAATGTCGAAATATCATTTTCTTGCGAGCTGTGAAGCAATAAGAATGTATGTTTTTCTGCTATCACAACTAAATACATGGTAGATAATACTCAGCTTTTGTTAATATACATGTTTGTATAGACGTAATTACAAGAGGCCGTGATATGTGTTTTATGATGCATCTATATTTTGGAATACGGTTTGATTTTTAGAAACTGCAGGATATTATATGGATTAATGTCATGTAAGAGTTCTTTCATGTTCGATGTTTGATTTTATTTCGAGGCATATCAACCTCTCTGTGGGTTAATTAATTCCGAAATCTAAATATTTTGAACGCTATTTTATGGCTTCAAATACAGATAAAATGGATCGTTGGTAATCTTACCTAAAAATGGATCGTTGGTAATCTTTTACCTAAAAAGTGGATCGTTGGTAATCTTTTACCTAAAAAGTGGATCGTTGGTAATCTTTTACCTAAAAATGGATCGTTGGTAATCTTTTACCTAAAAATGGATCGCTGGTAATCTTTTACCTAAAAGTGGGTTAATTAATTCCGAAATCGAAATATTTTGAACGCTATTTTATGGCTTCAACTACAGATAAAATGGATCACTGGTAATCTTTTACCTAAAAAGTGGATCGTTGGTAATTTTTTACCTAAAAGTGGATAGTTGGTAATCTTTTATATAAAAATGGATCGTTGGTAATCTTTTATATAAAAATGGATCGTTGGTAATCTTTTATATAAAAATGTATTACTGGTGTTTTTAAATATGATATCAGAATATTTAACATAGAACTTGCGATAGTCTTTCAACGTTGCATAAGTTGGAAAGGAACGATAGAGGAGAAAATAACTCAAAATCTAAAACAAGTCGCAAACGATTTTGAACACTGTCAAGTCTTGAGAAGTGAGGATAAGTCAACAATACTAAAATATATGTTACACTGTGTATACAATACAATCTGAAACTACCAAAACACATGAGAGACAAAATTTTAATGAGAAGGGACATTATTAGTTAGAAAAAACATGAAATATTGATCATATGAATATATCATAGTAATATTTCCACCTGTGGTTTTGCTGATGTCAATTGATTTATTGTAATTACAGCCGGACAAGTATTCGTCTTTGTTGAAATTCTCTAAAGGTTACCAGAATAGACAAACGCTTGTGGACCGGACGACAGTGTAATTGTGCTGTTCCGCAGTTATTCTCACAGCATTTGCTTAGTGGATAAAAACTAAATATTTTGGCATCTCTCTAACATTTCTTCGGTGATATGTGCTGTATCAACCTACATATCATGCAGTTCGGTTTCGATTCTCACCAGATGTCGATTTCTCAAGAAGGAGACTTCCTGATGTTATCACTCTGGAGAGTGGGTGATCCCATCGGGTGGCACTTTTGGAATGTGCTTGAAAAGCATACCACGGGTTGACCCATGCTTGGTGTTGTAACCTAGGGAAGGTTACTGAATAGAATAAACGCACAAAGGTTGGTAATGAACGATAAATACTTAGGACACAAACAACACACATAAGATTCGCCAACGCGTAGAGGAAGTAGTCAACTGCTAGAAGTGAGTCAAGTGAATTCCACAATGAATCTCCAACTGCAGGATATCTACAAACCGCCCCACACGGTCAGATGTGGCACAAGGCTGAATTTAATGTGGGGTATCCGAGCCCGTAGGCTCGGTCAACTTTTCCCCATAAACCCCGTTTAAAACCGGATCGGGTAGCTGTTTCCCCGATACGAGTCTGGCCTTCGTATTTACTAGGGGTACGTAGCTTGGTACAATAAATTTTCAATAATGTTTTTTGGAAAAATTAAAATATTATTTAACATACAAAATACTCCCACCATTTTGAAAACAGTTTAGTGATTAAAACAAATACTGATTTAATAAAAATTCAATATAGTTTTTTCATAACTTTTCTCTAAATTTTTATATAAATTTCATTCCGGTAAAATATAATGCAGAGTAGAAGCACTTCTAAACATAAACCCAGTTGGGATAGTGTTTCAAATGGGCCGAGTATTAATCCTAAGAATAACGTTTATTCCTAAATCATCCAAATATCCTTTCGAAAAGACAAGAATCCAGTTTCAAGTTTGCCCTGCATTTGCCAGAACTATAAAAAAAATATCACAAAGCCAAAAGCTTCAAAAAGTTGGAATTTCGCTTCAGAAAGAAATATTCACGCGTAACCAGTTATATGTCACATGCTCAAGAGTAAGAAATCCTAAAAATTTATAGTTCGCTGTTAAAAAGTAAAAAAACATAATTTTCTTAAAAAATATTGTTTACCATGAAGTCTTATAAAATTACAGAAATTATTCAACCGTGAAGGCGGCTAAAATTCCATCGACTGGTTTGCGAAATTGAACGAAACGTAGACTTTGTAAACCTCTACAAAAATGTTGGCGGTAACTCCAAATAAATTAATAATAACTTTAAATACTGCGAGGATTTTAACACGCGTCACCGTGTTGCAAAGAAATTCTAGTTTCTTTAAGTACTGGAATTCTTTCACTGTCCGGACAAACTAAATTTATGATTTCGTTTTTTTTTCCTTCTCCAACTTCTTTCTTAATACAATTGATTATTATTAATTATAATGAACAACCATTTAAAAGTAGAATTATTGTCGGAGTTTTTTTTACTTGAAATACACTGATTAACATTGGTCGATTTCCTCGTCTTGATATCGTTGGGTCGCAAGGGAACATTTGCTATTTTTTTCTAAAATTTCAAATTATAGATGCTATGTATAGATTGAAAGTAGATATAACACAGACCAGTTCTGAAACTCCTAGACTACTTCCAAGTATATATTAATTTATGGTCGTTTGAATAAAGCAAAATTCACATGTTCATTCATTTATTTTTAGATGATGAGTTTTGGATTGTTGCGTGTTCTTCCTCTTTTTGCGAGAATTGTCCCTTGAATCTTAATGAAATTAATGTTCAAAGTGACAGACAGCTTTAACCAGACTGCCTATAAAATGAACGATATCAAATGGGTTTAAGGACCTGAAAACAATATTTTGTTAAAATAACAAAATCTGTTATATTTAATCACATCCAACTACAAATGACGCTAACAATGTTAATTATTTACATTATTCGGACTATTGTCCTCATCTTTGTCTCCATATTTGTTACAACGTTTCGGCCGTTGTACATTCTGGCCTTCTTCAGGTGGTTGGAATGTCGAACTGAACCCTTTATTTCGCTCACTGAGGACACATGGCACAGTGGATAAAGGCGTTGGTTAGATCCAGTGACAGACCCAAAGATTTTGAGTTCAATACCCGGTTAAGGCAGTGAAGAACTTTCAGAGGGAAAATTAACAGGAGATAACTGATAACTGACATCCATTAAAATCATGGCACGTGGAACTAGAACAGTCTACCCCAGTGAGCGAAATAAAGGGTTCAGTTCGACATTCCAACCATCTGAATAAGGCCGGAGTGTACCACGGCCGAAACGTTGTAACAAATATGGCGACAAAGATGAGGACAATAGTCCGACTAATGTAAATAATGTACATAATACCTCATCTCAGAAATATAGACTAACAATGTTAAATATAAAATTTAATGACATGTTCCGACCACGGTATTTTCAGGATCCTTCTGTAGAACCATATTTCTGTTACCTCGAGTCCCTTTTTCATCTCTGGAGATTATCCGGCTTCCATACGAGAACAGATATTACATAACAGTTTTGTGCAATTTGTTTCTAATTAATTTCTTTATCTTAACACTTTGTTAAAGTTTTGGAAGGCTTATTTCGCTATGTCAATGCTACTTCAGATTTCAGTGTCACATATGTCTATCCTCTGTTGAAACACTTCCAAGATACTTAAATTCGTTCTACTTACTGATTTCTGTGCCTCTAATTCGTAGTTCGCATCTTTCGCTGTCGACCATATATTCTGTGACAGTTACCTAATAGAGCTGAGAGTCCTTCAGGGAGCTCAAAAGCCATAAATATCAACTTGATTATTTTGAGTCCACTGTTTTAGATATATTTTTTTCCTTCTAAGCGACACTCAAGTTAATAAATCTTCTGCTAGAGCTATCTACTTCACTGTTGGGATTAGTTGAAATAATACAACATCGACAGAAACCTAACCCACAATTTCTTGGCATTTCTCTTTCGACGTTGCCTTTCGAATAGACTGCTTGTTCCTTTTGATCGCCTTGTCAGTAGCCATGGTAGTTGCAGGGAGGGGTTTCTGAATATACCTTTTTCGGTCTTTTGGTAATATTCTAGTTCGTGTTTATTGTTCTTTCCACTGTTATTGCTTTGCCTATCGATTACTCATCAGCATCGGCGTTCTTAGCAACCGTCATCTTCGGGCGGCATCAGTTTAAACCTTTAGAGATTAAATATTGCACACTTTTGTCTTTGACTTTTATTACCAGCACCTGTATGCTCCCCTATCGATATCATTCAAAACAACGCAAAGTCACATCTCAGCGTGGTTTCGTTAACGAGACTGTCACATCTCAAAGTCTCAAGGGAACCCATCATGACACGTTTCCTTTATCACAGCGTCAAAACGAGACCAGACCGGATCTGCTGATTCTAAGCTTGTTATTACAGCTATTCCCAGAAGAGACATCTTATTTTATGATAGAGAGTTATCCATCCTGCCTTGAGTGGTCGCCATGACAGCTGGTCAGACAAAACTGACGCGATAAGTTAATGAGTGTTAAACAATGAATGCATGGCTGGTACAAGTAAGAAAAATTATAAAAAAAATATCAAGTAAAAACCGAAATCTCGAAGCCGGATGAAGTTGATGCTCATATTGTTTTTGTTCACAGACATTATATAGCAGTTCGGCGCAGTTTTCCTTGGTTCTAACGAAATCTTCCGTATTTTTTTTCTTTAGCTTTTGAAAGGTATTTTTTGGTATACTTCAAATAAAAATAGAAATATTCTTAAAGCCTGTGCCGTATTGTTCAGTTTTGGATAGACAAGATGACGGGAACGATTTCATGATTCAAATTCTATAAAGATCGCAAAGCCTGATACCAAAATTAAAACCGAATGAAGTCGATTTTGTAAAGCAGCCTTTAACATGATTGATGCGTGACCCCTATTTTCACTGGGCCAACACATGGCGTTAAATGTTTAAAATGTGCGCGCGAAAAAGAGACCCGAACTGTAAATTCAAGTTGGTAGAGTCAAAACCTCGGACACGAAAATTATTCTGATTTTGAAAGGTTAATAGATCCGTAACAGCTAGGTTTGCGAAAGCTCAGTCGGAATATCGATTTAAAAAAAATGTTCAAACTTAAGATATAAATAATAGTAATAATAATATAATTTAATAATTATATGTATCATAAACTTTGAGACATCTAATTTACTAATATTTTTTAATTTGTGATTTTAGGGTAATCTATAACAAAGTGAAAATTTCTTTTCACGTGATAAGTTTCGTCTAATTTTGATTTTACCATTTCGTCATACATTTTTCTAAAATTGTTCCTATATATAAATATATATTAGGAAATGGACAAAGTCCGACAATTATTTTAAGACATTTTTATGTTTATACGTTCTTTTTATAGATACAAATATTTAAGTAAATGGTCTGTTTATAATATTCAGGCCGGTAAATGTTAATACTGTTTATTATAAACAGAGCATTTACTTAAATATTTGTATCTATAAAAAGAATGCATAAACATAAAAAATGTCTTATATATAAGGTACATATTATTAAGAACGGAAATTTTGTTTTGATAAATTTTAATGATCGAATTTTCCAGATTACGAATAATGCTTCTCAGACAAGGAGGAACTCCCGTCAGAAATTGTTCGAAGATCATTTCGGAAGAAAAGTACCAGAAATATGCCCCACAGTTTCGACATGAGTAATCAGACTGTAAAAATCGATAATTGAAGTTAATCGACAACATTTCCGTTGTTTTTTAATATTTATCTGAAATAACATTTACTAAACACACACATTTTATCTCTCTCTCTCTCTCTCTCTCTCTATATATATATATATATAATTATTTATTTGAATATTACAACATAAATATGTTATAAAATCACGACAAAAGTAGCCATTTTGTTTCAACACTTCTTGTGTCTTGTCAAGTGATAATATAGAACATAGAATAAATGGTTTTAAAAGTTTCAAATTAATCAACGATCCTTAGCTAAGAGTAAACGCTGTTACGTAAGCCAGAGTGGCCAATCAAAAAACAAGTATAGGATGATTCGAAAAATTTGACAACTAAGCAAGGCTATCTAGATATTAAAAGATTTATAAAATTAAAGTAGATCGTATTAGAAAAATGATACATAAGGTATTTAAGGATCTAGGTCTCAGAGTAATAGTTTCCACTAATGTTAAACGAGTAGACTTCCTAGACGTCACCCTAGACCTCACTAGCAACACATACCAACCATATGTAAAAGTTAATTCCAATCAAATATACGTTCATCCAAATTCTAACCACCCCCCTGCAATCATCAAACACATACCCTATTCTATTGAATGTAGGATCAGTAACAACTCTTCAAACAGTGATATTTTTAATAAGCATAGTGACCTTTACAATTCCGCACTTAAAAATAGTGGATATAAAAATATTAATATTAAATATAAAAGCCCTATAAATAGCAACAATAATGGTAGAAAGAGATCTAGAAAAATCATATGGTATACTCCCCCTTTTAACATTATGGTTAAAACCAAATTGGGGCACCTGTTTCTAAACCTCATTAAAAAACATTTCCCCAAATCTGGAACCAACTCACTCAGTAAAATATTTAACTCTAATACTCTTAAGTTAAGCTATAGTTGTGCTGATAACCTAGAAAAAATAATTAAAAAACATAACAATAGTATATTCAGCAAGTATATAAATTCGGAGAGCCTGACAACCCACAAGGTTGCACATAGCAACATTAAGCAAAATGACACAAATAATAAATCATGTAACTGCAGGAATCCCAATAATTGTCCACTAAATAATAACTGTTTAACTAGCTCTGTAGTTTATCTCAGTACTATATCAACACTAGAAAATCCAAATATAAAGAAATTCTACATAGGTTGCACCATGAGACCATTCAAGGAACGCTGGCGGGGTCACCTGCAATCTTTTAATAATAGTAACTATAAATATATGACTTCATTATCCAAATACTTTTGGAGTCTAAAGGAGAAAAATAAAACACCTAAGGTTAAATGGAAATTAATTAGAAAGGCCCGGACATGTAACTCACTATATGCCCCGTGTTACTTATGCCTTAACGAGAAACTTGAAATAATTAGATTTAAAAATAAGACTGATCTTTTAAATCAAAGATATGAACTAACAGTTAACTGTAAGCATCGTCTTAAATTTAACTTAGTATAGAAATCATATACTTTCTATGATAATGATAAATGAAACTTAATAGACTATTACCTTTTTAGCATGATAGTCGCCTTATCGATATGAATGTGTACTGGGTACTTACAAAGTATCATACGTGTCTGTATTTAGATGTATATATGTGTATGTTATGTAGAGTTATTTCTACTGTAGGATATGTATATGTGTATATAGGGATATATATATGATTTTTTTTTTTTTTTTTTTTTTTTATGAAGGTATATCGTTGCGTATATTGGCTTCTATCATAGGTTAACCTGTTTATGTGTATGAGTAAGGGAGTAAATTCTGGTAAGTGTCTACCACTAAATGTGTGAGTATATGTATGGGTATATGGGGATATTTATGTGTACTTGTGTGAGTGTAGATATATGTATGCCTATTGCATATGTATGTATATGTATGTGTGAGTGTGCATATATGTATGTATATGTAGTATGTATGTTTCTATGTGTATGTATAGGTTTATATATGCATATATATGTATATATATGTATGTTTAAATATGTATATGCTTATGTATATGTGTTTGTATATGGGTGTATATTTATATGTATGTGTGGGTGATTATATGGTTGAGCTCGACTGTCTCTGTATTGTTTATCTGGATGTGTCGATATGGGTATTTATATAGGATTAGATATTTATATATATATGTTGGTGTGTCATTGTATGTGTATTTGTATGTAGGCTTTAGTGTCTTGGAGTGTATCATAGATACAAACTAAAATCTACTTTTGTTGATAAAGTACCTTTAATTGCTTACAGACCGTTGTTCTTTTCTTAAATTATGATTAACTTTTAATATATTTTATCATAATGTTGTTGGAATATTATTAGAATATAAGTTGGTCTATGTATGCTTATTTCTTTTTCCTTTTTTATGCATGTGTCTATATGTTTATGTATATATGTATATATGTTTGTATATGTATGTGCGTATATGTGTATGTGTGTGTATGTATATGTGTATGTGTGTTTATGTATGTGTATATATATATATATATATATATATATATATATATGTATATGTATATATGCGTATATATATTTGTGAATATGTATGTATGTATGTATATGTATGTCTGTAGATATATATGTGTATATATCTATGTGTAGTTGCGTATGTATGTGTGTATATATATGTACTAGCGGATGTGTATATGCATTTTTATACTCATGTCGTTTTAATTTACGTTTGTTTAATTTTTCATGTATACACTTGTATTTGTAAATGTCTATATATATATTTAGTGTATATACATATATGCATGCGTGCTTATGTATGTACATCTAGATGTGTATGTATGTATGTGTGTGCTTGTATATGGTTGCATCTTTATATGTATTTCTTCACTTGCCTTATTTACTTTTCTGCGTCGACGTATGGGCCATTATATTTATATGTGCTTATCTATGTGTATGTTTATGTACGTAGGTCTGTGTATGCGTACCTATTATCCTTATATGTGCCTATGCGGGTGCATGTATTAATTTATATGCGGATGTGCGAGTGTTCAATTATATGTGGAGGTAGTTATTTACTTTTGTCTGTAAATGTGTCGAAAAATATATGTTTTCAAAAATGTATATATGTATATATATGTGTATGTGTGTGTATATGTATATATATATATATATATATATATATATATATATATATATATATATATATATTTATATATGGTTATTTGTTTAAATTTTTCAAGTTTAAATTCGTTTAATAACATATTAAGCCACGAATAGCTTCGACATTTGACCGTCTGGATCATATTGAATGTAGATGTGTGTGCCTGTGTGTATCGATGTGTGCGTGTAGGTGTAGTGCATTTGCCTATGTGTGGTTTGCTTTTTTGTATGTGTGTGTATATATCTAGATGCGTCCGAGCGTTTGGCATGCCGTTGTTCGAGTGATTTCACGTGAGAGGCGACTAACATGCTGAAATGTAACGAAAAATGTATACATCTATGTCTGGGACTCTAAATACAACTTTCAACTTAATTTCAATGAAAATATAAATTAAATAGCATATATATCTTTTATTTTTATTTTTAGATTTATTTATTTATTTATTTTATTTTATTTTTTTTTTTTTTTCTCCTTAGTAATTCTACAATTTAAAACTTAATAGAGATCTAATTTAGATTTCTAAATAGGTAATTTTAATTTTTTACTTTTAATTTTAATTTCAAATTTTATAAATCTTTTAATATCTAGATAGCCTTGCTTAGTTGTCAAATTTTTCGAATCATCCTATACTTGTTTTTTGATTGGCCACTCTGGCTTACGTAACAGCGTTTACTCTTAGCTAAGGATCGTTGATTAATTTGAAACTTTTAAAACCATTTATTCTATGTTCTATATTATCACTTGACAAGACACAAGAAGTGTTGAAACAAAATGGCTACTTTTGTCGTGATTTTATAACATATTTATGTTGTAATATTCAAATAAATAATTATATCTGCTCTACTCTGTATTGAGCACTCTTTAAAGAATATTGATTGTTGGTTATTGGATTTCATTCCGTATATACCAATCCTAAACTTGGGTATATATATATATATATATATATATTATATATATACTACCTGCATGGTACGGTGTTGCCCGTGCTTGATTCAAAAACCGTACGACTCATACAGCAATCGCTATCACTTGACTTAAAATATTTTTGGCCTTTCTTGACTTTAAAGGAGTGCCTTTTGCCGTGCTGATGTTGCTACATGCCTTACTTCTTGCCTATCTCACACTGCGAATTTTTTCTAAGCTCTATACTAAACATTAAATCTGTTACGAAAATAGAACTAAACAAAATGAACACAAAACGGTCAGCTTTAAAAAAGAACTCGTAACTGGAAAAACCGAATGAAAAAAGAATGTTAACAATACTTTTTCACACCCAACCCAGTTCTGCGGAATCAGAATCAACGTTGAGTTTAAGCAAGCAAATGAGCCAATTGGAGTAAAGTGCCATGCAGATTTAAATTTTTCCCACTTGTGACGAATGCAGCTATCGATTTTGTTTGCATGATAGCATGCTAGTTAGCATTCGTGTCAGTCATCTGTTGGCTCTCACGCAGGCCAATAGAACCTTCCTGCCTATTCGTGGCAGCCAGCTATAGGCTCTCACTCTGGCCAGTAGAAAATGACTTCAAACTACATGAAAACTGCCGTAGAAGCATGAAAAAATCGATGATTTCCACTATCTATGAAAGTTGGGAAATGCAAAGTCGGTCTTGAACTTTCAACTAACTTGGAGCATGTGCATGCAAACGTTGGTGGAAATCCGTCGAAAATTGCGGACGTGCATTCGTTACACACACACACACATCCTGCATTATATATATATATATATATATATATATATATATATATATATATATATATATATATATATAACCAGATTAATAAAAGACGCAACCTGTGTCAGATTCGAGAATTACTGTAAATGGGGAATGCCATCTTGATTTTCCAGTTCAGCTGATTAATTACAATGCTTTGACCTTCTCATCTGATCGTTTAATTCGGAATTTTTTCCTCATTGAATGAACTTTTTTTCGGCGCAAAGGACAAATGTCTACATCATAATAAGCCATGAAGGTCTCAGAATCAATACCAAAATAATAAACTAACCTCCAACATCAAACAGGATATTAATCTGAAAATATTTATGGAAAAAAAACTGCTGTGACATCAAGTAGTTACTAAAGATGTCTGGAAATTACTAAAAAAAAGTCTGATTTCAACATTATAATTTGATGAAATCTTGTTAGAAACTATAAATATGCTGAGCTCTGGAACTGGTCTATCAGATTAGTATAGTTTGAGATGAAACTCACTCATTAATGTTCGTTATACACGTTTAGAAATAACGAACATATTCGCAAACAAAATTTAAAATAAACTAATGTGAAGATCATTAAGATATACCAAGTTTTATTCAAGGCAAATTTATAGAAATTTGAGACTAAAATATAATGGGTTAAACTTGACAATTCTAAGCCGGAAACTCGCAACGTGAGGCTGTAATAATATACTATCGTTCTGTCTTCACTCTATTGATTTTCTTTGTATGAGCTATATTTGCAGGAGTAATTCTCATTCATAAGCAAACGGATTCTAAACAGTTCTTGGTTATATGAAAAGTATCAGGTGGACTGTTCTAGTATAGTATCTATTCTTTATTGAATTCCTGTTCTGGGAAGTTTTTACAGCAACTTTCTGTATGATACGAAAAAGCCCTGAAAAGTTCTATCAGGTAAAATTTGATTTTAAAAATCAGAAGTAGACACATGACACAGTGGATAAAGGCGTTGGTTATATCCAGTTACAGGACCCAAAGAGCGTGAGTTCAATACCCGGTTACGGCAGTGGAGAACTTGGAGAAGGCAATTAACAGGTGATAACTGATATCCATTAAACATGGCACGTGGAACTACAACAGTCTACCCCAGTGAGCGAAATAAAGGGTTCAGTTCGACATTCCAACCACCGGAAGAAGGCCGGAAGCGTACAACGGCCGAAACGTTGTAATTATTATGGCGACAAAGACGAGGACAATAGTCCAAATAATGTACATAATACCTAATCTCAGAAATATAGACAGATACTCTAGAATATTCTCTATGAAGATGCAACAAAGAATACGTTACTTTTTCTTGAATGCCATGTCAAACTATTCTGGTAATGATCCAAATCGACGTATCTATGACAAATCCACGAATGAAAATCATCTCCAAACTATTAACAACATAAATCAAATCAGGAGTAATTATCTGTGTCTATTAAAACCATTGAGAATTTGTGGCACTATTTACACGAAGAGAAATACATACATTAAAAATGCAGGTTGTCGCAAAAATCACTTCGTTATTTAGAAATGTCACATGTCAGATTTTTCAGATTAATTTTTTTTTTTAGAACTGATATTAAACTTTTGAGCTCTGCGTTCCTGAAAAATCTTGACCTTTCTGCCTGAGCTCCTGAGTCAAAATTCGCAAATAATTGGTATGTAATATTTCATGATAGATATAAAAACAGTTACAAGTGTTTACCCACTCACTCTTCGGATTACTTCGGTAGTGTGCTTGTTAAGCTCTTTGCCTCCGGGCGTTGAGGAAAACCAGACGAGGCTATCCCGTTATTTACAGGGTCTACGGGTAATTTTTGACCGAGCCTACGGGCTCGGATACCCCACTATAAACTTGGCCTTTTGCTGCATCCGGCCGCATGGGGCGGTTAGTGAATATCTTACCCACTGGCTGGGCAAGAAGTCATTTTTCTCTACCACTGTTCAACCGGTGGTTAGGTATTACGTCATTTTTCTCTACCACTGGTTAAGCGGTGGTCAGGGCTCAAAGGGTGAAGACTTTAATTTCACGAAATTAGAAAAAATTATGTGACCACATTCTACTGATCAGACATTTCTGGTTCTTTTCTGATTTTTCTGGGGTGGGGGTGGAGAGAAGATCCCTTAAGAAGGGTGTACAGATTACAGAAAATTCTACAATTCAAGGATGATATATGTGCAGAAATTTCAGATTTTATCAACCACTGTTACTGGAACTATTGTTAAAGGGCGCGTCTGTGTCAAGTCAGAAATGGGAGATATTTACGTTGCATATATTTTTTCCGTAATTAAATGCAAATATATTTCCAGTGTTTTGATTTTAATTCTGTATAAAACTATTTTTAAATGATAAAAAAATGTTAAAATTACTAGATTTTTAAATGACTTCAGTGACCCCTTTATTTAAATACCTCCAATGCTCGTCTTAAAACTGATCCGGTTCATACAACTAGAAAATTAAACAAAAGTAATCGTTTTAAAACTGGACAAAACTACCGACCAATTCAATGAAGACAAGTGGAAGTAATTTATCTCAATATTTGTTCCAACTACGTAAAAACTATATTCTTTATCCCTCTGTTCTTATTACATATTTCAATGTTATTCTATTTTGCATTTATCCTTAAAAATATTCTTGCTTCTTTCCAGCATTCCATGTTAGATGTTCTTTTGACCCCGTCAATCTTCTATTATTTTTATTAATGACTTTTTGTCTGTTATATGCCGATTTAAGTTGGGTTTTATTTCTCATAAAATTCTGTGTATGATATCAACTAAAACCTCACGCACTTAATACTGCATTCACTCCTCGTCTGTCGGGCTGTTAATTTTAAATTTTCTGCTGAGATTCTTACAATCTTTCTTCCATCTATCTTGTCTTGCTGTATTCCGTTTTTCTTTCCATTAAAAACACAGCCAGTAATAGTAAACGTCATTTGAATGGTTTCAGTACCGATCTGAAAATTTCCCGCTGCTTGGTTAAACTCTTGTTGAGTTGTCTTCCCCATTCAGAAGCAACAATCTTCATCTTTGTTTCAGTAGAAAATTTAGCAAAGCGAATATTCTGATACAATGACTTAGCAAAGCGGTTTACATTCATTTTAATAAGACTGAACAGTTCCGACTCATAAATTTGCATATTATCCTGACTATTTTTATCAGAACCTTCCATGGCCTCATAGTATTACATGTATATTTCAATTATGAACTGCACAGATTTTTTACATCATGGAATATTTTATAGACCCCTTGTGAATATGTGGTAATGTGATATATATATATAGGACTGAGATGTGATGAACATGTTCTTGTGGTGATTGAGCATATTATATTATATTGAATGAATGGGCCGTGGTTGTGATGAACTAGGTCAGTTACTGATGACTAACATTTCCCCACTTTCCCGTCAGCCTTGTGTTACAGTTTTTTGTACCGTTACAAAGAATAAATATCCTGATAGTATTACATGGTCCTTTTCAACTACAAGCTTATTAAATCTTTTATTAGCCCGCATCTATGAAAATGCAACAAACCTCAAGGTCAGAACAGACTCACGATAAACAAGCATAAACTCATTATAAAATAAAGGTTAAGAATCATTTTATGTAGTTTCCCCAGAACTGTTGCAAACCGTTATTATTATAGTGAGTTTGATCCTTGTGACAGACTAAAATAAGGAAAGTACTCAGAAATAGACAGCGGGAATTTCTTAGCTAATTATGAGAAAAGAGAGCTTACAGAATTTGACACTTACAAGGCATAATGAGGACAATCGGAGTAGAGGAGAAACAGCGGGCCACCTAATAGACCGGCTTGTGTGAATGAATGCTCATTTTTCTACCATAGATTCAGCGAACATCTGACCATTACTATTTACCGCGATATTCTGGAGTCGCTCAATGAGGGAAGTCCCATGAATATTTATTGAATATTATAGCTATTAAACGTTTTTAGCACAAGTTATGGTGGACTAAATAAGTTAAATTCTAGTAAGTGTACCTATTTTAATAGCCGTATTTGAATTGTATTATTATTCTTCCATAGGAATAAAAAATAGCTTGACCGTAGAAAGGTACGCCTTCCGTTAACCAGAGAGTCAACGTGTGTACCTCTGAAACAAGGAAATTAGTATTTGCATGGCCAATTGCAGTTAATTACTAAAGACGTAAAAAAATGGGTTACTTTTGATTGCACATGCTTATATCGGGTACCGTATCTTTTATATTGAACACAATCTTGGTAGAAAGGAGACAACAGGTCACCTATCCGACGAGCGAGTTAATAGATGCCGGGACGTGGTTGGGCGGACGGTATAGATAGAATTGTTGCCTCTGTCTGCTATCGAATTACTCCTAGGGTTTTGGAGAAACTCCCATTAACATATATATTCTGAAACTACATTACCCAAGGTACTTGGATAAGTATATTTCATTTTGATCCAAGCGGGTCTCCAAGGGGATACAACCACCCCCACTGAAGATTTTTATCGTTGATTTAAATTACATTTGAACAAGGGAATGACTCCTATCCAAAATATAGAAGGAGAAAGCCAGAAGATGGAGGTCACATCAGCAAGATGAAAATGACAATATGGACGTTAAGTTGAGCAAGAAATCATCAATCAATTGATAGTAGCTGACAATATATATTTGTTGTAACAATTAAACTTTCATATCAATGTTCAAATCTGCTCATCAAATGAATCAAGTATTGCATCAAATACATATCAAAGGGGTCAGATGAAGCTGTTTTTGCACCCCTCACTGAATTTTTTAACCTCTGATTTAAATTAAATTTAAACGGAGAATGACTCCTATCCAAAATATAGGAGAAAACCCAACGATCGAAGATCGGCAAGCTCATTGTGTAATACTGAAATGCATCCTTTTTCTCCACAAATTCTAACAATGATTTAAAACCAATCATTTTTTTACAAAGAAATATGTAACACGCAGCAAGGCGAGGGGATTTCGACTAGTAGTAAATAAGATCGTAATGTTTAAAAGAAACAGCACGATCTTTATAATATTTCCGCTCAGTGGATCTTTTTCATATTGTTTGGAGATTTGAAAACATTTTCGACAACGACAATGATTAGGGAAACGTTTACAGCCTGGAGAGTTTTAAATCTAGGATGGAATAAGTAAAGTTATTGAGATTTCCTTCGAAACGGTCAACTTATTTCCTCCAGACATTTGGCCCAAACCCAACTGACGTGTTTTGGGGCCTCATGTCGGTAATCAACAAGAAAAAGTCAGTACCCCTGGGGGTAAGTAGAAACTAAGTGCTGGCAGGTTGGTAGGCGCGTATGACAACGTCCGAATCAATTTTCAACAATGTCCGCGCTAATGGATTCATCGAGTGGTCCCTTTCAGACAAAGCTAAGGGTAAACGTCACACAATTAATAATATATATAATATATATATATATATATATATATATGAGAGTGAGACAGAATGAAATGTCTATATCCCAAGTGTCGAAAATATTGCAAATATCAAATTGTTTCTGTGTGGCGTAGAAACTAGAATTTTATAATGTTTTCGATAAGTTTATAAATATATTCCGAACGGTCCTGCGGTTGAATCGATTTAAAATCCCTTCGTTTGTAGGTTAAGTTTAAACGTACCACATTTTTTTAAATTAATCAAGTGGTATTTTTAACTAACGAGGATGTTTGGGTAGCGGCATATGAACTCCTGATGGGTCATTTAATATCCGAAATTTAATTTTCTTGGTAGTGTTATTAATTTCTTTTACAAAAATCTGTTGCTGGTAATTGTTTCTATAAAAACGTATTTTTATACTTTTAGAATGTTTTCATGTCAATATGGAGGTTAACTATTTGCCCGTAGTTGGGCACCTAGTTGGGATACAGACAGAAAATGCTTAAAGCATTAATTCAATTAATCAAATTTCAATGGACTTACCCACTCAAGCTTTTCGCGGAAAGCCGCTCGTCAAGGCGAGGTCTTCGCTAAATCTATTGAAATTATTAACACCATATACACAGTGTAACCCGGATATAAGAGAGTTGTCGGGACCGGATAAGTCTCTTATATCCGGGTTTCTCTTATATCCGGGTTTGGTCTATTATATAAACATTAACACAGGCTCTAATTTGGGACCTGAGAAAATCTTTTATATCCGGGTTACACTGTATATATATATATATATATATATATATGTGTGTGTAACCCGGATATAAGAGACCCGAATATAAGGGAAACCCGGATATAAGAGAGATATTATCTGGTCTCAAATTAGAGCCATACTTACCTAAACAAAATAGACCAAACCCGGATATAAGATAAACCCGGATATAAGAGACTTCTTCTCCGGTCCCGACAACTCTCTTATAACCGGGTTACACTGTGTATATATATATATATATATATATATGTGTGTGTGTGTGTGTGTGTGTGTATGTGTGTGGCACGGTGGAGTAATGGATAGCAGCTTGGATTGAGAAATCGGAGAACTCGAATTCCAGTCGAATCCGTTACATGCCTCGGAAAATGTATGAATCCTCTTCCAAACCCCCCAGAGATTGGGTTCTATAGCCAAGGAGAAAGACAACTCTGAATTCAAAACCTGACGAGGGTAGTTGGGGACCATTGTGGCATACGGTGGATTAGGTCTCTGTATTCGGCTCTTCAAAAAGTGTGGTTTGTTCTGCACAAAACCTTCACTACTATAATGAAATCATATGTGCAGGTTGTCCGATTGTGGGTTCCTACGAACTGGGTGGCCTGACCCTCATACAGCGTATGGTGAGGTGTCGCGGCGAAGGCAGCCTTCCACCGCTGTGCTTAGGAGCCCTAGTAGGCGCGGGTCAGCGTCCCGCTACAACGGGAGAGTCCTATATATATATATATATATATATATATATATATATATATATATACCCATTGTAGTCATAACTTTCAAATATGAAATTTATACCACGTTAATGTTTCGCAAAAAATGTATCAACATTTAAAATAGGAATCAGTTAAAACTTTCGTTTTTCTCCCATAGACTTATCGAACATCTTACTATTACTATTTACTCGATACTCTGGAGTCGCGCAATGAACTAAGTCCAATGAATATTCATTATACATAACTATCTATTAAGCGTTTTTGGCACAAGTTTTGCAGGCCTGGTAAAAATTTAAATTCTGGGACTTTTAGGTATTTTAATAGGCGAATTTGAATTGTGTTATTCCATTATAATAAAAAAACAAAGTGGTTGAATATAGAAAGGTACACATTCCGCTAACCAGAGAGTCAATATGTCTCCATTTGAAATAAGAGTATTACTACTTGCGTGGCCACTTACAGGGAATTTCTCTAGGCGAAACAAACAAAACAAAAAAAAAAACAAAGCAAGAAAGAAAAAGCAAGAAAGAAAAAGCAAGAAAGAAAAAGCAAGAAAGAAAAAGCAAGAAAGAAAAAGCAAGAAAGAAAAAGCAAGAAAGAAAAAGCAAGAAAGAAAAAGCAAGAAAGAAAAAGCAAGAAAGAAAAAGCAAGAAAGAAAAAGCAAGAAAGAAAAAGCAAGAAAGAAAAAGCAAGAAAGAAAAAGCAAGAAAGAAAAAGCAAGAAAGAAAAAGCAAGAAAGAAAAAGCAAGAAAGAAAAAGCAAGAAAGAAAAAGCAAGAAAGAAAAAGCAAGAAAGAAAAAGCAAGAAAGAAAAAGCAAGAAAGAAAAAGCAAGAAAGAAAAAGCAAGAAAGAAAAAGCAAGAAAGAAAAAGCAAGAAAGAAAAAGCAAGAAAGAAAAAGCAAGAAAGAAAAAGCAAGAAAGAAAAAGCAAGAAAGAAAAAGCAAGAAAGAAAAAGCAAGAAAGAAAAAGCAAGAAAGAAAAAGCAAGAAAGAAAAAGCAAGAAAGAAAAAGCAAGAAAGAAAAAGCAAGAAAGAAAAAGCAAGAAAGAAAAAGCAAGAAAGAAAAAGCAAGAAAGAAAAAGCAAGAAAGAAAAAGCAAGAAAGAAAAAGCAAGAAAGAAAATGCAAGAAAGAAAAAGCAAGAAAGAAAAAGCAAGAAAGAAAAAGCAAGAAAAAAAGAACCAACAAAATAAAACAGGGTGTTACTTTTTTCTGCATATACGAGGGTCATTCAATAAATAAGTTGAATTATTAATACAGATAGAAGCTTACTCTTTTTTATTTTTGTTTCTGTTTTAATTCTTTTTCACATGGATTTAATTTCTTTTGCAGATTAAAAAAAACTGAGTGTTTTGGCGATTAACAAAGATGGCCGACCAAGAAGCATGCTCCAGGATTGAACAGCGGTCAGTTATCAAGTTTTTGGTTGCTGAAGGGTGCAAACCAGTTGAAATTCATAGGAGAATGTCAACTGTGTATGGTGCCACATGTTTCAGCCAAAACAATGTCTACAAGTGGGCTAAATTGTTTAAAGGAGGACGGAGCAGTGTTGAGGATGAAGACAGGCCTGGGAGGCCTACAGAAGTGAGGTCTCCTGAGGTGATCGAATCAGTCAATGACCTCATTCAGTCTGACAGAAGGGTGACAGTGGATGACATCCCAAGGACTTTGAGCTTATCTGTTGGGACAAACGCAGGGGTCATCAGCCAGAAGGAGTCATCTTGCATCATGACAAAGCAAGGCCAAACGGTGCAGACCATCAACGAGCTGGGCTGGAAAATGCTCCCGCATCCCCCTTACAGCCCAGACCTTGCCCCTTCAGACTTTCACCTGTTTCGTCCCTTGAAAGCGTTCACGAGAGGCACGAAGTTTAAAAGTGACGATGAAGTCAAAAGTGTTGTGAGCGACTGGCTGAGATATCAGTCCAAAGAATTTTACGCTGAGGGAATAAGGAAGCTTGTGCACAGATGGAAAAAGTGTGTGACAGTGCTGGGAGACTACGTTGAAAAATTCAAAATAAGTAAGCTTCTATCTGTATTAGTCCTTATACCGAAAAATTCACCTTATTTATTGAATGACCCTCGTATTCATATTGCTATCGTATCTTTTATAGAGCCTTTAGTCCGTTTTTGGTGGCCGTATAACGCTCTACACAAGCAATGCATTTTAATATTTCGATTCCCAAGAGTTGGGGGAAGATATCTGAAATTCTCTCTTGAAATGCGAAATTAAATTACTGTATCCTTACGTAAATTTATTAATTTTTTTAATGCTATGTTTGTCAAGATTCCTTTTCTTATTATCCTAAGCCGCATTTGCTTATAACTGCGGATACGTGAAACATTAAAACAAAATCCGAAAAGGACAAATCTGCAGTGACGCTTCTTTGTGCGACATACAGGACTGAACTTATCTGATTTGGAGACATTCGAGAACAAGTGTTTTGCAACATGACAACCACTTTTGTTCGAACGCTTAACGAGACTTGATTCCTCAGCTGAATGTGCAAAGAATTCATTTTCTTTTTAATCATTTCACCCCAAGCAAGAAAATAAAGCCACTAAGATACAATGTTTCTGAGAGAATGAGAAAAAAAAACATTAAAAAGAGAACAAAAAAATAACAGGAATTAAGAAAACAAGTTAACGTTTGATAATACATTTAAATTTTTTGAAGATCAAAGTTGACTGGGAAGCAAGAAGCCGGAAGAGAGTTCCACAAGCGAGAAGTGCGAGAGAATAAAATTCTAGCATAGAACTTACGGCTACATCTAGCCATTTCAAATTTAAAATGACGAGATCGTTCCGCTAAACAAGTATGACGCTTAACTTCATAGTCTATGTACGAAAGAGGAAACTTCAGAAAAATTACCAAGGAAATATTTATAGCAAAAGGCACAGGGAAAATACATTACGGAGGTGGGAAAGTGACTGAAGTCGCGATGCCAGGTCAAGACAAATAACATTGTAGATTATCTTTTGTATTTCATCAACAATCTCTAAATACATAGCAGACGCACCAGACCAGATGTATCATTTACAGTATCCATGCAGATGTGACAAAGAACAAGTCCCAAGAAAGGTAGAGTTCAGAAACAGAAAAAAAAACATAATAATAAAAAATGAACATTATCTCTGAATGGAAAAGGGTTCTGATGTACGTATTGAAAATTAACACACACGATATATTCATACCCGTGTTTTTTGTTATCATTTCATCTCAAGCCAGGCGGGGATGGCGTTAATACGCAGGGGCTTACAGAGAATGAAGGTGAGAGAAAAGATTGTGTATAGGGATTGAGGGAAGGAAAGTTAACTATTTTAACAGTAGAAAAGAGAGACCGCAATGCCAATCGAGTAAAACGCTTAAATCTACGTAGTCTGGGCACCAGGGGAAAAGGTACATGTTTTTTTTTTTTCAGAATTTCTGGGATGAGGTGGTCTTTATGTTATTTACAGTCGGACCGATGTTTTATCTTTGTTGTTTTTTTCACAATGTTTCAGTACATGAGTAGAGAGAGAACTTGGGAATGGTGACACTCACAGGACAACGAAGGCAAGAGGGGCGTGTGGAAACAGAATAACCTATCTAAAAAGCTTGTGTAAATAGATGACAGAACAAGAGATGAGAGTAGTAGTAAAGAGAAAAATATTTCCGAAGGCTACGAATGATAACTGGATAAAGACGTATACCATGCGCTGAAGCGATATGGAATGTAAATACAATACATAAAAATGAGTCAGTTTTTGATTCTGAGATTTTACTTTGGTATTAGAATAATGTAAAATCTATATTAGCAGCAAACTGCCTGCATACGGATAGAAATTAGCTGAGCAGTGTACACAAATAGAAAAGGGTTTAAGAAAAGGATGTGTCTTCTCGCCAGACTTGTTCAAGCTATACAGTGTGGCGATTTCGAGAGAAATAGAAGTCCTACCTGGATTCATTATTGGCAGCCACAATCTTTACAACGTAAGGTATGCGGTGTTGATAGCAGCCACAGAAAGAAAGCTACAAAAACTCCTACAGTGGAAGAAAGCCAGAAGATAGGATTAAACATCTACTGGAAGAAGACATTGCTTGACTGTAAGTAAAAGGATGAGCCCCAAGTGTGAATCGGAGACACAAAAATCAAACAAGTGCTGAAATTTAAATACCTGTGACAAAAGACGGAAAGTAAGACATTAAAATCCGAAGGCGTATTGTGATAGCCAAGGAACCATTCCAAAAGCTAAGAATAGAGAGAAAGATTTCCTTAGAAAGCAGGAAAAGAGCATTAAACTGCTTTGTGATGTATGTCCTCCTGTATAAAAGTGATTACTGGACAATCTCTTCCTCTTGGAAGAGGAGACTTGAAGCAACAGAAATGTAGCTCTAGAGAAGGATGTTGAGGGTACCATGGACCGAACATGGAAACAAAAAGGAAAATTATATTAACACCAGAAAGACGGTTTTGAGGTTTCCGAGGAAATAAGGAGGAAAGGGTGCTTGGAAAATCTGATACTCACAGGGCAGATAGAGGGACAGTGGAAAAGAACGCATAACATACTTAGAGAGCTTGAGTAAATTAATGGAGGAATAGCGTTTAAGAGAAATAACAAAACTACAAGAGACAGGAAGTTGTGGAGAGTCTTGATCGCCTACGACTAGAGGGGACACGACACATACAGAAGAAATGACGCAAATTAACCTGAGCTAGTTTAATAGTTTGGTTGCGTGATGCCATAGACAATTATTAAAATGAACTTGAGCCTCCCTGAGTGCATTCAAGACCTTGTGCCAACAAAATCATTAATATAGCTTACTTTATATAAGCTGTTATCAAAAAAGATCGAATGTCACCGAGTACTCTGTATCGGTAGCCTTGTACCAGTGTAAAATTATGCAATTTAAAATGAAGCGTAATAAAAATTGAATACAAGATTTCTATGTAAATATTTAAAATTTGAGTTATTTACTCTTTATAAACATATATAAATGAATAATATCTGCTTTTTTTGTGTGTGAAAACAACGATTTCCATGGAGTGAGGAACGGAAAAATATTCAAAATAAGAAAAAAAGTTGTGCCTCAAGAAAAAGAAACTAATCAATATTGAAAAGCATAAAAAACCCTCTAAAATAAAAAGAATAAAAAAAAACTCACCATCTTCCAGAGAGCCTACAATTCTGAGATGATACACACTTACCTGGAAAAAATAAAAATAAAATTATCAAAAATGCGTTGCAAAATAATAATTGGACAAAAAAAAACAAAAAAAAAAACAAAAAAAAAACACGGTAAAATTTAAAAACGAAAAAAAAAAAAAATGAAATTGCTTAAATAATATCTAGCGGAAAGATACGCGAAGGGGGAAAAAAAAAAGGACGAACAAAAAATAGTTTTGATTTTATTTTTAATCGCTTTTTAAGAGCCTCCAGCTTTTATTGTGAACAAACTGCAAACTCCTAATTTAAGCGAAAAAAGACCTATCCAAATACAATGTAAATTTTATTTCCCCAGCATACGCACAAATCCATGTGCTTGTCAAGAAGCACATACAAATGCATAAATTGTTATCCGTGCGCAAGTAACACAATCGCTGAGAATGGCAGGAAAAATGAAGAAGCACACAAAAATTAAGTTTCTGGATTCATTTCTTAATGCCATAAATCCATTATTAAAATAAAATGCGTACAACTGTAAGAGATAAAACAGACACTGATGTGTGTATGTGTCTTTTTGTCATTGAAATGTGTGTGTATATAATAGCCATGGTTGAAATTATCTCTCTGCAATGTAAACATAATGCATGAAGAGAGAGTAGGTCCCCTGAATATGGTTATATCCTCAGCGTTAAACCGCGTCGAAGTGCCCCCGTCTATGTGTGTTTATTTTATGGAGAATGCTGTCAGAAATCATATTTTTGATATTTTGGATTGCATATATATGTATGCATTAGAGGGAACAAAAGTATATCGGCATTCATCCTCAGATTTTAGCGTTTTTAAAGCAATGAATATTTATAAATCTATAGGCGCTTAAATATATTAATACAAGTAGTTGCACTATATGTAGGCACAGATATCGAATAATATACGAGCGGGACACAAGTATTTCATATTTACAATAAGAATTTGAAGTTTTGCAGAACATATATATATATATATATATATATATTAAGACATTTTGATGTTTATATATTCTTTTTTTATAGATACAAATATTTAAGTAAATGCTCTGTTAAGAGTAAACAGTATTAAACATTTACCGGCCTGAATGGCAGAGAATTTTTCATAGACATTCAGGCCGGTAAATGTTGTTTAATACTGTTTATTATAAACAGAGCATTTACTTAAATATTTGTATGTATAAAAAGAATGTATAAACATAAAAATGTCTTAATATAATTGTCGGACTTTGTCCATTCCATTATATATATATATATATATATATATATATATATATTATATATATATATTGCAAGGGATGTATTATAAGTAATATTGATTTATCTGTCTATATTTCTGTAATGATGTATTATGTACACTGTTTAAATTATTCGGACTATTGTCCTCATCTTTGTCGCCATATTTATTACAATGCTTCGGCCGTTGTAGGCCCCAGCCTTCAGGTAGTTGGAATGTAGAACTGAACCCTTTATTTCGCTCACTGGTGTAGACTTCTGTTAATATTAATCCCACGCAAATGACAAAAACAGAAATGCCAAAAACCTTTTCTCCCACAATATGTATCTTCCACAGTATCTCTCTCTCTCTCTATATATATATATATATATACACGATTTGACACATCAGAATAAATATAGTGACGACGAGAACTTGAGACATTTTTTCTCAAGAATTTTTGCAACACTTCTTCAGAAGGATTCGTTGGTGTCATTCTGGACGGGACAAGACGATATTCACAAAAGTAAATAGCAGAAGAGATGAAACTTGATTTCGGAACACGACAATTATAAAGTAAAGAATACAAGATACATCTTCCGAGTGAGTATAAAAGGGAAAAGTTTTCCTCACGCTCTCCAAATAACCTTAGTAAGCTGGTAAGCTGCTCTTTTAGACTGCATTGGCTCGGTTGCTATATATATATATATATAGGTATATATATATATATATATATATATATATATATATATATATATATGTATAGCGCAACCTCAATTTAACCGATTAATAGGGGGATCGTCCTTTAAAGCCGTTTCTCCGTTAATTTGAATTACTTTTTTCGTGGTCTAAAAGCACCATGTACAATACAAAATTAATGCCAATAAATGTAAATATATATGTAAATGTATATATGGATGTGTATTTTATTTGTAAGTTATTATATGCCTTTAAATAAAGTTTGAAAAGTTTTAAAGTTAAATCCAAAGTCTACTTGTTCCGGGGTCGTGAATTCGAGGTTTTACTGTATGCACTTCAGTTTCATCTAATATATAATCACTTATTTCGATTTATTCTTACCTATATATAAAAACATTTAATTGGCATTATCCAATATCTCATTTTGTAACAACTTCAATTGTATAGAAGATTTCCTCTGCCAGATTATGACAAAATATTCAGTTATATCGACATTACATATGCGATGAAGCAAACCTTTACTTTTTTTTGTATCTTGACCTGTTAATAATTAGAAAATGTAGTGATATCTATTGTTAAGACAGAACGCCAGCTTATGTGAATTCATTTTCAACCAAATACTTTATAACTACAAAACTAACTTCAACCACAATTCGAATTCTCTCTCTACATCTGGTTCTGTTGCCAGAAGAATGCGTTTGAAAAATTCCATGCCTCAAAAAAATGCACGATGGTAAATTTTAGAACAAAATTTCATCTGTAAATTCATTACCGTCCAAACAGGAGTTGTAGGAAATGATTTTCAAAGCAAAATATATCTGGAAGGTGGGGAAATTAAATATATATTATTTCTTTATTGATTTCTATCCACGGGTTAAATGTTAAAAATATTGAGAATAACTAAAATTTCATTACAAACAAAAAGAAAAGAAAGTTAAGACAACAGAAGAATTCCGGTAATAACGTGAACTGAACGCGTTAGGTACTGTGGGATTGCACTCAGTTTGAAAGTTCGGCTTTGAAATCATAAGAACACAAACTATTCTTTGCCAATTCCTTACGGTATTTCAAGGACACCAGTTTGAAGGTTAAGTTCAGGTTCAAAATCATAACGTACGAATTTTATTCCGTTGATCAGCGAAAGTCTTACAGCACAGCCATATAAAATTTATAAATTTCCTGAAGCTTTACAAATATGGACATGATGCATGGCACAAGCACGTTATTAATAAATCCTTGTGCCATCAAATAAGAACTTCATTTGTTTCGAAGGGAAATTAGACTGAACAATTTAGCTATATTATAATTTAATGTTATACAGTGCTTTACTTTTAGTGCCTGTTTCAATAAACTACGTAAATTTAAAAGATTTTGCTTTTAATTTGTGCCATGCAATATTATAGTGTTATACAGTTTTATCTATTTTTTGTTTTTATTAATTATGATCTAATGTTATTTACCGAGTAGCCTACTTTGCAATGTTTTTTTTTTTTTTTTTTCAGTTTTTACTTAACGAATCAAGTTTTTAAAAATGCATATTTTATTTGTGGTGATTCATAATTTGAATTCTGGTTTGAGTAAATTTTCCTTCCAGTATATCTAATACAAAATATACCATTTGGATATATTCTTGAAATAGTAAAACAATTAAGTAAGCTTTAAGTAAAAACCTGCGATAATTAGGAATAGCCGTACATTTTTTTATCACTATATTTAAAAATAAATGCCCAAAAATTGATAAAAAGCTATGAATCTAACTTTGGTGTCAGTACCTGAAACCGCAGCTTTCGAAGCGAGTGCAGTGTTAATTTTCTCAAATATGTGAAATATCAACCTGGCCTATTGAATATGTGGGAGCCGAGGTAGTTTTAATGGAAACTGAAACAAAAGGGGGATACTCAGAAAATCGTCGAAATTATATTGAAAAGGGTTTGAAGATTTTGATATGCACAGGATAACATTGAAGTCCGGTGAGGTAGAAGGGTCATCGAGTGAAGTACCTAATGAAATTATAAAAATGGCTGGCAGTGCATCGACTGGAGGGGATAAAAAAAGAAACAGGATAAGAAGCCATGGTGAACCGTTATCGCACACCTTCTGAAGAGACAGGACACCAAAGCTTCTCACTAGCAACTCTGCCTGTTTCTCAAATCTATATACAGTGTAACCCGGATATCAGAGAGTTGTCGGACCGGAGAAGAAGTCTCTTATATCCGGGTTTGGTCTATTTTATATATATTAACACAGGCTCTAATTTCGGACCAGAGAAAATCTATCTTATATCCGGGTTTCTTTTATATCCGGTTTTCTCTTATATCCGGGTTTCTCTTTACCAAGAGTGTGTATGTATTCCTGTGCTTCGGTGTTTAAATCTTTATTTATAGAAATGCTGGAAGTAATGTTTTTAGAAAGCGAAATCCTAAGGCCGAGAAGTGCCGCATAGGTCAAACAGGGGACCTCACTTTAAAAAACAGAAAACCGTATTCGGAAGATTCATATGTTATTTCTTTCAAGTTGCGAATACAAATCTTCAACTGCATTAGAAATTTCTAATTTTGTCGCCGAGGAGTTTTTTTTTTTTCTCTCTTTGTCGTACCGACCAAGGTTCATTTTTCCTTTCCTTTTTTGCTCCCTTATTTGAAAATGTTCTTCCATTTTTATTTTTCTATTATTCTTTTCTATTGCCTTTTTCTCACATCAACTTTTTGCCTTTTTCTACTTATTCATTTCTTTTGCTGTATATTTATTTCCCCCAGTTCTTAGTCTTATTTCCTGTGTCAACGCATGACAATACCAAAATTCAAAGTATACCTCGCTATACATCGTTTCAATTCTTTTGAGCTTGTTAAAACAAGCTGCAGGTTGAGAATCCTTTATCCGAAATTCTTAGGACCGTAAGTGCTTTGGTTTTCAGATTTTTTTTTCGTATTTTGGATTAAAGGTTACCTAATTTTAATATAGAAACTATAAAATGGGGCAGCTTGGGAATGGAACCCAGGCATAAACCCGATATCCCTTTACATTTCATAACACAGCTTGTACACATACCCTGAAAGTAGTTGTATATATATATTTAATAAATTTTGTGTACATACAGATACACGTAATGACAATAGTCGTGTAATCTCACATGGACTTTTAGGTGGTTGGTTGATTTATGGCATATCAAAACCCCAGTGAGACATTTAATGCCAACAAAGTTTTTGAAATAGATTCATAGCGATAGTTTTGGTAAAAAAGGTGTGTATGTATACATATATATTTGAACCGTTTTTCAGTTACACATATTTTCGAGTACAATCCAACTTTTAGGAAATTTACAATCTTGGATGACTTTCGTAATTCTTTTAAAAAATTACTCATTTAGTATTATTTTGTTCGCACTAGATCAAAATCTACACGCACTAACAGTATATGTTTCATTGTAAATCCCTCTTGGCATGTAGTGTATATTGGGGATTCTGTGCCCTCTAGTAAATAATGGTGGGTGATGTAGGTTAAATAATTTTTTTTATTACAAAGTATTTCTGGTATTAAAACCTATTTTTACACAAGTTCTGGTGTTAACTATTTGCCCATAGCTGGGACCCTAACAAGTGCTACCACCCCGGGTCAGGATGGACCTGGGAGCACCAGCAATTAAGAGGTGGTTCTACGCTCCTCAAAACCCCCTGATCAGAGGCCTTGCTGTTGGACGTAGTTTATCGTCTTACCCAGGACGCGGACTTTTAGGTAGTGAAATTAAGATTTCACGTACATGTTTTGTACATCTGTATGTGTACAGAAAACATGATCACTACTTTCAAAATATATAAATGCAACATAAAACACTACTTGTAGATCAGGTGTGAGAAACTGGAGTAGGGCACATCATCGATGGCATCACTATGAGTGTGAGAAGGTAAATTCGGTAAGCTATTAGTCTCTACTAATGACGGCGTGTGTTGATTAAAATCTTACAATACATACAGGTACACTATGTGGATAAAAACATAACATAGATTCTGATTACAGTTAAATGTAACGAAACTGAGAAAGTCGCCATTTCTAACGCTGCAACGTAATAATCATGCTACGAGTAGCCATATTACTTTCTGAAATTTTCCATTTGTGGGAAGCTTTGTTGGCACCTGGTAATCTTTCCGATTTTAGAATTTCGGATAACGAACACTCGACCTATAGTTGGATAAAACCTCCTATATTGCAGGGAATGCTGGACAATCTTGTCGCACATGAAGAGACTTGAAGCAACAGAAATATATTTCTACAGCAGGATACCGAGAATACCAGGGATCAAACATGTGATCAAAGACAAAATTTGAGAGAAAAGGGAAACAAAAAAAAACAAAAAAACTCATACATGGGGCAGCAGAAATACATCGCACATAATTGTATGATTTTAATGGCAATCGTGTTTTTAAACTAGCTCATAGCTTACCTTTATTTGTGAAGCATTTTTCGGGGGTATATGTGGGGAAATATTTCTGCCACGCCCTGTGCTTATTAGAAGGAGCACAATGAGGAATGATAACTTGGGAAATCTTTTGCTCACAGGAAAGAGAAGATGGACAGGGGAAAATAACGCACAGCCTTACAAGAGAGCTTGAGTAAATTGATAGCGGAGCAAGAATTCGGAGAGGTAATTAAAAGAAAAAAAATATTAAACGCTAGAAATCTCAGGAATTTGTTGAAAGCCATGATCGCCAACGTCCTGCAGGGACACGCAATATAGACGAGGAAGATTTGTAGAAGATGGTTACCTGTTCAAGTACGCGTTCTGTAGTAAGAATATTATTTCTATGTATTGTTTTAATTGAATCCTCCACCTCCTCTCATTCCAACATCTGTTTATACATCTATCTTGTCAAAATAGATCTACTTTTCCTTCGCGACTTTCATCATATATTTTTCGCTATTTTTTTTTCAGTTCCTTCTCAGTTCTGTCGCATAATTATTTCTCTTAAACTCACCTGCATTTGCTTTGTATTTTCGGCTTTGCTTCTTTGTCTTTCTTCCGATTAAAAAGCAAACATACAGCCCAAAGAAAACAAACATTCTATTTTTCCTCTCCTTATTCTTGCTCATAGATTCTAACTTCCCAATTTTCAGGGCAATTAATTTTCATTCTTTGATTTTCGAGGATAATTTTCTTCCACCCTCACAGTCTATTTAAATTAAGAACGTTCCGTTTTCTTTCCTTTCTCTCTACAAACTAATTCGATTTCAATTTTTAGTTAAGACGCTCAGAAATGTCATCACAACGGTTATTAGAGAGGAATTGTTTGCATTGTCAGAAAAATCATCATATAGAGATTTAGTAAGCATGAATTAGATGTGAACAACAAAGCCGAAAATACGAGTATCCAGTTAGGTTTCGAACTCACTACCCATTCGTAATTGATATTGCGAGACAATTATTACAACATCTCGAATATATATATATATATATATATATATATATATATATATACGTGTGTGTGTGTGTGTCATCCATAGACAGTTTCGCAGCTAGACATCCGATTGCCTGAAACCGGGATCGAAACCCGACTTAATTTGTATCAGTCGGTGATTTTACCCCTAATCCTAAGACCAGTGATGAAGGTAAATTTAGACGTACAGTGTAACCCGGATATAAGAGAGTTGTCGGGACCGGAGAAGAAGTCTCTTATATCCGGGTTTGATCTATTTTGTTTTATTAACACAGTCTCTAATTTGGGACCAGAGAAAATCTCTCTTATATCCGGGTTACACTACTTATTTTTAAACAAACACACCAGTTACAGGAGAACTCGATTCGTCTTAACGAAGTGTCTAGCATCAGAAGTAGTAATAGTCACTGTTATATATATATATATATATATATATAGTGTAACCCGTATATAAGACACCCTGATATAAGAGAAACCCGGATGTAAGAGATATTTTCTCTGGTCCCAAATTAGAACCATACTTACCTAAACAAAATAGACCAAACCCGGGTATAAGAGAAACCCGGATATAAGATACCTTTTCTGTGGTCCCGACAACTCTCTTATATCCGGGTTACACTATATATTTCTAAGCGTAGATGTGACGCGGGACAAGTCTGAAAGTATGGAGCACACAGTGAGGATCGAACTCACTATTCAGTCGATGCTTACTATGTCCTCGTACTTTCGGCCTTGTGCCACATCTACGCTACGCTTATGAATCTGTCTTACGCTCGCGTATATATATATATATATATATATATATATATATATACACACACACATAAATTTATAACCAGCCAATGACGCGACAGAAATTTTAAGGGATATCTATTTAAAGATTTTTTTTTTACGGTCTGCTTGATATCATTTCATGCATTACTACTATTATTCAAGAAATACTATTTAATTGGTTTATAATATAGTACAGAGAGTGGCGCCAGACGGTCTTGTCAGAGTATTTCAGTGCCGGCTGATCCACGAGGATTTTTACGCACAGACATTTCTAGGTAGAATTTTTATAGAATTGTCAAAAGAAATAAGATGTCGATCTCTGTCAAGAGGAGGTTCTGAACTCAATATATGCTTGTATTTTTTAACTAGAACTTCCGACGTCATTTTTAGCGTATATACGTTTTTGCGTCGAGCGTACCGTTATTTTTATTTATTTATTCTTTTGAATGCCCAGGCCGGTAGACGAAATGAACATGTTTAATAACGGGTTATTCACAAATACTTGTATCCGCTAAAAATAACGTATGATGCGTATATATTATATAATAATATTGTTAAATGCTTGAAAAATTCACTGTTTATGCACCAAGTTAAATTTTGTTTTCCGACTTTGAAAAATTTTGAAAATCACCGTTTGTGACTTTGCGCATGACCGGAAATGTTAACGGTTTTATCACCAGAAATACAATTATTTGTCTTAGCCATCATGACCTTTAAGAGGAAATGTGAATATATCGATAGTAATCGGAAAAAATGAATACAACCCTGGTACATTTCTTACTCTCTTCAACCGTGAAATAAACCCTATACGTGATTGCGAAATTATATTTTTGAAAAGAAACATGTCCAAATTGGTTAATCATATATATATATATATATATATATATATGTGTGTGTGTGTGTATTCGATAGATAGAAGATCACAGTAAATAAACACAAAGTTATATTCTTATTCAGTTTCTTTAAGTTTGTTATTCTTAATCAAAATATTTTATTCCAAAATAGAAACAGTTTTATAACCCTATGATAGCCTTTTTCTCGTATTTAGTACGAAGTTTATAATTTGTCTAAATTTAGGATTGATTGAGTTTTATAAATTTTGCTGTCTGCTTTTTACGCATGCTGTCGACTGAAATCAAGCCGCGTTTCCTTCGATTTCCGAGAAAAAAAGTGTATTCCATCAATTAGCTTTAAATGCTTTAAGTAATTTTTTATACACATGTCTTTAGAAAGAAACCCGATGATTAAATCAAAATAAAAGAATTGTTAAAAAGTGTCGTTTCAATTGTTTTAAAAGCCAACTAATTAAACAGATGTCTTGGACTTTTTTGTGATATTCTCATTCGTGTGTTCATGAAAGAAAAAATGAAGCTACTACGTAAGTGTGTAGCTTAATTATATATTACCAAACAATTTTCGTTTTTCTTTTACTGATGTGTTTGTTCTTAGTAATTGTAAAGTGATACGCGTTTTTCTGGGTGATTACTTCCATCATTCAAAATCCAGTTGATTTCCACTTTTCTAAATAATATTTTGATGCACTTCAGGCATTTTCAGCCAAGACAAGTTTTACAGTGTTGCCGGAGAGATTCTTCTCAGTGCTCTTGCATGTAATAAGAAATGAACGGATATAATTTAGATCAGGCAATGAGAAACCAAACCCGAAAAATATTCCGCAATAAAATCCGGGCTGTTAAAACTGCATCTTTACATCGGGGCGCATGCTTCCAAAAATCAATTCAAATGTTAAGAGACAATATATCTTTTTTTGTGCTTCTTCGTGGAAATAAGACTTCGGCAGATGGTTTATATATATATATATATATATATATATATATATATATATATATATATATATATATATTGATGCCGGTTTCATTAAATAATATAGACAAGTTTTGTCGGTTTATTTTAAGTAAGTTCCTTTCATATCATCTGATAAGCTTAATAACAGTATCATTGAAAGACGAAAGGAAATCACCATACTGATACATGTTTTAATTCTATGTAAGCTTTCGGCTTACATAAGCCATTATCATGCAACAAAAACAGACTATCATTACTGTTTTGTCCGTGTATTGTTTGATATATTGAAATGTAATTGTCATCTTTGATAATGGCTTATGTAAGCCGAAAGCTTAGATAGGATTAAAAATGTATCAATATTGTGATTTCCTTTCGTCTTTCAATGATAATGTTATTAAGCTTATCAGACAATATGAAAGGAACTTACTTAAAATAAATAGAAAAAACTTGTTTATATTATTTAATGAAACATGCATCAATAAAACATTGCTGCCTAAATACAAATATATATATATATATATATATATATATATATATATATATATAATGGACTCTCCAGTACAGTTCGACGTATGAGGTTTCGAAAATTTTCTCTTTAGTTTTGATGTTTCTCATGCCGTTGGTTGGTGCTTATGCCTTTTATGGCATTTTATTCCTGCGAGTGACTTGCAGCAGAAACTAGTGAGCACGCATCTACAATGATTAGAATCCCGAATAGCAAGTATGCTTGCGGCTGCTTCACTTCTAGCTCCTGTCTCGCGGGGATGATTGATGGAGGTTTCTCTGTCCTTTTCGATTCCAGTGCAGCATCTTGTCCGATATTCAACTCTTACTGGTTATCCCCTCAAACGATCTATGTAGAATGTTGACGTCCGTAAGGTTCTTTTTCAGTTTGTCTTTGTGCCTTAACCGTGGTTCCTACCAAACGTTTTGCTGACCACGCCCTAGTTGGCTGTAAATCAGGTCCTTCGTTATGCGGTCATCATTCATCCAGATTACATGACCAGCCCAACCCAATTGCGATATTATGAGAAAGCCCTCTATACCACCAGTGCTGCACATAGTAAAGAGGTCCGAATTTGACACTTTCTCGGAGAAATATTCCACAGATTACCCTGAGGCAACCTCTGTGGAAAACGTCGTTGGTTTATATGCTCTCGTTACCGTGTCCATGATTTAGAAACGTATAGCAAGATGGTAAGGATAGCAGCTCTGTAAACCTGAAATTTAGTGACCAGCCTGATGCCATGATCATATATATATATATATATATATATATATATATATACAGTTCTCTGAAAGTCCTGTCACCCGTACATAATATAATTTTCAATATCAGATGGCTGACACGAAAATGATCGTGTTCATGCAAACCTTATCGATGTGCCAGTGTCAATGAAATTAAATAAACTAAATCCAGTACATGTGATTTGTATTACTGTATTAATTGTTCTCATTACATTTTTGTAGATGTGACAAGACTTTCGGACCACACACTATATATATATATACACAAGACAAAAGGAAAACTTGTCTTCATCAAAAATACCCACAATAATAATAATTCTGAAATAGGTCTATACAAAATAAATCGACAAAACTGTCCTTCACAATAATGTGAAAATTTGCAAAAATTGAAAAAAAAAACGGAAAATGAGACCTTATACATATAAATTTATCACGTGCATTTGCCATACATAGAAATTAATTCGACCAGAACTTTGACCTTATTTTGATGGAAAAATATTCGAAAGTGCAAATCGAATCTTATCAAAACATAAATCTGCACCCCATATTCTTTCCCATATTTCCTGAAAGAATTACAAAATAAGTGACCACAAAAATACTAAAATAATAAAATAAACCGGTTAAATCTATAAACTCATATGATCCAAAACATAACGTAAATATCCAAAATAATTCATATACTAATTTCATATCTTCAAGCTATCATCACCAAGTCTAATCATCGCATAAGGTGTGAATCTGACGACCAGCATGCAATGCTGATATCTACATGAACATTTTCTGTATAGATATTTTTCAGGGTCGCCTTCGAAATAGCACACTTGCCTTCGGTTTGTTAACGCTCACAAATGGTAGTGGCAACCATTAAATCCGCCCTACATACGTTTCAGGTGTTACATTACAAATTTAGGGTAACATCTTGTAAATAAGGTAGACGAAGATCTATGAACTGAAACAGAACGTAATAACCAAGAGTTATGAAATGGATATCTTATTTCCTATAATTACTATGCATTTATATCTTGTCTCTCTCTCAAATTCTTGAGCCCTTTGAAAACGAATAGACGATATACTGGTCACTGTGTGAAAGTGCATATAGTCATTCGGCTGGTATATCGACCGGAATAATGGAGAGCCCAGGGTGGGATATCCGTACTCCTCAGAAGGGTCAGAGATCACCTGGCTAAACGTCCGAAAGTTATATAGGAATCAAGTGTCGCTGCTCACACTTTAGTTTGAACATAGATCGCCAGTGAGAAAAACAAACAGGCGATTCCATTATTGAATTAAGTAAACCACGTGGCCATAGAGGAAACGCATATATAGGAAGTCGCGTGACGTCTAAATGGCGCCATTTCAAATCTATCCTCATTAATATTCGGATCACCATTTTTACTATCCTCTATTACTACACGGGCCGCTATTCTCTACTCTATTCACTATACTACTTCTCTATTCGGATAACTATTCGAGCGAGTATTCCCGAGCAAGTACTATTAGTGCGAGATTATTCCAAAGCGTCTGACACCAGTATTGTTCAACGACGTACTATAATTGTATCTGCAATTACAAAGTCTCTACTACAACGAGTATTCGTGACATCTCAAAATTAAATAAATAAAAATATAACAGCTACGTAAAATTCTGATCTTTATTTAATAAATTCAACTTCTACCTCCAAACATTCAAAGTCCTGGTTATGATAAGGCCTCTGATAGGAAGATTGCAGGTTTTGAGAAGCGTGGAACCACCACCTCTTAAACGCTCTTGTTCACATGTCTACTCCGGCGCATGGTAGAAAGACCTATTAGGGTCTCAGCTATGGGCAAATAGTGAGATCCCAAACATCTATCAACATTATATTTCCATCGCGAAATGACTAACAGTACATTTTATTGTAAAATTACCAGTAATACATTTTATGATGGGTAGCAAGCTTAGAAAACAACAATAGCAGTACAACCATGTTTGATCATTGACATGTTTCCAAACATTATCACTAGATCGACAAAAATACTTCAAAATTAACATGGAGGTGTTCACTCGATATTATGTTTGGTCAATATTCAAATATTTTGGCATAGATGAATTCAAAACAAATTACGTCCCCTATTTATCTCTTGTGTCTCAGCAATTATTGTGGTCGAGATTGATCGATTGATCGATTAGCCAAAATTAGTAAATGCCATCAAGTATTCCCTTTGTTAAAGGCCTCCCGGACAGTATCGAATGTTTCTGTTAGTATCTCTATGCTGGAAGGTGGTTTATCATTTCTTTTAGTGTTGAAAATAACGATCACTTAAATTTATATTCTACTCTCATGGATTTCCTTTGGAGTTTTCCTTTGAATCTATCTATATATAAAATTCTGATTTCCGTTCGTTCGTCCGTCACAACCTCTAAAACAGACAAAAAAATGGGCGGATTACTGAGGTGGGTAGTTTAGTAGAATAAACTGCCATTCATTTTTGTTTTGGAAAAAGTTAAGTTTTATAATTTAACATAAAAAAATCCTTCCACAATTTTAAAAACAATTTAATGATTAACATAAATACCTATTTAATAAAAATTTCAATATTGTTTTTTTTTTCTATAATTTTTCTTTTCTTTTTCATCAATTTGGTTGTAAATTTAGCGATATCTTCAAAAATACTGAATACTGTGAGCGTGTTGCACAAATTCTACTTAATAGAAAATGAATGAAAGCCTAGTCCTCGACCCTGAAATATTTGATACTGAGCCTTGTTCACGATCTGAACAAATTCAAAAACGTTAGCCCAAGGATCTTGAAAATAAACAAAACGATTCCCTGCTACAATGATAGAATAGCGCTCATATATTTTGATAAGCGAGGGAAACAGAGATCTTGCTAACATAATATTTATGCTATTGCTCGTAACGAACGGATTGTTCACCATTGTGACAATTATACCCGATCCACGCAGAAAATATCTGACACACTTAAGTCACAGTTTACTAATAATATACTCATCTTGGACCAAGTCATACGTTCAACTCATTTGCAATGACCCAAAGGCATGCTGGGTAAATATATGTACCATTGGCGACAAAACCCAAGTAATCACTTCATCTATACGAAGACACGTTACCACAGTTACTTCTAGAAATTAATTAGAGCCAGATGGAACGCAGTATCATCTGTAGCCTCGGTAAACCGTTCTTTTCAGATTTTTCACATGCAACAACGACTACATAAACAAAATTAGCTGGAAAAATAATTTATCATGACATTTTACTCGAAATTGCTGGCGATAGGCACATCTAATATATTTTTATTCTAACTGAATTCCCTACAAGCAAGGGGTTAGTGGGTGTGGAATAATTAGAAAACAAACATTACTAAGGAGTTATTGAACAACCCCTACGGAAAGTTATTACGTGTCAGGTCCCGTCAGGACGTGGGCGATGATAGCTATCAGAGACTATGTTCTTTGTAGCTAGCAGCAGCGTTTGCCTTTTTACTTATCACTCCAACTCGATTGGATGTTTGAGGAGCGAAGCACCGCCCCTTAATTGCAGTTGCTCCTAGGTCTACCATGTCCAGGGTAGTAGCACCTCTTAGTGTCCCAGTTATGTGTATATAGTGGACCCACAGACAAAGAATAGTACATTTTTATAGCAAAATGATCAACAGGACATTTTATAAGAAAATTGTAAATCTTATTTTTTCTGATCATATATATATATATATAAAAGAAATATAGTCTTAAAGTGTGCTATATTTATGGGATAAAGTGCTCAATATCATAGATAGAGCGGGTATAAATATAAAAGTGAACATAGAAGTCAACACTTACAGGCGACAGTGTTTCATGCTAGATGCAATCATCGGGCCATATATATATATATATATATATATATATATATATATATATATATATATATGAAGAAATATAGTTTTATGGTGTGCTATATTTATAGGATAAAGTGCTCAATATCAGAGAGAGCTTATGAAATATAAATATATAAGTGAACTTTGAAGTCGACACTCAGAGGCGACAGGCTGTTTCATGCTTCACGCAATCGTCAGGCCTGACGATTGCGTGTAGCATGAAACAGCCTGTCGCCTCTGAGTGTTGACTGCAATGTTCATATATTATTTTTTATGTCGACTTTGACTTGGCGGTACAGGTTTGTTTTGTAGGTGTAAAGTGCTAAAACGAATTGTATTTCTTTCATCGTTATAACAGCCGTGTAAACGATAGAATTACTTTTCGAATCTTTAAATTTCAACAGATCTTCGTCATTTTTTAGAAAGGCTATTTTCTCTTAATGATATCAATTGTATACACTTTCCTTTTAAGTTTAGGCTACAATGGAGTTTTTGATCAAGCTCTAACCGTTATTGATTATTCTATGTCTGGTCTCATAGTTTAAATATATCTTATATTTTAACAATACTCACACAAATCAGAACTATTTGCTTCGCTAGAAATATATATTCGCTAAACTATTCATGACTTACGTACTACCGATTATTTCGTTTTTTTTCTTCTTCCTTTTGTTCGACGCGCTTTCAGTTCCGTTGTGTATTTTGGTCGGTTCTTTGGCTTCGTTGAAAACGCTTTCATTTATAATATATCGCTAAGTCGATGTTGAAATTTCCTTCGGAATTTATCCTAATTTTGTCTGACACAAAAGTCGTGAGAACGTGTGTGCGCGCGTGTGTGTCTATTCTGTTTTAACAATGTCATTTCGCACAGAAGTGTTTGTAACCTGACAAAGATAATTTGACGATATATTTGGGATAGAATTTTTTTTTTCGGGCACATAATACCGCATTGGTTTCCGTTCTCCGTAAGATTCAATGAAAATTCTTTCGGCTATCCTGGGGGCATCTTATTGAGCGGAATCTAATAAAACCTCATCAACGAAAATATAACCATTGTCATGGGATATTTTTCCTTCGGTGCAGTATTTGCTGGATTATTAGACAACTGAATTTAGCAATCATTTTTTTAAGAATTAATGTTAGAATAGTTATTCTGAAAATTCTATTATTACTCATTAAAAATAAATATTTGGCAAAGGCAGTGTTGATTAATCTTCGGCAGGGTTGACTATGTCGGTAACAGCTTCCTGTTAATGTTTAGACACACGAAAAGATAAAAATATGCTTTGTTCAGGTGGCGCAATCGATAGCGACTAAAATGAAGATCAGTTCGAATTCCAGCATCGGCCGTTACATTCACTAATGCGTAATTAATGTTGGGAAACGAACGGATACATATTTTCTTCCGACCAGCTATGGGATAAATAATCAGGCAGACGCGGTTCTCCAGTTTTGGATAGCAATCATCCTCAGAGAATGACAACTCTGGATTAAAAAAAAACAACTCATGTAGCCCTGGCAAACACATACTATGCAGATAATGAAAGGATCGCGTAGTCCAAACTAACTATGATTCCGATTTTGTTCTTCATTCTATTCTATATTATTCTAGGATTAAAAAAAATATATCAAACTTGTTGTCAGATGAACTCCTACGGGGCCAACACAGATCTAGAACCGGGATTTAGCATTGGCGGCCACAACATTAACAACATAAGATACGCAGATGACACAGTACTGATAGACACGGAAAAAAATTACAAAATCTCTTACAGAAGATAGCGACGGAGAGTGAGAAGAAAGGACTAAGCATAAACTACAAGAAGACAGAATTCATGGTCATCAGTAAGAGGAAGAACCCAAAATGAGATTTGCCGGTCGGGAACTCTAGAATCAAGCAGACGCGGAAGTTTAAATATCTGGGAAGCGTCTTGACAGAGGGCGGTAAGTGCTACACTGAGATCCGTAGACGTATTGGAATGGCGAAGGACATATTCCAAATGCTGGGCAGAGTATTGCGAGATAAGAGTATTTCTTTGGTTACGAAGAAAAGAATACTGAGCTGTTACGTGACATTTGTCCTCCTTTACGGCATCGAATGACGATTTCCTCAAAGATGAAGACACTCGAGGCGACGGAGATGTGGTTCTACAGAAGGATGCTAAGGATATCATAGACCAAGCGTGTGAGCAAGGATGAGGTCTTAGAGAGGTTGCAAACAAGGAGAAGGCTTATAGTTAACATCAGAAAGAGGCAGCTAAAGTTACTGGGACACATAATGAGGAAAGAGGACCTGGAAAATCTGATACTCACGGAATAGTGAAATGTTGTAAGAACCAGGGCGCAAATCTACCGTAGATGACCTGGCGATTAAGGCACTCTCTAGATATTTTCGTCGTACTAAATTATTTTCTTTGAGCATAGTACCATATTTTGTACGTCAAAATAAAGAGAAAATCATTCACTACAGCGTAAATCTCAAGAGAGGGCATAAATCGCAAAATCATTTACAGTAAATTTGCGGCCTGGCTCATACAACATTCCTGACAGATCTTCTAATATCACCATGTGGAATAACTACTTTGAAAAGTAATGGAAGAAAAAAAATGAATTCGGCCACATAAAAAAAAAAGAAAATTCTGTAATTCTCAGCACCCATCTGTCGAGTGCATGCGTGGTCCTACCAAAATAAATTTAGTCCGATGAAGTCCTGAAGGACCAAACGCGTCACAAGGAAACTTTTTCCACTTTATCATATATATATATGTGTGTGTGTGTGTGTGTGTGTGTGTGTGTGTGTGTGTGTGTGTGTGTGTGTGTGTGTGTGTGTGTCACAGTACATTACATTGCATTTAGCCATATGGTTGTTTTAATATTTCAGCCTCGCGCGTGGTATGATGTAATAGAACCGCATTTTGAACTTACAACCTGCTCCGTTTAAGTTCCTTAATATTCTCAGCTATCTCGCAACCTCGAGATGCAGCTCTACAGCCAACATTCAGGGCGTGCCTATTGTTTTCGGAAACACTGACGGACAACATTCTTGGACATCGGCGTCCTCATAAGTTCATCTCCTCGTCTGACTTCAATTACGCACTAATTAGGTTTTGCCGAAAGTCAGCCAAGAAAATAAACATTGAACTATTTGCTATTTCAAGTGTAGCACTAATCGTTAAACATCGATTAATACCATTTTTTACCTGTAAAATTTGATTAGCAGTTTAGGGTGTCAATATATTCGAACTATTATGAATATTATAGATATTATTCAAGATACGTTTCCACCAATTTGCTTCTGGCCAGCGTCAGATATTATTATATTCAGCTGATATACCTGTTGATTGTGTTATTATTCCCTTGTCATGATAGTTCATGTTCGTTCTGGTATGCAAGTGAATACCGAATTCAACAAGATTACCAAATAACGAAACTATCTGACACTGGATTTAAAAGGAACAAAGTTATATATATATATATATATATATATATATATATATATATATATATATATATACTCGAGCCTCCCCGTCGAATTCAACATATGGGGGTCAAGCAGATCAGTTTCTCGAAAACTGACAGGCCGGCACCACCAAATGATGTTTGATTATAGTGGTGAAGGTTTTGTGCAGAACCATCCACACATTTTGAAGGGCCGGATACAGAGACTCCGTGTACTATGTGCCACAGGTTCCCAAAACGACCCTCCGCAGGGTTTGAATTAACAGTTGTCCTTCTCCTAGACTAGTTGCTATGCAAGGCTATAGAACCCAGTCTGTCTTGCTATTTATATATATATATATATATATATATATTTCGAGAAATTGGATTAGTTGATATAGGCGTTGGTGAAACCAGTGTTGCTGTAATCTAGGTGTTTTTAGTATAATCAATGGATCAGGCCGTGAAACAATAGACAGTGATTCAAACAAAAGGAACCATGACTGGCATCATAAACAGAAATAAGAATAATCACTGCATTTAAGGTTACAACGATTTTAAATGTAACAGTTTGCTTTTACAAACGATACGTGATTCTGCCGACACGTTTGACGAATGGAAAGAGTCAAAGGTCAGTGCATGAATTTATAATTATGCTGAGACCTTTGATTTTCGTTTGATTATCGAAGTGAAGGGACATGTCGACCAAATGTAACCGGTAAACAAGTGCGGGGGGTGGGAGACATGTCGACCAAATGTAACCGGCAAACAAGTGCGGGGGTGGGGGAGATGCCGACCAAATGTAACCGGCAAACAAGTGCGGGGGTGGGGGAGATGTCGACCAAATGTAACCGGCAATCAAGTGCGGGTGAGATGTCGACCAAATGTAACCGGCAATCAAGTGCGGGGGAGATGTCGACCAAATGTAACCGGCAATCAAGTGCGGGGGAGATGTCGACCAAATGTAACCGGCAATCAAGTGCGGGGGAGATGTCGACCAAATGTAACCGGCAATCAAGTGCGGGGGAGATGTCGACCAAATGTAACCGGCAATCAAGTGCGGGGGAGATGTCGACCAAATGTAACCGGCAATCAAGTGCGGGGGAGATGTCGACCAAATGTAACCGGCAATCAAGTGCGGGGGAGATGTCGACAAAATGTAACCGGCAATCAAGTGCGGGGGTGGTGGAGATGTCGACCAAATGTAACCGGCAAACAAGTGCCGGGGGTGGGGGACATGTCGACCAAATGTAACCGGCAAACAAGTGCCGGGGGTGGGGGACATGTCGACCAAATGTAACCGGCAAACAAGGGTGGGGGAGATGTCGACCAAATGTAACCGGCAATCAAGTGCGGGGGAGATGTCGACCAAATGTAACCGGCGATCAAGTGCGGGGGAGATGTCGACCAAATGTAACCGGCGATCAAGTGCGGGGGAGATGTCGACCAAATGTAACCGGCAATCAAGTGCGGGGGAGATGTCGACCAAATGTAACCGGCAATCAAGTGCGGGGGAGATGTCGACCAAATGTAACCGGCAAACAAGGGTGGGGGAGATGTCGACCAAATGTAACCGGCAATCAAGTGCGGGGGTGGTGGAGATGTCGACCAAATGTAACCGGCAAACAAGGGTGGGGGAGATGTCGAACAAATGTAACCGGCAATCAAGTGCGGGGGAGATGTCGACCAAATGTAACCGGCAAACAAGGGTGGGGGAGATGTCGACCAAATGTAACAGACACCAAAGTCATGGGGCAATGTTTGTCAAATGTAACCAACCCTGATGATGGCCAAGTAAATGCTGTGTTTATAATAATCAAGATAAGCAAACTTTGTTCTTTAGAGAAATGTGTATTAAAGATACCTCATTCCTGGGGGAAAAAAAAGGCAAAAATATTTCTTTCATGTCAATCTCTTTAATCCCCTAATCGACAGAAAATAATTTAGTCTTTAACAGTAAAATTTTGATCCAGTATGATGCTTATATGAATTTACCATTTATTTTCTTTCTCTTTTAGGAAACGCTTAAAAATAACCACAAGTCTCTGCTGAAATATATTGCAGGGTTGCGTAATTATATTTCATAAACTTTCCCGAAAGGAGAAAAATAATGTGAGGACATCGTATGAGACTTTGCGCTGAAATCACCAGTCAGCACGTGACGTTAATCAGTATCAAATATCCGACACACCGTCCCGTCAGCCAAATTCACCGCCTCCATTATGCAAGTCACGAAAGGTCTTTTCATATTCGAGAGAAGATGAGGTTGCTTTGTAAGAGGTTAAGGCACATTGCAGCACTTATAATTTGAGAAAATATTGACATTTTGATCAGGAATCGATAGACTGAAAAGCCAATTACTTTGAACTGCTAGATAATGAAGACTGATTCCGACATAAATTGCCTTGATCGGGCCTCACAACAAGCGTTACTAGTGAAGAGCAAGAGAAGATTTGGACAATTTTTCTTGTCAGTTTTCAAACCATTCACTTCACAAATTGTTTTACAACTAGTTTTTGCTCGCTATCAACCAAATTTCATTATTTGAACACGACGATCAAACAGACATTTTCGGAGAAAATCGAGTCAGAGTTTAAAGGGTTAATCGTTACGTATGTAGAGTTTCTTTGAAAAGTTTGCAACAGTAAAAAAAAAAAGAAGTAAGATTCAGGTCGTAAATAGAATGTATTAGAAAGTAACTTTAAACTTACCCACCTACGTAAGAGTATATATACGGAGGAATATCAATGACACCTCTTTCTCTCTCACACACACATATATATATATATATATATATATATATATATATATATATATATATATGCATGCATGCATGCATGCATACGTAGGTAAAAATGCGTGGTAAGTAATCCAAGTGAATACTAGTAATATAAAATATTAAAACTGATCAACAGAAGAGTGCTCAATATATTTATTACAGAACATAGATGAATTACATATACATGAATCTCAATACCCCATATGATATAGAGCTATTTCATGTGAATAAAAAAACTCGTTGTTGACAAGGCCGTTCTGGGTGAAATGGCCATATATCATATATGGCATTGAACTTTTTATATATATATATATATATATATATATATATATATATATATTTGAACACCAACCTTTCTTTTCAACATGTTTCGTTGAATATCAGAGACAAGGATCACTTAATTTTTTATTTAGTTTTTCCCCGCATTCTTATATTATTTTGTTTGTCAAGGTAGTACAAAAATTGCCCGTATTGCCCACCATCAAAAGCGCATTCGGGCACTTCCTTAGCCGTTTTCAAGGAATGTTTGTTTCAGGTGTTGTTAATTTCTCTTCATGGTTGACTGTTTAAAATGTATTTTTTTCTGTCGTCTTCAGTACTAGTATAAGTGTTTACTCCAAGCTTCGTGTGTTGAGCGTGGTTGGAATTAAAATGAATTTATTTTTATAGACTTTCAACACACCATTCCCACAGTTAAATAAGGTGAGGTCGATAGTTTGAGCGATATTTAATACACAGGAGCTTTCTCATAGCCAGATGTTTCTCATAGTGTTATTTATATAAAATTTTAGTGTTTTCGACCAGAATTTGTCTGAAGGGTTCTTGTAAATAGTAGGTAGCTGTTTTTTTAGCACCTTGATCAGGTGTGATATGGGAGGCGTCTACTCAAGGAGTTAATGTCTGATATAGGTAATTGATTTATGACAAGAAACACAGTCTTATACTGGGCAGTGAAATATATAAATCATATTACCGGAAAAACGTCGCCGTGAGAGAGGCTCTAAATAAGGCCAATCAAACAAAAGGGGTTACTAAGTGTTAGAGAAGATGAGAAAAAAATCTCTATCAAGGAGAGTAAAATATAAATGAACAGGAATAAAGACAGAAGATAACGATTGACATTGCATGTAAGTTTTTGAAGATTAAAGTTGAATGAGAAACAAGGAGCCGGAAAAGAGTTCCACAAACGAGAAGTGTATATAATTTATATATTAATTGGGTAACCTCCTCTCAAGAATATTGAAATTAACGGTTCTATACCGTTATGGTTTGGAAAAGTCTGCGAGATAGGAGCGAACTATTGACCCAAGCCAAAGACTGATAGAAATCAAGAGAAGCTGCAAAATATAGGCTTGAATTCAATAGAAAAAAGCCGAAATTATGCTTAACCTTGCGCGTTTAACATTTCAGTAGCTCTGGGCGTATTTAAACACTTAGGAGACCTGCATTACCTGCTGAAAACGTGTATATACAAATTTGCAACACACCGTTATATGTCGGTTTCTAGTGTTCGTATTTTAAACTAACGAGCGCATTGTACTAGTTAGACGTAGACAAAACGTAGCGTACAATACATGTGTTGTAACTTAATAATTTGTTGTTTTGAGGATTTTTTTTTAGTGTAGTCTATTACAGAGTAACTGACGGAAACCAAAATGTCGGCGCGATGAAAAATCAGTCAGGCAAAAATGTACGAATACTGACTGAAAGTGTTTTAATTGGGAGTGAAGAGTATACATAATGATGTATGATTTGAAAAATGCAGGCGATAACGGTTTGACTGGTAGGATGGAAGTTGACAATCATATTTGGCAGCAACAGCAGCTCGTTAGACTGAAACTAAAATGGTGTCTCAAAAATCAGTGAAATAAATGAATGAGGTAATTTAGTGAACAAGGTTATATTTCGATATTATCTGGATATATGAAATATTTTATTTAATTTTGTTGGACAAACAATATTAACAAAAATTCAATTGTCTATTTGTAGCGTAACCGCAGTAAACTTCTGCCATTTTCGAGACTAGTAACAATTATATACTAGTATACGACACTAGTATACTACAGTATACGACACTAGTATACTACAGTATACGACACTAGTATACTACAGTATACGACACTAGTATACTACAGTATACGACACTAGTATACTACAGTATACGACACTAGTATACTACAGTATACGACACTAGTATACTACAGTATACGACACTAGTATACTACAGTATACGACACTAGTATACTACAGTATACGACACTAGTATACTACAGTATACGACACTAGTATACTACAGTATACGACACTAGTATACTACAGTATACGACACTAGTATACTACAGTATACGACACTAGTATACTACAGTATACGACACTAGTATACTACAGTATACGACACTAGTATACTACAGTATACGACACTAGTATACTACAGTATACGACACTAGTATACTACTAATCTATACGCTAGTATACTACTAAACTATACGCTAGTATACTACTAAACTATACGCTAGTATACTACTAAACTATACGCTAGTATACTACTAGTGTACTATATTATATACTAGTATACTATAATATAAATAGTAGTATTAGTCTTTTTATATTTATAAATCGACAAAAATATCAGCAATTAAGAAATATCTTCTTTTATGCACTTTCACTATATAATACGCACTCTGCAGATTTTTGCTTTGTAGGAAAATAACATTGTATCACGCATATTTACTAATTTAACCGATCTTACTCGTTTATTACGTATTTTCGCCCTTCCTTTTTACATAAAGTATTTTATTGTTAGTATTGTCTTATTACTTTTACTATCTGATTATAGTTGGATTTTATCACTACGCCCAGACTCAATAATACTTAGACTGTTCAACCAAACAGCATCAAATCGGAAATAATGAAGCAACCACCGACTCGAGCTGAATTAGCATCCTAAACTTTGACAGCCTCTCAAGTACGGCGCGTTAACTACTGAAAAAAAAACAAAAAACAAGTAGTAATCGTACTATAAGCTGTTTCCTTATGTAGACACAATCACCATTTGTTCACCTAGCCGTCACCGTTCTTATCGGCTGAAATTTGGAAAACATTTCTGTTAGAACAATTTTTCAGCAAAATAAGTTTATCAAGTACAATTGCTCTTCCCAGTAAAGATGGCGGTGGTTATCTTAACTTCTTTGTTTTCAAGCGTGGAACAGCAGAATATGGATAAGCACTTATTCT
>OZ038491.1:61294923-61298646 GCA_964036315.1 Acanthosepion esculentum
AGAAACATTAAAAGAGAGAGAGAGAAACATTAAAAGAGAGAGAGAGAAACATTAAAATAGACAGAGAGAAACATTAAAATAGACAGAGAGAAACATTAAAATAGACAGAGAGAAACATTAAAATAGACAGAGAGAAACATTAAAATAGACAGAGAGAAACATTAAAATAGACAGAGAGAAACATTAAAATAGACAGAGAGAAACATTAAAATAGACAGAGAGAGAGAGAAACATTAAAATAGACAGAGAGAGAGAAACATTAAAATAGACAGAGAGAGAGAAACATTAAAATAGACAGAGAGAGAGAAACATTAAAATAGACAGAGAGAGAGAAACATTAAAATAGACAGAGAGAGAGAAAAAAACAGTACATTGGAGAGAGATAAGAAACAGTACAATGGAGAGAGAGATGACAAGATGGACTAAGATTTGTACAATTCTCTATAAGCTCAATTTCTTTCATAATGACGTTAAGTTCGTTTCTTTCTGTGGACTAAAACTTCATGAATTCGAGCCTGCACATGCTTAGAAATTCACTCACCGATTAATTCACCCCGACCTTATTTTTACATTATTAAATTAATGCAAACACGAGAAGAGGAAGTGACGCGATTCTTTTTCACGTTAAGCAGACCCAAAACCTTACGGAAACACATAGCACCTAAAACGCAACCTAACAGAAGCATACACTTCTTGAAGAGACATCATTCATCTAACAGGATGTGAAATTCGATCGCTTATCCTTGGACTAAATCGTCTAGTCAGACATCCATCACGTGGAAAAGATCACCAGGGTCCGCCTTCGCGGCCGTAACAACGTTTCTGAATGTTTCATGACAAGGTGTTTGTTGAAAACAGCAGCTGGTCCAGTCATCGGTTTTACTTCATCCATCTCGCGGTCTGTTCTCCTTTCTCTATCTTTGTTATTACTATTATAGTGATTGGAAAGAAAGAGTACTCAGCTGTTACGTTAATATCGTTCCACCGACATGACACCGAATGCTTCTCAGAGGAAGAAACTTGAGGCAACAGAAATGGTTCTACAGAAGGATGCTGAGCATATCATAGACTGAACATGGTAACGAAAAAGTTTTAGGAAAAATAGAAACAACACTGGCACTGATAAGTAGCAACAGAAACAGACATTTCTAGGGCACAAATGAGTATCTAGATGGGTGACCTCTGAGGAACACCAGATGTTTTCAGCTTGGATGTGCGGTTGGTGCAATGAATAATGGCTCAGAATTATTAATCGAAGAACAGAGTTCCAATTCCTGTTAGGTTCTTTATATTCATCTATGCGCAAATACCATGGGGAAAAATATGAATACACCTATTCTCGACCCCACCCCGCGCAATTTGTGGTTTTATTAGCAAGACTTGCATTACTAAATCATTATCTCAAAATGAATTCTCACAATTCAAAAATATTTTCTGTATTTAAATAATCGACAAAGTGGTGATAAGCCGTAGAAAACGAATCTATCCATCATAATGAGAAAAGAGGACTTGGAAAATTTGACACTTACAAGACACGGTGAAGGCAAGAGAGACAGAAAGAAGCAGTGCATTACATTGTTTAAATGGTTGACAGAAAAGTTATTTGGAAATTTTTCGACAAAAATTAGTAAGGTTTAAAAAGGACAAGAGGTTATGGAGAGCCAGGATCACCCACGTCCTAACGTAACAGGGCAAAAAAGATTAAGATGAATTACGGGCGAAAAAATGAGGCCCGCGAACAAAGTCTAAATTCTGACTGACACCACTGCTACAGAAAGGCATTTCGCAAAGACAGGAATCTGTATCCACCCGGAAATGGTTTGAAAAACGAGACAAAGTTCTCATACCATGGTTGGCAATCAGTCTATAATAAAAGATAATTAAGATCTCCGCTGCCTTGCAGTTATATCCACTTATGGGAAAGTGGTCTTATGCCACTTTCAACTGAACCGAGTGTCATATTTTTCATGCGGAGAACGACCTACAGTGGATCAATGCTGGCGGATTTAGACCTTGTTATTCGCTGAAGTTTAATTTGCCATGTTCAATGTGAAAAATACGTTATTAACAATCACCACTTAAGTGTATTGACTTTGAGATAAATAATATAAATACAGTTTTCAAAGGATATTCCTTATATATTCTTGCTATCTCCGAGTTTTCTTTACTTGTCAATCCGATGGTCAGGCATGGTTTCAATATTTTAATTTGATTATTGGATCACCTAACAGGTATCACAAAAAAGTACCCTGACTGCACCCCCCTCACTCAGAAATATAACGCCCTGAAAAGTACCCCCCGATCGGGTGGGTGTTTGTTTGATGACTGACTCAGTTTGAATCACGATCTATTTCAACCTTTGGACACAAGATTTTCATATGATTAATAGTTCTTTTTTACTTTTTGACTTTTCCTTTGCTACATTGTCGAAGACATTATGCAGTTATACCTAGGAGCGTGACCTTGACAGAGTTTGAAATGTTTATCTCATTGTTAAGATACTTGCGGATAAATTCTAGTAGGCCCAATGCGACGGTTTCGTTTATATATCGATTCTAGGAGGGGGGCTTCAGTCAGCAGACACCTTAACATAGACTTCTGGCAGTTTTTTAATTAAATTAGCTCGATGTATTAAAAACGTTCTTTGAACCAATTTAGTGATCTAGCATTTTTTCCTTCTTCACTGAAGTAAATCCTATTTGAAGAGACTGAAAATTTAACATTTCATAATTTCTAATGAATAGACTAATTTTTAAGAGTGCATTTATGATAAAATTGAATTCCATTGAATATATGCAAGAATGTTGGTGCAACTGAAAATATTGAGATTTTTTTTCCTGAGAGTTTCCAGAATATATATGACCTTGTGTTAGAAGTAAATTTTTTTTCTATCGTGCCCCATTATATTTATCAAAAGTAAGATCATAAAAAAGGGCAATGAAATGGTCAAAGTGAAATGATTTTCAATAAAAACGAAGAGTAATAAAATTCAGAATATAAAAAATATGAATATGTTCCCCAAAAGAACAACTTCATAGAAGTTTATATATATATATATATATATATATATATATATATATATATATATATATATATATATATAGTTTATACGTTATTTTTTATCGATACAAATATTTCAGTAAATCCTCTGTTCATAATAAACAGTATTAATATTTACCGGCCCGAATGTCCGAAAAATGTCAACAAAAAATCTTCATATAGCCTGACGTGCTATACCATTTAGCTACAGAGCAAGCGTCTGATTAAAAACGGTAATTCGAACTTGCTAATCCGATGCTTCCTCTGTATTTGAAATGGTATAGCAAGTCATGTTATATGATGATTCCGTGTAGGATACAGGTTCGACTCCTGTTATTTGCTATTAAATTTCTCGGACATTCAGGTCGGTAAATGTTAATACTGTTTATTATAAACAGATCATTTACTTAAATATTTCTATTTAGAAACATAACTTGTAAACAGAAAATATGTTAAAATGATTGTCCATTTCACATTTTATATATATATATATATATATATATATATATATATATATATATATATATATATATATAGATATATAAAAAGATGGTAATCAAAATCCGCTACTCAAAGTTCTTGCAGTCCTAAGGTATAAATAGCTACCGTATTCTTTTAGCATATATATATATATATATATATTAAACAGTGACGTTTAAAAGTTTGGAGCCACCCTGCATATCT
>OZ038491.1:61298846-61311346 GCA_964036315.1 Acanthosepion esculentum
ACAGAAATAGAGAGAGAGAGAGACAGAAATAGAGAGAGAGAGAGAGAGAGAAATAGAGAGAGAGAGAGAGACAGAAATAGAGAGAGAGAGAGACAGAAATAGAGAGAGAGAGAGAGACAGAAATAGAGAGAGAGACAGAAATAGAGAGAGAGAGAGAGAGACAGAAATAGAGAGAGAGAGAGAGAGAGAGAGAGACAGAAATAGAGAGAGAGAGAGAGAGAGAGACAGAAATAGAGAGAGAGAGAGAGACAGAAATAGAGAGAGAGAGAGAGACAGAAATAGAGAGAGAGAGAGAGAGACAGAAATAGAGAGAGAGAGAGACAGAAATAGAGAGAGACAGAAATAGAGAGAGACAGAAATAGAGAGAGACAGAAATAGAGAGAGAGAGAGAGAGAAATAGAGAGAGAGAGAGAGAGAAATAGAGAGAGACACACAGAAAGAGATGAAACTGTCAATATGAATAGACTCAATTTGTTCAGATAGCGCATGAATATTTATAGTCCTGTCGGAACGGTGGTTTACATGAAATCATAGTATGGATTTTAACATGCAAACAAATGCTATTAACAGAAATGTTTGTGGATTAGACGAAAAGTACAAATGCTTGAAATTTACAAATATAGTCAAGTCCTTTCCATTGAGACCAGGCAACTAGATAACTTTATGACAAACAAACAGCATGCCGGAGAGGCTATCACTTGTCCGAGTAGATCACGTCAAGAAATTTTAAGCGTGAAAGTCTTGGTAAATCTATATTCCAGAGATCATAAATAATATCAATCCCCAAAAATACATGAGCGGACCTATCGATACTGAAGATCTGACATTTCCTCCAAAAGCGTTCGTCAGGATTTAAAGGCTCGAGTTCTGAGGAGAGGTGCTCTCACCTTACCGCCAACCAAACACTGGTGCCAATGTGAGTACTGTCCAGTTCCTTATTATTGGCGATCTGGTAACTAGGTGTTAAGAAATTTCTCGCGAATTCTTAGTTGGAAAAGAGTGAAAGGTGATCGCTTTGCGCATTCCGTTTTAATACAGAAGTCGAATCGATTGGCAGGAAGTATAAAATATGCTGTAGGCGTCGTAATATGCGAATATAATTGGAGAAAAAATTGAAAGTAACTCCCTTATTTATTAGTGTTATGTAGGATAAAGTTTCGCTGCCGACACTTTAGTTTGAACATAAATCACTAGTGCGCAACGACATGCGATCACATTGAATTAAGTAGATCAAGTGACCATAGAGGAAATTTTCATTATATATATATATATATATATATATATATATATATATAGTGTATATTTAGGCATCAATTTTTCATTAAATGCAAGTTTCATTAAATAACATAGAAAAGTTTTGTCTATTTTAAGTAAGTTCCTTTCATATTGTCTGATAAGCTTAATCACATTATCGTTGAAAGACGAAAGGAAAACACCATATTGATACATGTTTAAATCCAATCTAAGCTTTCGGCTTACGTAAACCATTATGACAGATGACAATTTCAATATATCAAACAACACACGGACGAAATAATGATAGTCCACCCTTGCTGCATGAAAAATTTCAAAGTAACGACAAACTCGTATATACGAGACGCGGAAGCGAAAATCGCGTCGCAGCTCGTGACGTCACACATGACAACACATGAGTGAAAAACGAGAAGTATTAAGTATGGGAAGCCGTTGGTATAAATCAATGGCTTCTGTTATAAATCATAGGCATTTAAGAATATTTGTAGAAATTTCATAGTTTATTTTGTTCAGGATAAGTTTCAACAGTTTTATGTATATAGCTTCAAGAATTTTTAATTTTTGTTTATTGTTTTCATGTTTAAGTATAGTTGTGTTGCCAACAAGGATTTTCCGGAATTAAGTGCGCGGCCAGGCATGATTTAAATGTTTAAAAATGTTAGAGTTATCAGTTAAATGTAGAGTTAAGCGCCGTGAAAGCGAGTTTGTGGTGTGTCTTTCGACGATAATGTGATTAAGCTTCTCAGACAATATGAAAGGAACTTACTTAAAATAAATAGATAAAACTTGTTTATATTAAACCAACCAACCAACCAAGTGGGGTAAAATGGGTAGAGGCTTGGATTGAGGAATCTGAGGGCCCAGTTCGAATTCCAGGCGGACCCATTACATTCACTTCCGTGTTAATCCTCTACTTCTCCCCCCAGCTATGGGTAAATAGTAGGACAAACCGGGTTCTATATGCGTCAACTAGTCTAGGAGAAGGACAACCCTGGATTCAAAACCTGCGGAGGGTCGTTTGGGGACCCTGTGGCACATAGTGCACCAAGTCTTCGGTCCTTCAAAGCGTGTGGATGGTTCTGCGCAATATCTTCACCACTATAATCAAATCTCATGTGCTGGTGTCAGGCTGTCAGTTACCTAAGAACTGGTCTGCTTGACCCTCATACGTCGAATTCGACGGGAGAATCGAATATATATATATATATATATATATATATATATGGGAATTATCGTGACGACTATACGACCGTTATTGTCTACTCTATTCACTACACGGATAACTGTTCGAGCAAGTATTATTAGCATGAGTGTTATTCGAAGTCGTCTGATACCAGCATTGTTCAACGGGCTACTGTAATTGTATCTGCGATTATAATGTATCTGTGACAACGAGTATTCGTTGGCATCACAAAACTTAGGCACATTAACTAATCCGAAGATGTCACGGAAAAAGATAACGCTGATTAATTAAGAAACTTAAAATTTGAACCAACATTCAGTTAAGTTTTGCGTAAAATTAATTCCAGAATTACTTAAATGGTTGTTTGATTCTTTTTTTTTTAATGTTCGGTCCTAATGTAGAAAAGAAATCCATTTCATTGTATCCATGTAGAAGAATTGAATCAAAGCTTGAATATAGTATAAAATACACTATCTCTTAATTTTACGTTTTATTTCGAGGTACCGAAATCCCATGTCAATAATAAAGATGCGTATGGTTTAGTAAAATTTGAATACATTTTCTTATAAAAATTTGTGTACCCAAACTATTCAGAATATGAGATGGTAAACCAATATAAAAAAATTTTTTAACTATTTCTCCGCGCCACTCTAGAAAGAAATATGGCACTGGCTTGCGTTTTAAATGATGATTCACGGGTACATGTTATTGGGAGAAAAATTCGTTCAGTTTCTATGTCACTTCCCTTTGGGGGACGCCTCTATCATCAGAGAATCGTCCCGAGTCTGCCACTTGATGCGCAATCAAGAGCGGGAAATGGAGGTTCAAACAGGGCTCCGAGTAATTTCCGACAGTTATTTCTTACTGTATTTTGAAGAAATATGAAGCATATTATCGAATTAGAAATAAATGAAAAGTCGGAAAAGTGTCTCAATCTCACAAGATATCAGTCACACCAGATGTGACCTTTTCAACTGGGACCCACCACGCCACGTACACACGGATGAATTACCCGCGTTCCTTTGTATTCTATTAATAAAAACTAAGTTCCACTTGAATACCTGCTTCTCAAAAACTGCTGGCATTACAATATTGAATCTCTCTATTACAGGGTTTACCGTTATCTTTCCTGCATAAACATCACTTCTTGCCTTTTTACATTTAGACAACACTAGACAGTAACTTTACATTGAAAGGATCTTGCGTTTTGAAGAAGATGGACGTAGTATATGAAAAAAAAAAAAGAAACTGAATGGAAATGTCCCGAATGAGGTTTGAAAAAGGTTTGGAAGAACTCGTGATCCAAGAAAGGAACGAAACCATTCAGATAATGACGCAACTGAAAACAACCGGAAGAGAGTGCACGTGTACTCAGGAAACGTATGGTTACTACTTCCATTTCAAACTGGCAGCGATATTTTGTGAGAATTGGTCAGAAGCACACACACACACACACACAAAACTATATACAAGTTCAATAGGCAAATCAATCCCACAATTATCTCCTTTCCCCACCCTCAATATATTTGTGTCCTTACAGAAATTGTTGCAGAAGGCCGAAGTGGGGAAATGGAGGGGCTGGTCTTCATTAGCTATCCTAGTGAATCCGACTCACGACCCATTCATTCATTACAATTGCTCCTTCATCAGAGGAAACTCATCCTTCACCTCTCAGTCCTACATATACCACAATACCGCAAATTAAGAGAGGACCTACCCCCCCCAAAAAAAACACAACAACAAAATAACGATGCCATAAAATCTGATGCAAGTCAAAAATATATACAAATTTCATGATTCAAGAAATGTTGGGAGGGAAGATGAACTCAGAAAACAGACGAAAGATATAATACAAAGATAAAACTAAAACAAAACAATGTTAGCCGTTCCTCAATCTCAAGTTCTGCAACTCCTGGTCAGAAACGCCCCTCCTCTTGAATGAGAGTACTGTACCTTTATGCACCTGACCCAGCCATCGCTCAGCCAACACTCAATGAATAAATTCTAACAATATATAAATTTGAAACGATTTAGGTTAGTCTATTCATTAATTCATTTGAAATACCGAGCAGAGTGCCACATTATTGATTATACTTGTTGTCACTTGATCTCTAGCCCGACCCTACTGCAGATGGAAAATTGATTAATTATAAATAATCATGAAGAAATGCCTTTGGTACCGTTATTTCCAAAAGATAAGTTCCTAACCCAGAGCCAACGATTGGTGATAAACAATGGAAGAGTTGCCAAGTAGTTCAAAAGATGGGCGTCTAAGATAAACTTGGAGAAGCGGGTAAATATTAAAGTACATAGCCTTGTACTGATCAAAGATTTGTTAGGTTACAAGTCCATGAATTATACTTACCGGATGAGGTCAATGGAGAATTTAATTTGTTTTAATTCAGAGTGCGAGTAGTGTCATCTTCATTTTGCATGCCTATTTCAGATTCTTACGCTATTTTCTTTCCAGGCTTCACGATTATCCACCATACTTATTTCGTCTTCAAGTTGAAACCCTGTGTCATCACACATTTATTAAATGTACGAGGGTCATTCAATAAGGTGAATTTTTCGGTATAAGGACTTCAAATACAGATAGAAGCTTACTCTTTTTTATTTTATTTTTTTTGTTTTACTTCTTTTTCACATGGATTTAATTTCTTTTGAAGATTAAAAAAAACTGAGTGTTTTGGCGATTAACAAAGATGGCCGACCAAGAAGCATGCCCCAGGATTGAACAGCGGTCAGTTATCAAGTTTTTGGTTGCTAAAGGGTTCAAACCAGTTGAAATTTATAGGAGAATGTCAACTGTGTATGGTGCCACATGTTTCAGTCAAATAAATGTCTACAAGTGGGCTAAATTGTTTAAAGAATGACGGAGCAGAGTTGAGGATGAAGACAGGCCTGGGAGGCCTACAGAAGTGAGGTCTCCTGAGGTGATCGAATCAGTCAATGACCTCATTCAGTCTGACAGAATGGTGACAGTGAATGACATTGCAAGGACTTTGAGCTTATCTTTTGGGACAAACGCAGGGGTAATCAGCCAGAAGGAGTCATCTTGCAGCATGACAACGCAAGGCCTCACACAGCAGCCCGAACGGTGCAGACTATCAACGAGCTGGGGTGGGAACTGCTCCCTCATCCCCCTTACAGCTCAGATCTTGCCCCTTCAGACTTTCACCTGTTTGGTCCCTTGAAAGCGTTCACGAGAGGCACGAAATTTAAAAGTGACGATGAAGTCAAATGTGTTGTGATTGACTGGCTGAGACATCAGTCCAAAGATTTTTACGCTGAGGGAATACGAAAGCTTGTGCACAGATGGGAAAAGTGTGTGACAGTGCTGGGAGACTGCGTTGAAAAAAAAAAAGAAAAGTAAGCTTCTATCTGTATTAGAATTCCTTATACCGAAAAATTCACCTTATTTATTGAATGACCCTCGTATGTTTCGGTGTCCGCAAAAGAACGTCACTGATACTCCCAGCCTTACTTTTCCAAGAAGGCCTTACAAATTTAGTTTTCCCCGAATTACTTTAGATAGGACTTAGATGGCTATGAATATACTTTTTCCGGTATAAATTTCACACAAAATATAGCATCTTTGTATATGCACCATCTAGATTCGATTCCAGTCTAGTCAAATTACATGCCGTGAGTTTGTAGAATAAATCAGACAACACTTAGTCGTATTTCATTTTTAGACGCAAACGATAAAGGCTTGATTATACAGGCCTATGGAGTATCCCAAAATGACAAACTGTTTTAAAGAAACCCTTTGTCTTGCAATCCCTCCATTCTGTTAGACTTGTCTGTTGGATATTTTGTCCGTTACTGCTACAGTTTCTGGAACTGGTCTTCAGTCACTAGAAAATTATTGTATTCAAACTATTCCTTTCCTTAGGCTGGTTGCCGACCAAGCCTAGGTAGCTCACTCTATACCTTTACTTTTTTGATGAGAAGATATGGATTCTTATTCCCCACCCCCGAGGGTATTTTTACTCAACTGCACGCAAAGAACTGCTGGAATTTGAACTCAACATGCCGATTCCACTTTTCATGCATAAAACCATTTGAAAGTCCACTTAAAACAAATTGTCACGTTTACATATTTTAAGGGAAGAATTTGCTCGTGTGGAATTTACTTCTCACTAATGGAATACGAAGGAAATGAGGGCGATTCACTTCCAAGTGCATCATACGGCGGGTGTTGGCTATGAGGGCTAGACTTGAAACTAAGCAATGTAGCTCGTCTGAGCTTTTTTCCGTGGAAATGTAGAGAGGCCTGCAACGTTTTGTCTGCAGGAAAGAAGTTGCAGGCTGGAAAATAATTCATCACCCAAAAGACCCCACAGACGTTTTGGACTATGAAGACTGAAAGGTGAAGACTGGGCAGCTCCATCCCAGATCTGTCAGCAGTACACCATTTTCGGCCTCATCTAAATCTTGTAAAGCAGGGCAGGAGTTGTCAGGTATTTACTGGAGCGTTAAAGTTAACCGACTAATTTTCTAGCAATTTACCGATGTATCAGATATACTAGTTATGGACTGAGCATTTAACTCGAAGAGAAAATAAAGATTAATTGCATTATTCGGAATATTATCCTCATCTTCATTGTCCTATTCACAACGTTTCGGCCTACTTCAGGTGATTGGAATTTCGAACAATTTATTTCGTCCACCGGGGCGGGGGGTAGATTGTTCTAGTTCCACGTGCCATGCCTCTTCCAGATGTCTCAGTTATTGCCCTTTAACTCAACTCTCCAGGTTTTGGTTCACCACTACTGTGGTCTGGTATTGAACTCACAACCCTTTGGGTCTAGCCACAGCAGTGGTGAACCGAAACGTTCTTGAGATGGCGAAAGATGCATTGCATGAATATTAAGAGAGAGAAAATATTTTGTTAGAAACAAAGAAAAGTCTAAGGAAATGTTACACGATATTTGTCCTCCTATATTGTAGCGAATGCTGGACAATGTTCTCAAAGATGAAGAGACTCGTAGCAACAGAAATGTAGTTCTACAGAAAGATGATGAGGAAACCATGGACTCAACATGTGAACAAAAACAAGGTTTTAGAGAAAATGAAAACGAAGAAGAAACTCTTACTTAAAATCAAGAAGGGACAGTTTAAATTTCTGGGGCACGTAATGAGAAAATAGGGCTTGGAAAATCTGATACTCACAAGACAGAAGAAAAAAGGGACAGAGAAAAGAAGCGCTTAACGTTCTTGATGAGCTTGAGCAAATGGAAGGCAGAACAGGGTTTGAGAGAAATAAGATGACGAAACCTATTAAGAGCTATAAGGCACAGGGAGATGTGGAGGGTAATGTTCGCCTACGCACTCAAGGAACACGGCACATGAAAGAAGAATTCGTTTACAACCTTAGCTTACCGTTGGCGATTGCACCGCCGATGTAAATATTAACCGTCTTTATTATATAATAAAAATAAAATTCTTATTACTATTTGTAAATAAAGTAAACTAATTTTATTTTTGAACGTCTCGGAATGTGTTTTTTTTTCTTTTACACAGAACAATGGAATAAATATTAAGTAAAATGGTGTAGAAATAAAACGTGAGATGGTGTGGGCGAGATAACGTCGTTCGTGGACGGACTGGCGGACGAATAGATAGGATGATGGATGGATCAATGGGTGTGTTTGCGATACCATTAATTAAATTAACTAGACTTCATCGGATGGGAGAGGGAATGACAGACACACACACAGGCAGCGGAGGAGGAATCGTATCAGTGAAAGGTTAAAAATATCACGCGCCAAACCTTAAAAACGGTATGGCATTGCCGAGAGTACAAAGTTAAAAGGGAAGACAAATGTACATCAACAAATCTAGCAAATTGAAGCTTATGATATTTTTTTATCCTGATTGATGAGGTCAAAAGCTTACCCTGCTCGTTTAAGTCGAGACTATTGACCAACAGTCTCTCTCCGTTTGGCTCTTCGTCATCTCCCTGTTTCTTCATTATTCTTCTGGCTTGATTGTTTTATATTGTCTTTTTCTTGCCGTCCTCTTTAGTCACTCACTCTCGCCAGTTTCAAAACCATTCTTTTAAACGCCGACATTTTCATTAGCTCCCACCGACCTCCTCTTCCATTTCTAGATTCTCCCATCAGCCTTCTATTAAAATTCACTGTGTCTTTAATATTTCCGTTTGATCTCTGGAGTGCCAGAATTATCTTCTATTTCTCTTTTTTTTTTTTTAGTTTTTAGTTTTGAACCTTTTGACACCATAAAGCAATTCAACTATGCGTCTCCATATTTCGTTTCAGTTATTTTACTCCGAAGTTCTTTGTAAATGCTTTTATGGCATTGAATAGAAGAGAACTCAGAGTACTGAGCATAAAACGAACAAGCATTGAGATTCTATGCAATTAACTAAAGAATGAAAAATTATCTCTAAAAATTTAAAAAAAAATTATCTTATGTACATAAACAGAAAGCAATTGGTATTGTCAACAGAATAGTATGGACAAAGATACTGTTTAAGTAAAACTAATTCACAGAGTTCTAAAAATTTAACTGCTTTGTATTGTTGAGGATATTAGCATAACGACATTTATAATGTATATTTATTTACTAAAAAAGATAATAGGTTTTTACAGATGTGAAAAACGGCCAACATATTTTGAGTACTAGGTGTAAATCTGCTATTCTTTCGAATGAGTTCATTAAGCTGATATTTTGGGATATTTGTAGTTGAAAGACAAACAAAGCAAAACAAGTTACACAGACAAATTTATCTAGTGTAACCCGGATATAAAAGAAACACGGATATAAGAGAGATTTTATACGGTCCCAAATTAGTGCCTGTGTTAATGTATATATAATAGACCAATCCCGGATATAAGAGACTTCTTCTCCGGTCCCGACAACTCTCTTATATCCGGGTTACACTGTATATGGTAAAATATAGTTTTAAGGTATTATGAGTTAAAGTGCTCAAAATCAGGAAAAGAGCGTATGTAAATATAACAGTGGATATTGAAATCAACACTCACAGGCGACAGTGTTTCATGGCCGGACGATTAGGATGAAACAGACTGCTGCCTCTGGGTGTTGACTTCAATACATGCGCATATATATATATATATATATATATATATATATATATATATATATATAACATTACATCCGTGTGTTCGCAAACTCTTAAGTCTGCGATTGGAGAGCACCTATTAATTTCTGTTGCTTGTAGGACGAATTATTCTCCTGACTTTTTTTTCTGTCATACACAGGTCTTAGACGAGACTCCACTTAGACATCTTGGAGTCCTGACCTGTGTAGACAGCGGGAGATTAAATTTAAGTTGGCCCTATTCGGGGAAAACACTGCCTGACTGGGAACATATTTAGTCATAATCCCCACCCCTTCATAAGACTATACGAGAATTTATTTTAATACAGTTTTTAATAATAATTTTTCTTGTCAGCATTTCCGTTTTAGATTGCCGACTATTCTATTTCTGAGGAAGTGTCGGGCGAAAAGCTCCTAAAATCCCTTTTTTTAAAAAATACTTTTGTATCTATTTTAATAAAAAATATGGTCCTTTTCTTTAAAGTCATCTTGTCTTAGTGTGGCAGTAGGAAAAAATCTCGAAATCATTTTTTTTAATCATTCCTTTTAAAAACTGTAATTGTATACAAATGACAGTTTGATCATGAGGAAATGCCGACTGAAACAGTAATCATTTCCTCTGCGCGTTATGGGAAGAATTTAACCGATTTTTCTTAAATTTGCTTTCGTACATTGTAGGAACAAAAAAACTAACTGAAACATTGAGCCGAGCAACCTGCATTTCCTGCGTAGTCCTTTACTAAAGAGAAAGCTGTAACAGGAGGGGGAAGTGGAAAAATCAGGCGTTGCTGACCACATATGGAGAGAAAAGGGATATCACAGCCCTCTGTGGGATCAGGTTGAGATCACAAAGAACACCATTGGAAAATTCGTAAACTTAAGGAATCAGCACATATGCTACGCCACACAAATTTCCTGAGCCGAATAAGCATAGAAATGAATACAATATAGGAACCAGTAATAAGGAGTGTCAGAGAAAAACAATAACAACAATTGCAATATGAGCTCTGATAAAAACATAAAATGATAACAGCAAAAATTGCAATATGAGCACTGGTAAAAAAATCTGAAGACATTAGGTTTATAATACCCAGAAATTCATACATAGATGTCCTCAAGGGCACATAGCACAGTGGATACAGTCATTAGTTAAATCCAGTGACAGGACCCAAAGAGTGTGCGTTCAATACCCGGTTAAGGCAGTGGAGAACTTGTAGAGGGGAATTAACAGGAGATAACTGACAGCGGATACCCATTAAAACCTGGCAACTAGAAGAGTCTATCTAAATAAAGGGTTCAGTTCGACATTCCAACCACCTGAAGAAGTCCGGAGCGTACAAAAACCGAAACGTTGTAATAAATATGGCGACAAAGATGAGGACAATAGTCCGAATAATGAAAAATAGTGAGAAAGTTTTAGTTTCTTTGTTTTGTGGAACAGGATCCTAGGAGGATGCTTTTCCGATCACTTCTAACTTCGTGTTAACTCTTATCTTTCACATATATCCTTATAATCTACGCCCTTTAATATTAACACTCAATACAACACTTTCAGTAACCCTCTACCCAGAGTGGCTACCGGGCATTAATAAATTTCTGAGATGAGGTATTATGTTCTCTATTTACATTATTCGGACTATTGTCCTAATCTTTGTTGACATCGGCTGTTGTAGGCTCCAGCCTTCATCAGGTGGTTGGAATGACGAACTGAACCCTCTATTTCACTGTACCGTGTTTTTAAGGACACATGGCACAGAGGATAAAGGCGTTGGTTAGATTCAGTGACAGGCCGCAAAGAGAGTGAGTTCAATACCTGGTTAAGGCAGTGGAGGACTTGGAGAGGGGAATTAACAGGATAACTGACATCCATTAGACATGGCACATGGAACTAGAACAATCTACTCCAGTGAGCGAAATAAAGGGTTCAGTTCGACATTCCAACCACCTGAAGAAGGCCGGAGCGTACAACGACCGAAACTTTGTGATAAATATGGCAACAAAGATGAGTACGATAGTCCGAATAATGTAAATAGTGTAAGATTTGTCCTGTAATTGTACACACTGTGTGGGTCAAAGACATTATAACAGTCATAGTCTATTAATTTCATTTGCTAAGCATTGATCTACATTAAGGTAGTTAAATATTTTCTTTGTTTGACACAAGGCTAAAAGGTGGTGTATTCACGTAACATCATGGAAACTAAAGTTCTCATGAACTGCCAGAGCGGCTTGCTAACCTCTTCTCTATAGCAAGGCGCACTTATGTCTTTAATAAACTGAGGTCATTCCGTCCAAAGTATGGGGGCCTATTGAGACGCTCTCTCATAAGAGCAAGAATAGGCAGCTTGTTAACGAGCTCCTGACGAGGCACCCAATACGCTCGTTATTGCTCGCAACTGTTTCCCTCCCTACCTCTTCCCTGGTGGTGGTGGTTGTTGTTGTCGGCCTCGTTTCTCTTCTGCTACATGTTCGTATTCTTTTATTTTCATTCTCTACCCTATTAGCCCCCCCCCCCACATACACTTTCCTATTATTTCCTTTTCACGTCATTGCTTTCGTCATGTATGGTTTTAATGATCTACCCTTCCCCGCACCGACACCTATATTCACCAGCCATTTGCACTTGTTTTTTCAAACCAATATATTTTTTTCTCCTGAGTTGTCTTGGAGCCACTGACATTTTTAATGTGATGAGAAGTCACAATAAAGAACTAAAATTCTGGGTTTCCGGAAAAAAAACAACATATACATAGAGAGAGAGAGAGAGAGACTCCGAGGCGCGGAGAGAGAGAGAGAGAGAGAGAGAGAGAGAGAGACTCCGAGGCGCGGAGAGAGAGAGAGAGAGAGAGAGAGAGAGACTCCGAGGCGCGGAGAGAGAGAGAGAGAGAGAGAGAGAGAGACTCCGAGGCGCGGAGAGAGAGAGAGAGAGAGAGAGAGAGAGAGACTCCGAGGCGCGGAGAGAGAGAGAGAG
>OZ038491.1:61313846-61381346 GCA_964036315.1 Acanthosepion esculentum
ATCCGAATAGACTGTTTTCATTCTTTCAATCACAGAATCACAAAAATATTTTTAAAAAATGTAGCAAATTCGTTTTAATTTCACAAATTTGTGAAAAAAAAAAAAAAAATCAAGTGGAGGTAAAAGAGAAACGTCTGGGGAATGAATCATTTCTTTAAGTTTCAAGTTGAAAAATAAACGAAGTGAAACAGAAATGTTCGACATATCAATGAAGTGAAGAAAGAGAAGCGAGAAGAAACGACAGAAAGATAATGAAAAGAAGGGAATGAAAAAAAAATAACGAGGAATTGCAAGAATAGAAAGCAATGACAAGACCAAGAGTAAATATCCTGGAAGGAGAAGATCAAAGAAAGATCATGAAGGCGAAGAACGGATTATTTTAAAGTGGGAAGAAAATAGGTTTCGTGTGGAAACTGTAAACAAAAAAAAAAAAACAAACAAACAAAAAACTCATGTAATAAAAATACACAGGCAAAAAAAATGAAATAAAAAAAATCGAAAAACACGTGGAAGTTAAGGCTTATAAAACTACAGTTCAGAAAAGATAAATTAACTGAAAGACTTAAAAATATGAAATCTTAAATCTCACATTGTGGCTTATTTGTCATTAGAACCAAATTTGATGTGTGAGCAACACTGCCCAAGTTTCCCGGCCATGGGTAGTTGAGAAATATTAAATATGTGCAATATCCGGCATATTTTCCTTAATAAGCGCCATGATATGTGGGATTGCGAAATAAACAATCCATTACTTATCAAATTTCTTTCTTCCTATATATGACACTCGGATTTTGTCGTGTTAGCAATGGAAATATGCTAGTGTGAGGGATTTACTTATTTTAGTACAATGTCTCTCTCTCTCTCTCTCTCTCTCTATATATATATATATAAGTGAACATTGAAGTCAACACTTCGAGGCGACAGTCTGTTTCATGCTAGACGCAATCATCATGGTGGCCTGACGATTGCGTCTAAGTGTTGATCACTGATATTAAGCACATCATCCCATAAATATACCACAACAAGAGTGTATATATATATATATATATATATATATATATATATATATATATATATATATATAAATAAACACTCATTCAAGGAAAACATATGCTTAATTGCACAAAGATGGCATGACCATGAGAAAATTATTCTGCAGTTTTTAGTGAGCAATAAATAAAGAGGAGGAAATAAACAAACGAATGGCAGCAAAGCAATTAAAAAGAATCGAACCTAAAAACAAAATCCTCAACGAAGAGAGACCTGGGAAACGAAAACCATACAATGATCCAAACCAGAAATGAAAACACAACAATCCAGTGAAGTGCACAAACACTTCGAGACAGAAATGTGACAGGATTTTAACAATTACTTTCAGGCATAAAGCAATCTTTAAACATACGAGCGAATATATTACATACAGACATTATATATATATAACGTTAAATATGTTAAAATTTAATTATCAAGAGATCAGTTGAATCCTTAAACTTGATTTCAACTTTACGGTATCTTCAGGCAATTTTATCTATTGAACTACCAACGCTTTATTTAAGAGTTAATGAATGCTTAATTTTTGAAAAAAATAAACAAGTGTACGACGTTGTGTGTAATAGAAAGGGAGGAGAAGGAGGAGGAGGATCTGAAGGAAGGAGGAAGAGAAGAAAAGCAAGGACATTATAAAGGTATCGGTGGATTGGTAACTTGAATTGATCTTTTTTTTATCCAGCCTCATGTGCTTAAAAGGAATTTATACATACATTTATAACACCTTTTCTTCTCTACTTCCTCCTTTTTCACATTCTACTCCTCCCGTTCTATTACGTAATCGTGATTAGGATTTCAGTGTAATAAATTATAACCATGGAATATTAGTGTTTGAGCCTTTTATATTATATTCTTGCACTGTCTTGGACATTGAGTTCTACCTGGATTCTATCCTCTTGGAAATATACAAGAACGACACTTCCTCGTGGTGTAATACTTAACAAGGATGTCTAGCGAGATCAATTACGTCTTAGTAGCGTATGCGATCCTCATACTTGCCACATTTTGGCATATATATATATGCATGCCAAATCGATTGGGTTTCGATGCTGGCTTGTGGCAATCGGATGTCTAGTTACACTGATGAGCCATGATACAGCGAAACTGTCTGTGGATGACACACACACACATATATATATATATATATATATATATATATATGTGTGTGTGTGCGTGTATATATATGTGTGTGCGTGTTTCGAAAGTAATGAATGAAAGAACGTACTAAAAGGCAGCTTATTCATTTATCTGTGAAAGAGTGATGAAAGAAAAACAATTTAAAACATAAAAGCTAAAAGTAGAAATGAAAAATAACTTAAAAAATAAAGAAATAGAAAGAAAAAACTGGCAAGTACTCCGCCAAAAAACAAAACAAGACAACAAAACAAAAAAACAAAAAAACAAAAAGCAACGAAAAAAAAAAGAAACAGTTAATTTGCAAAATAAATCTTGGGAAAACGAACGAAGAAACGAAGGCGACAAGAGGGCAAGAAAAAAAGTTGAATTTAAGTTAGGGGATTGATAGGCGAAAAGATAATTTAAACTTAGAAAAAAAAAATTAAATCCCTTATTTTAGCTTGATGATTGATGATACTGCCTGATTTCGTCTCCCAGGGCTGTTATTACATTGATTACTGAGATTAGTACATGATGCAGAATTATTATTACTGACTCAATCTATCAGTCGCTATTATAATTCTGTCGGTGTTCCTTTCATTAGGAGTGCCCTCTGCCGGAGTAATAGTTTCCCATAGTTAATAAGCGACAGGGAAAGGCAACTCGCGAAATGACATTACCGTAGCAGAAATTACAGAGAGTTCGGGTCGTTTGCTTCGATTGTGCCGTCTTATTAAGATCCGCTAGGTTCTAATGACCCCGCCGTGCTTATCACAGTCCAAGTGACCACTGCCGCTTTGGCAACGGTCGATTATTATTGGTCAAGATTTTGGGATGGAAGGTGTAAAGATGGTGAGGAGGACCCAAGAAAATAATAGGAAGGTACAGAATATGTATGGTTATGGCAATGGTTTTAATGTAGAGGCAGCTAGAAAATGGCATTCTTCAACTGACCGTTTTTAGCTTAAAATTGGTAAAAATGGACGCTGAATTTGAAGCTGGCAACAGTTAACATCATGTCAATGTTAATCTTCAGACATTTTGGTCTATGAAATTGGGACACGCGTATGTATATACGTATGTAAAAGAGAAAACTGTCTATATAACGCTTCTCGCTCGCTTAGAGGACATTATATATATATATATATATATATATATGAGATTAATAAAACATCGAAAACCGAAAAGAATAAATATATAAAATAAAAAGCAAGTAAAATAAATTAACCCAAATAAATAAATAAACAAGCCACACCCGCCAAAATAACCGCCAGAAAGGCTTAACCACAATGCACCTCTGACTCGTATATAAATAGTCGAGAAAAAAACCCAACACTCGGAACCTAACGATTGCCAGCTGAAATCTGTTCAGCTGTGATGGTCAAACTCTGTCTTCGGGCAGAGAGGAACCCGGACGAGGCTATGCCGAAGGGCAGAGACTCGTTCGGTAAGGTAGACTGACCCTGAACCCGTTTATACGGGTTTGAATAGAATATTTTTGGCCGAGCTTACGGCCTTTAGAACCCACGATAAACTCGGCCTTGTGCCACATACGACCCTCGTGGGAGGAGGGCTGTTAATTATACCAGCCTGACGATTGCGCCTAGCATGAAACAGCCTGTCCACGCTGAGTGTTGGCTTCAATGTTCCCGTATATACCATAAAATTACTTTCGTGTGATTAAGCCTCTTAGAGGATCAAATTGAATTTTACACTTTGCAAGCAGCTACTGAACATTATGATATATAGAAATTTATGTATCAGTTTTCCGTTTATATATAATTATGCATTCCAAGTTTTAACCTAATCTGGTCATTGTTTAAGAGTTTTCCCCGAGAAGATCTTCCGTCTTTTTTATACTATATTTCAGCAGGATCTACAGCCATTGAAGTTGATACTGTCTGTAACTCTTATCATTCCAGCTGCTCTGTTTCCGTTCATTTTGGCCAGAGTCATTCTTATCGAAGTACATCAATATTTATATGGATTCTAGTTTCGACTCTTCTGTTGTCAGCAACTCACTCTCTCGTTTCCCGTTTATTGTCTTATTTCTTTATCTATTAGGAGTGTTAGTTCTTTTATTTTAGATTTCTCATAATTGCAGAATACTGTCTGCCCAACATGGTCAGAAAAATGCTTGAATAAATTATTTAAATAAAACTTTAACATTGATCTACAGCAGAGGTCGACAAACGGGGTCCAAGCGACCCCTTATGCGTCGGTGAGGAGTTCTGGGGGTGGGGAATCAATGATAGTGAAGTGGTCGAAAAGGGATTGGTGTGCGAATGACAAGGAGCTAAATTTTAGTTAGTGTAGATGTAGGTTTTATCTTTGGTGCAGATGAAATAAAGACACTGAACCCGACGATCAAGGGAATCAAAAGCCTTAGTTCTAGTTATGCAAGTAAATTTGAATTCAAGTATCAGATATTATAATAGAATATGCATGGATAATCTGCTCATCAAATTCAACAATTCAGAGCGAATCTATTACGTGGTGAACGGCCTCTTGCAGATGAAATAAAGACACTGAACCCGACGATCAAGAGAATCAAAAGCCTTAGTTCTATTTATGCAAGTAAATTTGAACTCAAGTATCAGATATTATAATAGAATATGCACGCATAATCTGCTCATCAAATTCAACAATTCAGAGCGAATTTATTACGTGGTGAACGGCCTCTTTGACCTTTGCACTTAAAGCATCGTTTCGTCAACTTCTACAACAAAACTAGATCCAACCAATTTAGTTGAGTTTTTTCTTTCACTTATGCTGTTGGGCGTTGCGGAGAGAGACAGTCGTCTGTCAGCGAGTGGCCTGAAGGAGAGATATCTTGTCGGCTATGAGAGTGTCTGCCACCGAGTCGCTCCAGGTTTTCTTGGTCTGCCTCTCACTCTCCAGCCAGAGTACCACCCAATTTGTCTCTGATAAAATCAGGTATTTTCTTCGAGATGGTTTAATATATGAACTATCACATTTTTTGTATCTAACGCAATTTTATGCTATCCGTTCACTGCTTGGAAGTTCACCTTAACCACTAGTCTGATATCTTTTAAAGATGTGTCAAACCCATCAAGAAAAAAAGACCCAGTTCTGATATTGCCATATTTTTGTATGAAGTACATGCTCTTTCAATACATCTCTGAGCATACCCAATGTGTGCATTTCTTCGGGTACTAATTTAAGAGATTCTGTGCATTTGAGAAAATTCACTCCCGGTTTTATCCGCCATCTTTGTATGCAATACCTTAATTGAATATTAATAGCGATTATGCATTTCTGTTCAAAAACATTGGCTGTATTTAGGCTTGTTGTACTTAATATATTATTTCCTCCATTGACTGGTGGTATTTAATATTTTCCTCAGCATAATTTGAAGGTAAAATTTTGAACCGGATCAAATTTTTTTTTAATTTTTACAAAAACTTTTCATACATTTTAGATAAATGCCAACAACAGTGCGATATTTAAGGTTCAATGCTATTTTAAAGGGAGGGGTCGTTGAGGAAGTAAAAAAAGTCTCTGGTGGAAGCAGTTTGGTGAACCGTTTGTTTTCTTTATTTGACTAAGCGAAACAAAGAATGGGCACGACACAGAATGGTTAGAATATTAGCATTCAGAAGCTAAAATAAGTTTTTATTAAGTTTAAATTATCTTTATAATATCCGGCCGGATACGTGCATCTCCAAGGGAAAGTGCCTGGAAAATTTACCACGGTTTGACCAAAACTTTAAAACTGGTCGGAATCCATTAATGGTTGTGTCACAGGTGTTTCACATTATGCACTATCCAACTATTAATAAGTAAAATCCACTAAATACAGTTACTATATCAACCAAACCACAGGTTGGCTCTATGGCTATTGAACAAAAACAACTGTGCCTGAGCAGCGACTCCAACAGGGATTAGATAGCCATCATAACATCCTCGAATGTACTCAAATACGTGGGCACTTCGATGTAGTGCAATGGTTAGCAACTTGTCTCCTTAGATCAATTACGACTTAGTAATAAGTTCGATCCTTGTGCCATATATAAGCTATTCTTACAATCTCGTCTTATACGAAGACACATTTTTACAGATTTTCATGTTGCTGTAACGGAAGATGTCAACAATTTCAATGATCAGTTAAAACTGTCGTCTATTTCACATTGTTGAAAATTAAAAATAAGTTAATACAGCAATCGGAATGGGGATTCAAAACTGAAGTTAATCAGATGTCGCTTTTTTTTCCTTCATGAAATAACGGATGCCAGGTTGTTAGTGTTTGGAAAAGGCGAACTTAGAAGTGGAAACAATAAAAAAGAAGATCCAAAGGAGACATATCCTCTTTCTTTACAAAAAACCACTTTGAAATTTACAGCAGGTCATCGAGATAAGAGTTATAGAAAAAAAACAAAACAAAAACCAACAAATCAAAAACAAAGAGATTCTATCAGTTTCATACAGTATTACTACGAACATCACATGGAAATGACAGTATTTTCTTTCCTTTTCAAAAGAAATTCTTTCCCGTTCGGGTGGTGATAAGAAATCTAGATTCTTAATACGCATGCGCAATTTCAAGGCATGTTTCGATCCTAACTTTTACTTTTTATTATTATTCTACCGCATCTGAGTTATTCGGTTTAGTTGTGCCCGTTAACATAAGTAGAGAGAATTGTAGTCTTATTTTCACCCCCACCTTTTCCTTCTGATGATCGACTATTTGCAATTTATTCTTTCACGATTCCGAACATGTAGCGTTTTTTTTTTATTTTTATTCTCGTTATTTATCATTGATTGGCCTATTTTTTGTTTTTACTTTTCCTGTTATTGATCCCCTTTTTATTATATATATATATATATATATATATATGTATGTGTGTGTCCGAATTAGGGGGAAAAAGATTGAAAATGTCATTGATTGCAAGATCATATTTGAATGAAAATAATCCATGTATACGTCCTATTCTTACCTTATCACAAAAAACTAAATGTTTGAGAAAAAGGCTAAGATAGTTATGAACAGCGGAGTGTAAACCAACTGAAAAATAAAAACGGGTTTGTGTGCATGCACACATACATACATACATACACACACACACACATTAAAGCATTTTTAAAATTTTATACGTTCTTTTAAAAAAATGTCTTAAAATAATTGTCGGACTTTGTCCATTTCATAATGTGTGACGTCACATATATATAGGCACGGTGGAGTAATGGATAGCGGCTCCGATTGAGGAATCGGAGAGCCGAGTTCGAATTCCAAACGAATCCATAACATTCACTTACGTGCGAATACCCTTGGGAAAGGTGTGAATCCTCTTCTCCCTCCAGCTATGGGTAAATAGCAGGACATACTGGGTTCTATAGACTGAAGGACAACTCTGAATTCAAAAACCTGCGGAGAGTCGTTTGGGGACTGTGGTACGCAATGCACCAAGTCTGTATTCGGTGAACATACAAGTCAACACTTAGAGGCGACAGTCCGTTTCATGCTAGATGCAATCTTCAAGCCACGAGTGCAGTTATTTTTCTCGGCTATTTATATACGGGTCAGGGGTGCATTGTGGGTAGTCTATTTTGGCGGTTATTTTACCGGAAGTTGTTTTTTTTTATTTTTTTATTTGGGTTAAATTATTTTGCTTGTTTTTATTTCTTTTTCTTTTTTTTTTCTTATCTTATATATTTATTTTTTAAATTTTTGATCGGTGTTTCTATTAAAATGAAAAATTTGGATGAATTTACATCAGTTTATTTTACTTATTTCTTACACTGTATACTTTCTCTTTTTGGTTTTCGATTTTTAAGTAACGTAGTATATTTTTTATTCATTTTTTATCGTTATATAACAGTTATAGCTATTTTATATATATATATATATATATATATATATATATATATATATATATATATATCAAATAGCTATAACTGTTATATAACGATAAAAAATGAATAAAAAATATACTAACAACCGATACCGATAAACTCGCCGTTAAAAAACCCAAAGATAATCAATCCAAATAAATACATGAAGTAATAAGCAAATTAAAAACTGTTCCCGCCGAAATAATATATGTGTGTGTCTTCGTGTGTGTGTGTATATATATATATATATATATATATATATATATATGTATGTATATATATATATGTATATGTATGTATATATATATATATATATGTATGTATATATATATATATATGTATGTATATATATATATATATGTATGTATATATATATATATATATATGTATGTATGTATATATGTATATATATATATGTATGTATATATGTATATATATATATGTATGTATATATATATATGTATGTATATATGTATATATATATATGTATGTATATATGTATATATATATATGTATGTATATATGTATATATATATATGTATGTATATATGTATATATATATATGTATGTATATATGTATATATATATATGTATGTATGTATGTATATATATATATATATATGTATATATATATATATATGTGTGAGAGTGTGTGTATATATACAGGGGTTGGACAAATTAGATCATATGCAAATTCCACTCCTATATTTCAAAGAATTATTATATTACGAACTATAACGAAAACTTCGTAATTGCAGGTTATATCAGTTGTAAATACGTTTATTTATCTAATTTACTGTCTTATTTATTTTTAGGATTTAGTAAAATTTAAGCTCCGAGTTCGAAAATAGGCAAATTGTTGGAGCTTGCATGGCAGGAGCCTCGATCACTAAGGTTACTAAACTCTTTGGTTTTTCAAGAGCTACCATATTAATTACTATGACGCAATTCAAGAAACAGTGTAAAACCTCTAGCAAGCATAGCATTTCGGGCTGGACTTGCAAAATTAATGACAAGAACCGACGTGCATTGAAACGCAATGTGGCGAAGAATCATCGGACTACTGCGGCCCAAGTGAACGCCGAGTTGGATTAACATCTGAATAGTCCAGTTTCTACTAAAACTGTTCATCGTGAGCTCCATAACGCTGGATATCATGGAAGAGCTGCCGTAAGAAAACCTCTTTTCTCCACTCGCAACATTCAGAAATGGTTGAAGTGGTGCAGAGATCACAATGCCTGGTCTGCAGACCAATGGACGCAAGTCATATTCTCAGACGAATCCAGTTTTTCTCTTTTCCCAACTTCAGGGCAAGTTTATGTGTGGAGGCATCCCAAAGAAGCTTACAACCCTGACTGCCTTCTTCCAACAGTGAAGCATGGTGGTGGATCAGTGATAGTTTGGGCCGCTCTATGATGGGAATGTCTCGGTCCAATAGTTGCACTGCGTGGTAGAATGAACAGAAAAGGTTACCTGAACATTTTGGGTGATCATGTTCATCCAATGGCCTAGACTTTATCACCTGATGGTGACTGCATCTTCCAAGAAGATAATGCTCCAATACATACCGCTTGAGTGGTTAAGAATTGGTATAAAGAGTATGAAAGTGAGCTAGAACATAAAGAGTGGCCTCCCCAATCTCCAGATATCAATATTATTAAATATTTGTGGTGCATTTTGGAGCGACAAGTTAGGAGCCGCTATCCTCCACCATCGTGTCTTAAAGAGCTAGAGCAGGTGCTAATGGAAGAATGGCTGAAAATTCCTCTGGATCAAGTCAGGAAGCTGTATGATTCCATTCGTAGACGTATTAAAGCTGTCTGTGAAGCTAAAGAAGGACCAACTCTATATTAAATAAATTTTCTTTGAATTTAACAAGTGTTTCAATTATTTTGTCCAACCCCTATGTGTGTGTATGTGTATATATATATATATATAGTTTGAATGATAACTAACATTTTTAGGCATTTAAAACAACATGCCCGGCAACATACACAATTCTGGAAAATCCTTGTTGAAAACACTACTATACTTAAACATGAAAACAAACAAAAACTAAAAATTCTTGAAGCTATATACATAAAACAGTTGAAACCTAACCTGAACAAAATAAAGTATGAAATCTCCACAAATATTCTTAAATGCCTATAATTGGTAACAGCAGCCATTGGTTTATCCCAACGGCTTCCCATACTTAATAATTCTCGAAATCACTCTCGCGTGGTCATGTGTGACGTCATGAGCAGCAGTGCGATTTTCGCTTCCAGCGTCTTATATGCAAGTGTTTATTGTAACTGGGAAATTATCCATGTAAACAGAAAGACTATCATCAATTTCCCATCCGTGTATTGCTTAATATATTGTACTCTAATTTTCATCTTTGATAATGGCTTATGCAAGCCGAAAGCTTAAATTGGATTAAAAAATACGTATCAATATTGTGATTTTCTTTCTTCGTTTAATGATAATGTTATTAAGCTTATCAGACGATATGAAAATAATTTACATAAAATAAATAAACACTTGTCTATATTATTTAATGAAACATGTATGAATGAAAACATGCTGCTTAAATACACACAATTTATATATATATATATATATATATCACACGCGTCTGTGTTGGGTAGAAATACTCCCCCACATAATGCTAGAACATTGCCACTGATATATTACCATTATGTGGGGAGTATTTCTGCCGTACCTTCTGTCAGATAGTTTGAAACGTGATCAAAATAGAGCGATTTAGTATTTAGAGAACACGACTTATATTGAATTGACAATTTTCTTAAGCTTACACTACTGAAAAATATAAATCTTGATGAGAATATGATAGTAAGCAAGTGATATTCAAAATCAAATACTAAAGAATTATTAATAATCGTCTTATTTCCCTATGTATGTAGTCGATTGGTAAATAGCATTCTACCTATTTGCATATGTTAAGTAGAAGAGATATAAAGTGTATAGTAAACTAAGAGGCGGACAAGAAAACAACTACTGATCACGTGTTGTAGAACACCGCAAACAAACTAAAAAAACACTGTATTTTAGTTATATATTTGGTAAAAAATAATAATACAAAAACAGAGTTCTGTATAAGAGATCTCACGCATATATAGGTAATATCTGATGTTGTCATTTTTATTTATATATATATATATATTTATGAACATCTAAATTTTTATGTCATGGGGTGTTTATAGGTTAACCTGCGAGTATGTGGTATTTGGGTGTATGCAGGATTGGAGGTGATGGAGGGGTTCTTGTGAATTTATAAATTATAACCAATGAATGTGTCGCCAGTCGGATTAAATCGGACAGCTAAGGAAGACCAGCCCCTCCCACTTTTCCCCTTCGGTCATGTGCCACAATTCCTGTATATTTGGAAATAAATAGATGTAATATCTGATGGAATTTCTATTCATTACCGCTCTGTATCCTTCTATAACCGTATCTATTGAGACCGATCCCTGACAACTGAAGCATGTAGTCAAATTCTTGTCTCCCCGACTGTACTTCCAAATACTTAAAAAAAAAAAGAAGACATTTTTTTGTGAGTTTGAGAATATCTTATGATTTTGAAAACTGCGTTTTTTTTTCTTAATTTCTTTTTCATCGTCGGCCGAGTCAGCCATTGTGGCATCTTTTAGGCGCGAAAATGAATCGTATCTGATTTCAACAGGAATATTTAATACGGCGAAGATCTCAGATTCTATTTATTGTACACTTTATCGTTTGTCACAGCCAAACAACCTTTTGAGTACGAAGAATGCTGCGAAATAAAGAACAGAAAAATGGTATTGGCAAAAAGAAGGAATGACGCGTAGAATGATAAAGAAATAGATGTAAGAAGACGAAGAAAGAATAAAGTAATTGCGAAACAACAAAGGCTAACAATGGAGATGGAAATCAACTGAAAACGAAGCAGGATAAAAAAAAAACTTCAAAGAACGGAGTAACTGAAAGAAGAATTTCAAACACTGAAAAATTACATGTATTTTTATACGACAACAGGAAATAAAATTCCGTTCTGATTTTTTTCTAATAGAATTCATATAGAACAAGGTTGGAGAGCCACTGAAAATAGAGCGCTACTGTTAAAATACTCATAATGAATAGATCTGTGCGAGACGAATTAAAAAAGGGAAGGTTTACGCGGATAAGAAGACATTACAAGTTTAACACACTCCTTAGCACATCAAATCCAAACATACCGTTCCAATGTTGCTTTACTGTTCAATATAGCACAAGCATGTCCCCCGAATGGCTCCTTCAAGACTCCCGCGGACTATTTTTTACAGTCAGCTCCTCAACGGAAAAAGGACATCACGGAGCTCCGTAACGCAGATTCAAAGACCAACTGAACTATTCTCTTTAAATACTGTAAAGATCTATAACAACTAGTGGGCATGTGAACTCATTTTCCTGAGAAATGGTTTCAAGAGAATGATTTTATCAATTTCAACCGACAAATGTACTGGCTGATCTTTTAACGAATGCCAAATGTTTCCTTATGGGGAAACGTCTAACATTACAATTGCCATATGACCTGATTTCTTCTTGGTTGCGAATTCAGTGTTGTCCTTACAGATAAATGCAATTCAGTGTTGTCCTTACAGATAAATGCAATTCAGTGTTGTCCTTACAGATAAATGCAATTCAGTGTTGTCCTTACAGATAAATGCAATTCAGTGTTGTCCTTACAGATAAATGCAATTCAGTGTTGTCCTTACAGATAAATGCAATTCAGTGTTGTCCTTACAGATAAATGCAATTCAGTGTTGTCCTTACAGATAAATGCAATTCAGTGTTGTCCTTACAGATAAATGCAATTCAGTGTTGTCCTTACAGATAAATGCAATTCAGTGTTGTCCTTACAGATAGAATCGGAAATAGCTGAAATTTCTTGGGTACACGAGGAAGAAGAGATTGTAGAATTTAACACACAATGGGCATACCCAGAGCAAAAGGGACACCGAGAAGCAGCGGGTTAACTGCATGAGCGGAAAGTAAGGTGAGAGTGATGACAACAAGATACATTAAAAAATACAAGGTATACAATGTTGCGGAGAGCTGAGATAACCCACAGCCTCAAGGCACATAGCATATAGGAACAGTGTCCTAGAATTGGTGCCGCAAAATTCTACTAGACTAATCTTCCTTCCAATTTGAACCTCAGCTGGATGAGGGTTAAGAAATGACCTAGTCTTCCTCAATGGAATGTATGCGATATTAAGCGCTACTGTGGACAGCTCGGTTATCCCACCGTTAACTGATTAGTTACAAGAATATCCGGCTTTTGATTAAGTAAAAAAACCTTCCGGATCTACCATATTTTATGTTGGGAAAACTACGTTTTAATACTACATATTCAGTCTCTAATTTTCAAAAGAGTTACACGTTTTATGTAGACATCAGGGACTCTGGATAGCTCTCGTACTTTTGATGTTTGGCCCTGCGCTCCTTCGGGTGGACGGGCATTACTTATTCCCAACCAACTAACGTGATGTCTCCAAGTTGTCATGACCTGTTGAACAGTTTCAGCAGATGGTCTAAACTCACTTGTGATGCGTGGTGTTAGCACGGCACCACTTAGCAAAGGACCTTCTCGACGCAGTTCACCGGCCAGGGCGGAAGTGTTCCTCAGATGAACTACAACGGCCACATGTTCGCAACCAAAGCGATCCACCTAATTGGAGGACATCGGCTGTGGTCTAAACTGAAGGACAGGCTCCGCCAGATTAAAATACCGAAGACGCGCCACGAGAAAAGGTCACAAAAAAAAAAACCCATTCGCGAAGACCCAGGCTCTGGCACACGACCGCGTGTGATGTCGGAGAATGTTGGACTGCAGTACGTCGGCAATCCAACGACTCATTCCGGGGTTAAGTAGGAAAAAAATTATTTGGACATCTTTATAAGTAACCAAAAAGAAAATTGAAAACAGAAAAAGGAAACAATAGTACCACTCTTCGAATTCATATACATACTCGTGCGTAAGCTGGTTTACGGCCGCATTACGTTGAAACATTGGTTCCCGAACGATCACCGAATTTAACCAACGTCGTGCCTTCTTCGTACCAAGACGGGTGACTGCTTGGGAAAACCAGGTGCTAAGACTTGCTATGAAATCCAGGTGCTTGGATGTGCGAGTGGCGTAATGGATAACAGCTCGGAAAATGTTAATCGTAGATCCGAGTTCGAATTCCAATTGAATTCGTTATATTCACTTACGTGTAAATATCCTTGGGAAAAGTATGCACCCAACTCTTCTGCTCCCAGCTATGGGTTAATTATTAGGACACAAATGGTATCACTAAACTATTATTATTATCTAAAAATAAATAAATAAAAAGAATAAAATTGCGTAAAAAATATTTAGATTTCGTCATAACATTACCCAAAAAACACAAATATGCCGCTAAACAAAAAACATGAATTTTAACCCCTCCAGAAAGAAATAATCTGTGGATAGCACAACCGGTCATCGAAAAATACTTGAATGTCAACCTCTTTAATATATTACCTGTGTATAGTGTGATCCCTTTTATTTCCTGTAAACAAAAACAAAAAAAAACAAAAACAAAAAAAACAAAAACAAAAAAAACAAAAACAAAAACAACAAAAACAAAAAAAAACAAAAACAAAAAAAAACAAAAACAAAAAAAAACAAAAACAAAAACAAAAACAAACAAAAACAAAAACAAACAAAAACAAAAACAAACAAAAACAAAAAAAAACAAAAACAAAAAAAAACAAAAACAAAAAAAAACAAAAACAAAAAAAAACAAAAACAAAAAAAAACAAAAACAAAAAAAAACAAAAACAAAAAAAAACAAAAACAAACAAAAACAAAAACAAACAAAAACAAAAACAAAAACAAAAACAAACAAAAACAAAAAAAAACAAAAACAAACAAAAAACAAAAACAAACAAAAAACAAAAACAAACAAAAAAAAACAAAAAAAACAAACAAAAAAACAAAAACAAAAAAAACAAACAAAAAAAACAAAAACAAAAAAAACAAACAAAAAAAACAAAAACAAAAAAAACAAAAAAAACAAAAACAAAAAAAACAAAAAAACAAAAAAATCACAAACAAAAACAACCCCCCAAACAAAAACAACCCCCCCAAACAAAAACACCCCCCCCAAACAAATACACCCCCCCAAAAAAAAACTAAACAAAAAAAACTGATTATAAAATCTCGCACGAGACAAATATATACAATATACTATGTGAGAACCACGTTTTAAAAACCTGACATCTGGGAATGTTTGCGAGATCATCTTGAACCGAACAATATACCTTCCCCAGATCTTCGAAGAAAATAGATTTCATGAACCTAAAATGAATTAAATTACACAACAGCTGCAACCTAATGTGCTTTCAGTTTAAACAGGTATCGATTATTTTATATATAAAATTAGTACAGATGTCTCTATCCGTGCAAGCGTTCGTTTTCAGTGTGACCATTAGAATCAGGTCCAGAAAATCAACCATCAAGTGCTTTGAAAATATGACGGTAGATATGCGCTATAAACATTGAACTCGAGAAAGATGTCTTCAAAAATGTTAAAGAATTAAGAACCAGGAAAATATTAAAATCAAAAAATATTGAAGTATATGTAATGCTTTTACTCGGCAGTCAATGCTCGGGAAAAGATTGTAGGAAAATGTGTTTCTACTGAAGAATGCTTAGAATATCGTCGATGAAACATCTGATCAACGAGGATGTTTGAAGGTGAACTGAAACAGAATACTTGTATACAGAGCTGAAATTTGTATGTCACTTAATGAAAGAAAAGCTTGGAGAATGTAACGCTGATAGATCTCATATTGAAAGCAAAAGGAGTATTAAAAAAAACAAAAAAACAAAACAACGAGGAACCAGCCCAACGTGATTTCGTAAATGATTGACAACTTATTGCGGTGAATCATAAGGAGACAAACTGAGGTGACATGGCAAAAAATCTCTTCTTATGAGTCTGTTTTTAGGGAATTTACGAGCTGTTAAAACAGGATAGTTTACCCTTCCCAATAAAAAATGTTCTACATGCACAGACATATGGAACAAATTGCAAACGAGGATCGAGAGACATTTACACTTCACGTTCACTGTGCCGTGAGATTTCGCGCTGTTAACACTTCATACTTACCAGCCTCAATTTACAAGCCAATATACCCAATAATGATGAGAGTCAGCACAACTCCAAAAAGCAAACTAGAAACTATTATTTCACAAACATGGACATTCCTTCTGATAAAAGTATATCAACAAAAGAATTGGAACAACTTTCAAAATGCAAGAACATTGAAATAGAAATAACTGTTACTCTAATTATAGTGGGTGAAATGACAAACAATAAAAACGTATACCCATGGCCACGTTAAGTAATCAAAACGTATACCCATGGCCACGTTAAGTAATCAAAACGTATACCCATGGCCACGTTAAGTAATCAAAACCTATACCCATGGCCACGTTAAGTAATCAAAACCTATACCCATGGCCACGTTAAGTAATCAAAACCTATATCCATGGCCACGTTAAGTAATCAAAACTTATATCGAGGGTCACGTTAAGAAGATTCCAGGAAACCTATTGCTAGAAAAATTCAATATGCTCAATAACTTTCTCACAAAAAAAGCTCTCATTATCTCAGGTGTCGTATAAAGATTTATTAAGAGACTGTATCAAATGGCAAATGCAGAAAAAAGAATGAAAAGTCCTTTAAAAAACTTAGCAGTAGCGGACAGATTTAACCAAGTAATATATACAGAAATTCAGAATAGCTCGGTAGTGGAGTGTAACACATTAACCCAGTAGTGTATAGGAATCTAAAAAGATCCTTGAAAGTGAAGATGAGATATTTAAAAGTCAGAGTTGTGTCCCTTTAACTGAAAAAAAGTCTGACACTGACATTTTCGCATTTATTATATAGATATATATATATATATATATATATATATACGCTTTGAGCAGATATGAATGTACGTGAGAGATTCATGGAAGACTGAAGTTTAAAAGCAGTAAAATCGACCTTGCCAATCGAACAATTCTCCGTGCCTCGATCGGTTAAGGCACGTCAGGCATATATATATATATATATATATATATATATATGTGTGTGTGTGTTTTGCTTGATGTTGCGTTCAGCCGTCAATCTGACATCACCATTTAGTGTGCGTTTCTGTGTCCACACAGTCAACACAAACACTGTCATCAATAGTTCCCTTCTTCACAATAACTATAACAGATAAGTTCACCAATCGTCCTGCTCACACTCCTCCAGAGTCTTTTGAACAGGAATAGATGTTTATCCCATGTTTCCTCTTTAGGACTGGGTTTCCAGTTTCTTCTGAAGTCTTTTACTTCTCTTTCACTTCGAGTAGCTTCTAGCGTCTTAGCGTCGTTATCGACTTGCTTAACGTTGACGGATTAAAATTTTGAGGAATTTCAAATAGACGGACCGGAATTGTTAATTTTTTTTATTCGCCACCCAACAGAAAAGTACACTAGTGAAATTTCTACTTTATCCTAGAATGCAAGAGCAAGGCAAACTGTTCCATTTGAGAAAACTACAGAAATATATTTTTAAAAAACCCATCCAACAGGTTTATTTGAAATTCGAAGTGTGGTTGTATAGATATGCATTTTTATTGTGTGTGCACATTCACACACAAAACGCTGCTGAAAGGTTTCTGGCCAAGTCATATCCCCAAATCGGACGAATAGCATCAGACTTTCTTGAGGAATCCCTATCCTGACTGGATGAATAACTTTTCAGCCCTTTTGTAGCGATTGCAGAGTAAATCATTTTAGTGAATTAATCCGTTAGTCTAGTGCGTTCGACACTGACAGATTAATCACTTATACAGTTTTACAACAAATTTAGCTAGTCTCAATATTACTCTAAAAACATGGGCGTGTACCCGTTCATGATCAAGATTAGTGCAATTAATTCAAGTTTCACCAAGTACCTAACATTTGCTTGCTTGATTAATTCTTTTTTTTTACGGCTTATCAACCCAGTGCAAGTAATTTAAAGTCAGGTAATACTTTTGGATTGTAAGAATTTGCTTTTCAGATAATGGTTTTAGTGATATATTTTACTAATTAACTCGTAGCTGGGGAGAAGATGTGGATGTATACCTTTCATAAGGGTATATGCTTGGAACTGAATATAACGAACGCAACCGAAGTTGGTACTCGGCTCTCCGATTAACAATTCTGCACAATTAACCATTACAACATCCGCGCAGGAAATGGTGTTTCAGCGTGATATTGGCGTAAGCTATGTAGAAACGGAAAACTAACAAAAATTATTCAATTCAGAATCTCTGCCATGATTAGAACTTTATATCGTAAGCGATATTCGCCCGCCCCCGATATATTGTTCTAATTGTAGTTCTACTTTCTTCATGTAGAGAGTTATGCTAGACAACCACAGAGTAATTTCATTAATGAAACCCAAAAAGCATTGTATTAAATTTGGCTGAGGAAAACAAATACAATAGCCGAGTGCAATGAAGCGTTAGATCATTGTTTTCGGAGTTTAGTTATTCTGGCTTCAATTATTGGTCCGAGAGTGACACAGTTCGAATAGTAACTGAGGCGTACTAACAAAAAAAAGAGTCTAGTTATTTGTAGTCTTATCCGTCAGAATTAGAACAACCCTCTCCCGTCGATTAAGTGAAAGATTCAGGAGGATATTCCATGAATGTTATCCGTATTGAGAGAAACTATAAGACAGAAGGGGGCAGAGGTAGAAACAACGATAGCGATATTCGCCCGAATTTAAATAAGTCCTCATCGCCTAAATTCACAGAAACACTGTTCTATCGACAGACGAAAGACTTGCGAATCGACAAGGGTGACATCGTATTTGAATTCGTTCGATTAACTAATCTTTTCAGTATTACTCTTGACTTGTATACAAGCACTATTAATAACATCCTAGATATGTTAGTCAAAAATGAATTCCAATATACTAGGGTTTTGTTTTTTGGTTTTTCTTTTTCCAGACAAAATTCACTGGATTCATTCTTTCTGGAAAAACAACCGCGCATCTCTGTGTATGCTAAAAATGTGTCAGCAGAAATGTCACCATAAGCGGGTGTATTCTTTTTTTAAAATTGTATTACTAAAATTTACTTTTATTTGTTTCTTTTACTGGAAAACAAAAAGCTGAATAAAAGAAAATAAGGGAAATAAACGTTTCTTTGAAGCCGTAATTGTCCAGGTAATGGCGTCAGATTTTAACTCAAAGTGACTGGCACGAAATTGCAACGACATAAAAGGTAATTAGAACCGGTGACTCCAAAACCGGGTTACAATTCAATTATTCATTTTAATGGATAACAACTGCAGATGGATGTATGTGTGTTTTTACGTTACGAGATATGCGTGTTCACTTATCTTCAACCACATCCACAGACGACTGTATTAAAAAACAATGTATTCCTTCAGGTGACTTTTTTTTTTGAATCGCAGCCATTACTTAATTTCATTTGAAAAAGTCTCCAGGCACTTTCATGTATTTTCAAAATGAAAATTACTCAAAATTTTTAGTCTCAGATATTCATTGGAAAAAATAAGATATTTACCCCCCCAACAAAAAACAACAACAAAAAACAACAACAAAAAAACAACAACAAAAAAACAACAACAAAAAAACAACAACAAAAAAACAACAACAAAAAACAACAACAAAAAAACAACAACAAAAAACAACAAAAAAAAACAACAAACAAAAACAACAAACAAAAAAACTTGTGTGCATTTGGAGAAACGGCTAGCAAATCTTCAATTTTTTTTTAAAGGGTTATTACTTTCCACAATAATTTACATCGCGATTTAGTCGACTCTGGGAGACGTTTATATCCGAATTTGGATTGGCTGAACGTAGCATTTAAAAGCAGCAAATGAAATAAAGGAACAGACCGATGCAATGAAAATATTTGAATCCGAAACTTTAAACTATCATTACTGAAGAACGTGAAAAAAATCACAAGCACGATTCTGATAATAACTAATTAAGTTTTTTTCGATAAGCTTTCCTCAAACTCAGGTTATTGTGGAATCCATTAGCGAGTCTATCCAAGCCATGTTGTAAACGCCTGCTCAGGTACATACTTGTTTCTTTAGCATCCACACAGCCAGCCTGAAACGATACTGAACTGACCTTAGTAGCAAGTTATCCAGTGTGGTCAACACTCTGACAAAAGCCATTATACTCAGGACCTTGATGACGATCCCTTGTAAACTGTGGCGAAGACAACCATTAAAGACTTCCGATCAGTTTCGGATTCCTAATTCAGAAAATTTGGATTAATCCGTGTTATTTCTATTACTAATGTTGATAAAAATCACAGTATCTACTCGTCCAATCGGGTGGAGTAAAGGATCGCAGCTCGGATTGAGGAATTGGAGAGCCGAGTTCGAATTCCAGTTACATTACATTCACTTACGTGCTAATACTCTTGGGAAAGGTATGAATCCTCTTATTCTACTCCCAGCTATGGATGGGTAAGTAGCAGGACAGACCGGGTTCTATATCCTTGAATGGCAACTGGTCTACTTCAGAAAGAAATGGCAAACTACTGCGCGAAAAAAATCTGACTCGTCAGTCATGTATCAAAAGATACATGATCGCCTAAGCGTGTATCACGTATGGCATATAACTGACTGACTTTAGAAACACGCTACTAAATTTAGTTTTACTATTTGCCACAGTTTATAGTTATATTCTGTTAACTTATTACACGTTAAAATAAAGTCAATTTAAAATTTAGAAGCCCAATTTGCCTTTTGTGGAAATGAACTCTCACAAGAGAGAATACATGGTTGTTATCAAAAGATGCAGCCCAAAGAGCGCGTTACCTGTTAGGGATGTCAACATCAAGCAGGTGCATGATGTTATTACAACGTGAGAGAAACTTTAACACAAATCCGATCGGTAGATCTTCTTTGAAAAAAACCTACATAAAGAGAATAAAATTAAGAGAATCCAAGAGACCCCGCTTTCAACCGTTCTGTTTATTGACAAAATAATTTCCAAATTAATGTGCCAGAGGTTTCGTGATTATCAGCACAAGATCCCCTCAAGTTCATTGTTTCATCATAGATCTGCGATGTTTTTCCTTATGTTTTGTATCTAAAAGCAATTTTAATCTCTTTACTAACACCAAGTACTTATCCTGCCATCCATTTGCAAACTCTTACGTTGGTTTTCTACTAGGTCTGTAGCTTTCAATATGCCCTGTGCGTGTCAGAATCTCCAAGCCTTTTTCATCGTCATGTGCATCAGAAATTTAAACCTTTTCTGATTCTAAGTTACCTTTTTGCTTCTGTTTTTCTAAAATTTCTTCTCCTTGCTCACATACTCCTTCCATGGTATTCTCAACATCCTTCTGTAGAAGGACATCTGTTACCTGGATAATAATATGAGACGCATTGAATTTAATTAAATGCGGCCTCTTTAATATGACAGAGTAAATCGATCTATCGATCCAGCGTTTGTTTTTGTTTCATTAGTCCAGAGTTTGATGTTAATGATCGACCTGCTCTTTCTTTTTCTTTTTGATATCTCAGTTCTTTAATCCCGGCAGTCTGTTCATTTAACGGTCACGGGGCAAAATGAATGCGACAGGGATATTGCAAAGGGTCTTTGTTTATTCGGAATGTCGGAAAAAGAAGTGAAAGAGCGTATACATACCTCATGTCATTAACTCATGAATATTGCTCTTTATTCAATTATGGGTGTCACTGGCGTGTTTTCTTTTTCTAACACCTGATACAAGTTCATTTTTTTAACGTCACTGTTGAATTTATTTCACTTGATCGGTCTCAACTGCTTGTTATCACTTGCGCCGGAAACGTATTTACTCATTGAAACATTTCTCACTTCCGCTTTTTCGATGATAGTCCATCTGAAGTTCCCACAATGTTTTCTTAAATAGCATTAAGAAACGACATACTAATGTGGAGATATTTGATTGGTCTGGTTTTTTTAGCGACATATCAACGCGTATATACGAGGGTCATTCAATAAATAAGGTGAATTTGTCGGTATAAGGACTTCTAATACCGATAGAAGCTTACTCTTTCTTTATATCTTTTTGTTTTACTTCTTTTTCACATGGATTTAATTTCTTTTGCAGATTAAAAAAAAAAAGAGTTTTGGCGATTAACAAAGATGGCCGACCAAGAAGCATGCTCCAGGATTGAACAGCGGTCAGTTATCAAGTTTTTGGTTGCTGAAGAGTGCAAACCAGTTGAAATTCATAGGAGAATGTCAACTGTGTATGGTGCCACATCTTTCAGCCAAAAAATGTCTACAAGTGGGCTAAATTGTTTAAAGAATGACGGAGCAGTGTTGAGGATGAAGACAGGCATGGGAGGCCTACAGAAGTGAGGTCTCCTGAGGTGATCGAATCAGTCAATGACCTCATTCAGTCTGACAGAAGGGTGACAGTGGATGACATTGCAAGGACTTTGAGCTTATCTGTTGTGACAAACGCAGGGGTCATCAGTCAGAAGGAGTCATCTTGCATCATGACAACGCAAGGCCTCACACAGCAGCCCACATGGTGCAGACCATCAACGAGCTGGGCTGGGAACTGCTCCCGCATCCCCCTTACAGCCCAGACCTTGCCTCTTCAGACTTTCACCTGTTTGGTCCATTGAAAGCGTTCACGAGAGGCACGAAGTTTAAAAGTGACGATGAAGTCAAAAGTGTTGTGAGCGACTGGCTGAGACATCAGTCCAAAGATTTTTTGGCTGAGGGAATACGGAAGCTTGTGCACAGATGGGAAAAGTGTGTGACAGTGCTGGGAGACTACGTTGAAAAAAAAAGTAAGCTTCTATCTGTATTAGAAGTCCTTATACCGAAAAATTCACCTTATTTATTGAATGACCCTCGTATTATTTAATGCCGAAATCTACATATAAAAATTCTAACCTTTATAAGAATTATTGGGTTGGAGCATAATTATCAGATTTTTTTGTAAGCGATTTATTTGTTAATAAAAATTGCTGTTTCGTTTACTTTTTATTATTTTATTCTCGGATTATAAAAATGCGTGTCGATCATCACACACTCTAGAATAATCATTTAAAAATGTTAGTGTTGAATTGTTACGTTTCTTTTTTCATAACAAACACTGTTTAAAAAACGCCTGATAATTATGCACCAACCTAATATACAATTTCAATGAAAGGGGATGTTATTATTCCATGTTTAAATTACAGTTACTTAGCCACATTATTTTTATCAAATAATCATATTAAATGAGACGAGTAGAGAATAGTTTCTACTTATAAAAAAATAAATTAATCAGAGCAAATTGTAATTTTTTATCTTATTTTTATGTTTGACAGTGTATGTCAGATCTTCACGTTTACTGGAAAATGTATTGTTGGTTATTTTTCTATAAAAATGTATTGCTGTTACTTTTATTATAAAGATGTATTTTTTTTACACTTTCTTAATGCTTTGATATTTGTTTAGTGAGGTCACTATTTGTCCATAGTTGGGTTCCAAACAGATGCTACCACTCCCTGTCTTGGTAAATCCGAGTACAAAAACAATGAAGAGGAAGTTATACGCTCCTCAAAACCGGCAATCTCCCGATTAAACTCCTGACCACCAGAACTAGGGATATTCGATTGCTCACTTCGAAAATCCAACGGATACGACTAGAAAAAGAATGATACTCGTCAATGCTGTGGTCAAAATCTGAAATAGGAGACTGGCATTAATAATTCATACAGTAAGAAGCTTATTTAAATTGACAATGAAACCAGATTTTCTTTTTTGTCATGATGAAAAATTATATCAGGCTTTACGAATTGACAGAACGAAAAAATATTAAGGTCGCTATTAAAGCAATGAAAAACGGACATTTTTTTGTGATAAGGAAAAGTGATGTAACCTCAGATTACTGTGAAGAAATATTGAAATACAACAAGAATAACACAAAAAACCCCTGTCCTCTCTTATATCAGATATCAGCTGAGAACGAAAAATATGCACACCGACTACAAATGAACACCAACAATTAAATGTTACATAAATATGTAACACTTACAGGCTAATTACCTTTAAACCTAGTAACACCTGCTTATTGAAAGATGGCTGATAGAACTTAATGAAATTTGATTGCAACACATTCAAATGTAATTCAGAAATGGCCTTACTCAGTACCGAGGATACGTCTTGAGTGGGTACATTACTGGATTTTACACAAATGTTCTGTTATTGCCAGAGCTAGTTGCATTCATTAAACCTATGCAAATTGCCCACTTTGTCATTTCGAATATTAACTGCGACATGCCGATTGGCCATGTTTTCAACATTTGACCAGTTCGACCTCTATAATCAGCGTTATACTGACATTTGGAATGGAACATTATCGTCTCAACAGATCATTCATAACGAAAGTTGTTAAAAAAAATAATACATGAATTGATAGTGTATATATATATATATATATATATATGAAACCTTCCTAGTATACCTTGTGCTCACATCATTCCAAGATATACACAAATAAAGGTTACTTTCGGGGAGGGGCAAATCAGCTTATGTTTAAATAGTCATATTTTGCCCTGAATGCTGGTTTCGAAGAATGGTATTAAATTCTAACCTAAATTCTTCAAGTGGTTTTTTTTTTAAGATTATATATTGAGAACAGGAAAGTTTCGTTGGTAACAAAGAAAACAGTACTGAACTGCTACGTGGTCGTTGTCCTCCTGTATAGCAGCGAATGGCGGACAATCTCCTCAAATCTAGAGACGCGATGCAACAGCAGTGTAGTTCTACAAAAGCATACTACGATGGGCTGAACCGGTGAGCAACGATGAGGTTTTGAATAGAAGGGGAACAAAGAGGAAACTTATACTTATCAGGAAGAGGCGGTTTAAATTTCTGGGACACGTAAAGAGAAAGGTGTGCTTGGAAAATCTGATACTCACAGGGCGGACAGGGGAAAAGCAACGCGTGACATACGTAATGGGCTAGAGCAAGTGGATGGCGGAACGGGTTCTGGGAGAAATAACAAAAAGACAAACTTATTAAGAGCCACAAGGGACAGGAGGAAGTGGAGGGCTATGATCGCCTACGTCCCGAAGAAACACGGCACATAAAAGAAGAATTGAGCGTCTGGTCATTGGAATATCGCTTGATCATCTTGTCTTACCAATTATACCAGGTCTTTCGATGTAGGAATGTTATATATTCTTTTCGAATCTGCAGCTTCTCAAATTGCAAAAAGAGCACGGAAAAAATTGTTTAAAAGAAACTCGGAGACCTTTATCAGTTATACTTTTTTTTTTATCAAGAGATACTTATCGACTAAATGTTTTCAAGAGAAAGTAAAGTTCTGGTTAGAAATTAAATATTGAGAAGATAAAAGAGATAGCATGTTGCAATTATGACAATTTCAAACGTAATTTGATTAAGTCATTATTCGAGATTATATGTGACGAGGAAATTGGAAATTGTAAACAGAGTGCTAAGATAAAGATTTGCTGAGTTGGCAACAGACCTAATGGAAATTGACTCGAGGGGAAGGGTAATCATCTGGCAAATTACCTCAAGGTGAAAAAGTAAGCTTGAATAGTCTACGGTTTTAAAAAAACTAAACTTTCTATTTCATATAAGATTACTCTCATTGTACAGGGCGACGGAGAAATACCCCCATATAAGTCATTAACTAGATGCAGACATCTGTGCGACTAAGATCTTACGATTATGTGGCAGGTATTTTGGGGATAGATATATAGAAAATATTAGTATAATTGCTCTCCACAAATTTTTATATATATATATATATATGTGTGTGTGTGTGCCCATGCGCCTAATATCAGCTTCAAACGTTACTTTTAATGGATACTCGTACTTGAAATAGGAGTTTTTATACAGTGTGTGTCAAGTTTATCGGCCTGTGCACTCGAGAAAACTTAAAGAAAATGTTTTCTCTTATAAAGGGAGACGCGTGTTCGTATGATGTCAGAGAGCAGATTTTAATAAGATTTCCCGAGTGCGTAAGCCGATAGACGCAATGCAGGTTAAAAATAAAAACTGAGCGTCTATTTCAAACACGGGTATCTATTAAAAATAATGTTTCAAGTAAAAAAATATATCGGATTAAAAATAAATCCATATAAATTATATACCGTATGTGCTGTTGTACATGTCCACACACAAATTTTCAAGTTGAAATATAAGGTTTCGGGCTATATTCGCCGTACAAGACGACCTCACCAAATTCTATTTTAAAATGTACTGTATTGAATTTATTAAATAATTTCAATAATCATATACTTTCTTTTCACTTAAAATCTAATGAAAAAAAAATGTGGGATATATAATTATTAATTACCGCAATCTACAATACCTCATGAGTGGGTGCTGTGTTTTTGGTAGGCTATTACGGTAGCCTGAATGGCTTTATCCTGCTAACCAGGCACACCTTTCACTGTTCTCGAATGCGATCTTTAAAGGGTTTGTTGAAACCCACATCCAGTTGTGTGTTTGTTCAACATCATCGAAAAATAAATAAAAAAGGCGAAGCAAAGGTTAGCTTATCATGTAAATTATTCCATGCTAACAGCTTACCAAAAACCACAGAATTTATGGTTCACATGTCATACGTGGAATATAAGACATGTACGGTACGGTATATATCTCCAATTTATATATCTGACAGAATATAAATTTAAATGACAAATAGGAAAAGTTTTGCAAAAAGTTCTGTTCCTTGAGGAGCTTCAATGAACGCTAAAAATACTGAGATTTATTAAAAAATACCAGTATTTATACACAGAACAATAAACGTTGAAGTTTGGCGGAAAATTGGCGAGGAAAAAAAAAAGGAAAAGGAAAAAGAAAAGTATTTCAGCTTTAAATAAACCTAGAAGTGTGAATAAACTGTAAATAAATAAATTGTATAATTATCCAAGTCATTTCGATTTTTTTTTATAGGTGGCAGAAATTTAGATGTGTTGAAACGGAGGGGAGCGGAGACAATGAAATATATATATATATATATATATATATATATATATATATATATATATAAGGGGGAATGTTCTCTGTTTGGCATGCTTCTTTTAGGACGTTGGCGATCATGAGTGATAGTTTATTCCTTTATGAAAAAAAAAGTAAGCCGCAAGACAGTCAACCATTACGAAATACAGAATTAGCAATAAGCATGGGTTTTCATTAAACTACACGAAACATTTTTTACAATTTATGAAATGCTCGACGAATCTTGTATTCCCTAGAAAGTCTAGAATAATTCTATTTACTAAGCCGACACTAAAAACAAAAAGGAAAAGTACGACGCACCCTGTGAAACTCGAACTCATAATGAACATTTTAAGGCACCCGCTTCCTCTCCATTACTCAACAGGAAGACATCGAAACGAGGATAAATATAGCCGAACCACTGAAGCTATTTGGAAAATTTATTTTATCACCATTGAACGTCTTCAAATATTTACGCTGAATAATATAAACAAACTTAGACAGAAAATTATATTTTCGTCATTGATAATTATTTCTTCGAATATTTTCGTATAAGATTCTATCACGTAATCTGGTTAGAAAATGTCCTGTGTATTTGGAAAAAAAGAACTAAAGAGAAATCCATCCGCCATATTTAATCATACAATGAATTTTTCCTCTTTTCATATCGAAGAGTGACCTTACTTGGAAATTTAGAAGGCTTTATGTTTAACAACAATAGGAGATATTTTTAATATTCTCTAAGTAGGCATCGTTTTCGCTATTGTAGAGATCATTTTTGTTGCTTTGGAGCTATTTCTTTAAGCTTTTCTTTCCCAGCGGAATAACAGTGAGAGTCAGATATAAAATAGGCAATAACCATTAGCTATTTTGCGTTCAATCTCCTTTCAGAGTGAACTTCCTATCTTGTGTTTTAATTTTTCTTGACGTTATACAATACTTAGTTCTTTGTGAACAACGATAATAATTTTTTTTGACACCCTTTCCTTTTTTCTATAATGGCATTATTTCTGGGTACTTCTGATGCAGTTTTTTTTTTAAGTGTTCATAAACCGAAGGTTAAATTTTGCCAGATAACCGTCAAATTTTAGTTAATAACCTTCGTTGGTTGTAAAGAAATTTTGTAAAGTTAACCAAGAATTGTGATTAGTTTTATGGCTTTAAGTTTTGTCATTTAATTTCTTAAGACGTTTCAGTATGGATAATAAGGAACTCGGATTTTTCGCTAGCATATAAGGAGACTTGATGATACCAAAGATGCATTTTAATTACCGACAAATTTCTTTCTCGTCCATTAACTCCATTATATATATATTTGATAAAAATATAGTTTTAAGGAATATTATATTTATGGGTAAAAGAACTCAATATCAGAGCGAGATGACGTAAATACTCATAATGGGCCTGAAGATTGCGTTCACGTATGAAACAGACTGTCGCCTCTTGGTGTTGATCTCAGTGTCTACTTTTAAATAAATTAAGCAACTTCTAAGCGAGTATGCTACAGAGTCACACCGGAGACAACAGCTCAAAGTCATATTAACTGGCCTAGCTTTAATACGTCTAAATAAATTGCCAGTGAACAATGGCCGACTACAAGTAAAAGTCTCACGCGTTTACAAGTAGTCGGCATTTTTTACTTATGAGAAATGAACCCTTCATACTCATTTGACAAGTTCAATATAATAGAAGAGCAGATGATGTGTACATACGATGCAAATGATAACAAAACTAACCGATTTACTCATCCGGCTCAGATAAAAATTCCGAAAGATCACGATTATTTTGGAAAAGAACTCAAACACCAGATACAGTTCACATGCCAAGAAAGTGCTCGATAACATAACCAATAAGGCCTCAAGTGTGTGTGTGTGTGTGTGTGTGTGTGTGTGTGTGTGTGTGTATGAGCGTAATTGAGAGAGAGATGTAGAGAGAGAGAGAGAGATGTAGAGAGAGAGAGATGTAGAGAGAGAGAGAGAGATGTAGAGAGAGAGAGAGATGTAGAGAGAGAGAGAGATGTAGAGAGAGAGAGAGAGATGTAGAGAGAGAGAGAGAGATGTAGAGAGAGAGAGAGAGATGTAGAGAGAGAGAGAGAGAGAGATGTAGAGAGAGGTAGAGGTAGAGAGAGAGGTAGAGGTAGAGAGAGAGGTAGAGGTAGAGGGAGAGGTAGAGGTAGAGGGAGAGAGAGGGAGAGAGAGAGAGGGAGAGAGAGAGAGATATGTAGACAGAGAGAGAGAGAGATATGTAGACAGAGAGAGAGATATGTAGACAGAGAGAGAGAGAGATATGTAGACAGAGAGAGAGAGATATGTAGACAGAGAGAGAGAGAGATATGTAGACAGAGAGAGAGAGAGATATGTAGACAGAGAGAGAGATATGTAGACAGAGAGAGAGATATATATATATATAGACAGAGATATATATATATATATATATAGACAGAGATATATATATATATATAGACAGAGAGAGAGAGATATATATATATAGAGATATATATATATATATATATATAGAGATATATATATATATATATATAGACAGAGAGAGAGAGAGAGAGAGATATATATAGACAGAGAGAGAGAGAGAGATATATATAGACAGAGAGATATATATATAGACAGAGAGAGATATATATAGACAGAGAGATATATATATAGACAGAGAGAGATATATATAGACAGAGAGAGATATATATAGACAGAGAGAGATATATATAGACAGAGAGAGATATATATAGACAGAAAGAGATATATATATAGACAGAGAGAGAGAGATATATATATAGACAGAGAGAGAGAGATATATATATAGACAGAGAGAGAGAGATATATATATAGACAGAGAGAGAGAGATATATATATAGACAGAGAGAGAGATATATATATATAGACAGAGAGAGAGATATATATAGACAGAGAGAGAGATATATATAGACAGAGAGAGAGAGATATATATAGACAGAGAGAGAGATATGTAAAGAGAGAGAGAGAGATATGTAAAGAGAGAGAGAGTAAAACTATGACGTGAATACGCAGCATCAATAAATTATGCGACAAATTTTCTGGCCATCTTACTGCAATTGTGTGACGTATAATCCGCTACCTACCTGCGCACGAATACAGTTGCATATACTTTTTTTATCTACATAGTATTTATTGTTGCTAACATGTAGCAGCTCATAAATCATCTCCCATTTTTAGTTTAAACAATCTTTGACAGGTTGCTTTTACAAGACCTTTCTTACCCAGTGGCAGCCAGAAGCGATTTTGATACAACCGTTTGGAAAACTATGGAACATTTTACTTGGCAATTTGGTTATGCGCTTAAATTCTTGTCTTTTTTCAACGAATGTTTTCAATTTTGGGAACGAATTTTTATTTATTGCATAATTGTTTATTCGGAATGATTTTCGAACAATGGCGAGTAACTTTTTTTTTTTTTCATAACGCAGTCCTTCTATTGAGACGTGTCATGAATGAGTTCCGTTCTTCGTTTATCAACATTATTCTTAAAAAAAGAAAAAAAAAGAAAAAAGTAAAATTATATTTTAGTGAATTATATAGTCATCATTTCCAATGTCTTGTTACCACTTATCAGGCCGCTCTTCCATAGCTTTTGAGTAAAATTTCGCAGTTTTTATTGTGAAAAGTTTTAGACGAATTCCTGAATCTGATTTTCAGGAGTAAAAAAATAATCTCTTTAATCATACCTTTTTGCAGCGATAAAAGAAAGGTAATGACTGGTTGGAAGAATATGGTGAATGGCAGGGGGAGAAAAGCCCATCAGAGTCCGGAAATGTCTGTTATTCTTACTATGCACGGTTTTGCAACATACTTTGATATAGACGAGGGCAGAGCGCTTTTCAACAATGTTCCTATATTGCTGCTGATGGACATTAAACGTGCATTTAGTGTTACATTATATTTTAAGAATTAGAATTAAATGCTCCAGTGATCTGACCATATGGACAACATTACCATTCCTTACAGGAATTCAAGTTTTGTGGTTGGCTTAGATGCATCTTTGCAGTTTTGCTTTTGTACTCCAGATGTCTTACCTGCCAGACATGATTAGTAGCAAGGACGTTATATTTGTCATTACAATCGATCCAGTTGGTTCCCTGCAATTAATTTTTGAATAAACCTAACTTGATATTTCTTGTCTGTTTTCTCTCTTTGTAGTTTTATACATTTCATTTCTTTAGATCGGCGTCTCAGCGTGATGCCATGCTTAACAAGATGGTCATTACTAATTCTATCCTTGCTGGGCGTCACATAGTTTTGGCCTTGTGATGTAACTAAGCTAAACAACAACTACTCTTAGGCTTTAAAAACAGCGAAGAGTAAATCTACTCCAGTTCAATTCCATAAGCTCGTCAAATAGATTATAATTTCCACACTGGTCTGAGTCAATCTCAGAGGACCGAGGCAACCCAAGAGAGACCGACAGAACCGGATATTTTCCAGCACGTAGGCTAGCGGGACTCCACTTTTTGTGTATCGGACCTACCATCTTGGAAAGTGGTAGGTAGGTAAATAAAAAGGCTACATACGTGTCGGTTTGGGCAATAACAAATAACTCAAATTTAATTTTCATTTGTGAAAATTTGACAAAATACTCCATCTTTCATTGCTGTTTAAAAAATACATATTTCTCTAAATATTACCTATGTACTAGAGCAAGAATGAAAAATATGCTACCCCCGCCTACCACAGATTAGGAATTCGTGTGCCTATTTTTATTAGTAAATTTTATAGGACTATAATTATTCTATTCTGAAGAGTGTTAAAATACTCTCAGTATTTAGTATTGTTCAAGTTACCGATAACATTTTTCTCGACATTTACAAACTACAATTTCGCAAGCAAATTTATGAAATTTGAATAAACTGATTTGTTTGGAACACACTTTGATAAAAACTTACTTCGTGGTTTAATAATTTTTAAATTCAATATTTTTACCACGAAGTCCTATAAGGACCTTGTGGTAAAAATATTTTTTTAAAGAAAATTTATTTATTTTTTAACAGCGAATATTAAATTCTTGGGATTTCTTACTCTTAAGCATGCAACATACAACTTACATCCGTAAATATTTCTTCCTGAAGCCAAATTCCAACACTGTGAAAGGGTTAGCCTTGTGATTTGTTTATAGTTTTCGCAAATACAGGGAGAACTGGAAATTTGTTAAACAAAGAAAACTGTTCCCAAAATACTTCAAGTATTCAGAAGCGCGGTTTCGCTCGAAAACAACTGATTTCAACCTGTTCATGCAGCTTACGTAAAGGTTATATTAAAAAATGATAATACTGTACTTTGTACCCGTTTTCACTTCTCTCAAGAATTTGGTTTTGATCGGTTAATGTATGGCTATTTTAGAGGGTGTGACGTTCGGATGGACTAACGGAAATCACAGAATATATATTTTTTGTTCGTCAAAATGGCGGCTTTAATTTTCCCCATCCGTATTTTTTTAAAAATTTTGACGTCAAAACCATCAGCGTAATTAATTACACCACCTTCATTAACACTAAATATTTAAAAAAAAAAAAAATAAATAAAAAAATATTTTTCCAGTTTTCTTTTATTATTAAACGAATCTATTCCTCCATTTATTATTGACGACTTTTTCTCTCATTCCCCGGCATGTTTTTTGTCGCTGGAAGCGAAACAAAGAAATTGTGTTGTTCTTACCTTTCTACTGGCGACAGCTATGACGTCACACCTCTAGAGTTTCCACTTTCAGATATGTGTTTAAAGAAAGCTCTCATGAACTTACCTGCAAAAACAGAAACAAAAATAAGGTAAGGTATTTTGGAAAACTAAAATCCTCTAAATACTTTTTTAATTGAACAGTAAACAATATCAACATACCTAACAATATCAACATACCTAACAATATCAACATATTAGGGTTGTCTATGTTCCTGACATGAGGTAATGTAACTATTTACACTATTTACATTGTTCGAACTGTCGTCCTCATCTTTCTTTCACGACGTTTCCAAATAGTTGTTATTTCAATACCTGGCCATAGCAGAAGTCAATAAAAACTTGGAAAATCGAGTTACTTAAGTTACAATCTACCTCAGTGAACGAAATAAAGGGTTCGGTTCGAAATTCCAAGTATATTACTTGAATGCCAGAGAGTACAACGGCCGAAACGTCGTTAACATGCCAATAAAGATGAAGACAACAGTCCGAACAACGTAACTAGTGTAAATATTAGGTTTGTGTTGTGCGTGCTTTTAGCCACACATGCAATTCATAGTGTTATATCACATCAGGAAGATTTATCACTTTTTTGGAATTTATTTATACTAAAATTCAACCAATACCATCTTCAAGAGTCACTTAAAAGTAGAGGTTTGCTGTTAAAATGGTTTTGATGAATGAGGTTACGTAAGTGAAAGTGTTGGTAGCAATGAAGATTCTGGAGATAAGGATGGATTAAGATTGTAGCGTTCAAGCAGGAATCCACACGAGACCCGATTCCACTCCGTGAACTGGAACAGCGTGTACAAACTGTAAATGCATGAACTAAAAAAAAAAAAAAATGAAAAAAAATTCTTCGGAGCCTTCATTTTTATCAATAGCGCCCCCCCATCAACCTGCTTATTCTAACGAGCAAAGACTAAGATGATTACCACAGACACACACTTGCAATTATATACACACACACATGCATACATATACACACATGCATGCATATATGCATACATACATACACACATATATATATATATATATATATATATATATATATATATATATACACATACATACATACACACACACACATATATACACATACATACACACACACACACACATACATACATACATACACACACACACACACACACACACACATTGTTATATAGCTTAACTTTTTGTAGGAAGTCAAATATTAGATTGAATTTTGTTGAACACTTATTTAAATCATTTACTGAACAATAGATGATTCAGGTTAGTTTATTGTCACAGTTTTTCAAAATATGCCGTATGGTGTATGTATGCTATGGATATGTTTAAGGTCCGAAGTTAGAACAAGACATTAGATTTGAGGATCTTGAGCGTTCAAGAGTTACTCTGTGATGAGATTGCGGAAATATAATTAGCAATAGCTAAAACGTACTCGAACAAAACGAGAGAACAATATACTCCCTTGCTTAAATAAAGTGTCCAGTTTGAAATACTCAGATTACGCGGACCGACAAACACCATAAAAAGGCGGGGAAAATGTAAGAATTCATCTTACTGTAAATCATAGAAATAAGGCTAATTCCTCATCCCAGAATTTCAGAGAGAACAAAAAAAAATATCTTTGACAAAAATATAGGTACTGGAATTAACCGATTCTGCACGTAAAGAAAAACTGAATAAAATCCAAAGATATTTATCGGATTTCTCGCATACGTTATGAGAAAGAACAGTGATAACTTTCTCATCAACCAAATATGATGTGACGATATGAAAGGTATTCTTCAGCGAGACCTTTTCTGTCTTCAAGATGCTTTCAAAGGAGGGAAATCATTGTCAAAGCTGTTCATTAATAATTTTGGTTCAAAAACTGAGTAGACATTTGTTGATTTCACCTGACAAAGAGTAAATATGAAACAGCAGAAACGAAGAGGGGTCGCGCTGAATCCTGGAAGACGTAAATACGTTGAACGTTTGACAGACGGCGAGATTACCTTACAAATTAGATTGCGATCAGTCCGATTTCCAAAAGACAAATAATATAATATTCATATCAAGAAATATTTCCATATTAAACATAAATGCACTCAATAAGATACGAAAAACATTCTGAGTGTCTATATTTCTGAGATGAGGTATTATGTACAGTATTTACATTAGTCGGACTATTGTCCTCATCTTTGTCGCCATATTTGTCACAACGTTTCGGCCGTTGTACGCTCCGGCCTTCTTCAGGTGGTTGGAATTTCGAACTGAACCCTTTATTTCGATCACTGGGGTAGACTGTTCTAGTTCCACGAGCCATGTTTGATGGATGTCAGTTATCAGCTATCTCCGGCTAATTTTCCCTTTGAAAGTTCTCCACTGCCTTAACCGGGTAATGAACTCACACTATTTGGGTCTGTCACTGGATCTAACCAACGCCTTTATCCACTGTGCCATGTGTCCTTGAGGACATCTGGGTATGAATTTCAGTGAGGTTCAGTTCGAAATTCCAACCACCTGAAGAAGGCCGGAGCGTACAACGGCCGAAACGTTGTGACAAATATGGCGACAAAGATGAGGACAATAGTCCGACTAATGTAAATACTGAAAACATTCTATTTACTTGGATAGATGAACATAGCTATTTTCTTGACTCAAATTATAGAGTTCTATATGCAAACACATACATTATTCTTTATGTACGAGGTCCCCTCAGGGTGTAGGCGGTCACGGCTCTTCACAATTTCCTGTCATTTGTAGCTCTTAATAAATTTTATTTTTGTTGTTATTTCTCCTAAACCTTGTTCTGCCATCCATTTACTCACTAAATACGTTACGCTTTTTCCCCCTCTCTCTCTCTCGCCTTCAATCTGCCCTGTGAATATCAGATTTTCCAAGCCGTCTTTCCTCATCTGCGCTAGAAATTTCAAATGCCTCTTCCTGATATGTATAAGCTTAGTTATTGTTTTCATTTTCCCCTAAAACTTCGTTGTTGCTCACATATTCGATTCATGGCATTCTCAGCAACATGTCTGTTGCTTCATGTCTAAAATCAAGCATATATATAAATGTGCATGTGTTCTGATCGTCTCTATGTTTACTTTCGACGTATGAAGGCCGAATTACCCAGTTTATGACAACCTGTAGACGCCCCACATGAATGATCTGATTAGAACATTTTTCGAATCAACTGATAAGAGAAGTGTTCTTGACTGTACGCTTCAATACATGGCGCCAGTATGTGAGGGATGCGTGGAGAATGTGTTTTTGTTAGACAATGACTTTTTCTTGGAAATTTCTTTCCAATATTAGGGTGCGTTTTCCAAGACTGAAAATAGGGTATCCGCTAATTCGTCCATACATAGAAGATTGAATAATGTATTATTGTACCGGCATTATTGCGAATCGATCGCGATTTGAACACGACTCTTTAATTCTATATTGCATGGTGAGAACCACACATCTTTGTATACATAAATTTATATGAGGAATCTTTTACAAATACATACACACACACAGAGGAAAAGTCGGTCGGCCAGTGTATTTCTGTAAGATACTTTAAGCAGTCTTTGTAATTCGAATGCTCAGAGAAATTGCTGACAAACTTAAACATCCATGTAAACTTAATTCTTAGTTTCAAAAAAATTATAATCCCAAATCTGCTGACTATCGGATACCATACAAACTGGATCGGGAAATTAAATTGAACATATCTATATTTAAATCTATGACAAAGTGGAAAAAAGTTTTCGTATTACACGTTTCGCCATTTGGGCCTTCGTCGAATTAAAGTCCTAAAGGACGAAATACGTCACAAGACAACTTTCACCCCCCATTATCAGAGATTTCCTTAAAGTTATATTGATGTATAGGATACAGCAGAAATTATTCCCGTGTTTTAAAGTTTGACAAAAAGAACAAGGTAACAGTTATTAAAAAAATATTTCACAGTTGTTCAAACAAAGGGCTATAGTTTTTATTTATTTCGTTTAAAAATGACATCTTCCACATGGTGAGGTTGTATGAGCCATTCATTCTCGTAGACGATTTCCTGAACCTGCACATTCTCTGAACTATTCAAGGTCTTCCAGGAGACTTTCGTTTAGACGGTGAACACACCATTCTAACCTTACTGAAGTTCATAGCACAATTTAGTTGACACTTAAAAATATGGGAGGTATTTCTGCCACACGTAATATATATATATATATATATATATATATATTACACCGAAAACATGTCAAAATCGCTATACAATTACAGTCGTGTTTCGATGCTTATCAATGAATCTCATCAGGCGATTGTAAATTTTATATATATATATATATGTGTGTGTGTGTGTGTGAAGTTTGCCATTGCAACATTCAAGGGTGGTACCGATTTGTTGAATGATAGTCAAATTAAAGCAAACATGTTGGATCATGAGGAAGTTTATTTTATAATTAGTATAATTATAAAGTTGAAGTTGGAAAACATTTTTTTTTTTACACTCCTCATTACTTCCGGTGTCTCATTAAAAAAAATTAAGTTCTTGCTGTGGCGTCTGTGATTATTTCGCTGAGTTAACCACTTGATGAAGCCTTGGCGATCGAAACTGCGATAATGTTCCACTCAGCGTTTTATTATTTTAGGATATTAAACCGCTCTACAGGTTTGATTATATTTGACATGATATTGAGCATTTTTTTAATACATACGATTTTAAACAACTATTTTGTGTTTATTTACATAGTTTCATATATATATATATATATATATATATATATATATATATATATATATATATATAAGAGAGAGAGACTTGGGTATATATGTTTTTGCAGAACAATATATTCTTGATATTGATATATTGGATCTATGTGATATACGTTTTTGAAGAACACACGCGTACATACTACACGCCTTTAACGTCGAAAGTAGCAACAGATGTATTGGTATCTTGGTATATATCGAGGAAATAATGGCGAATGCGAGAGAGACGACTGCAACAGTATCGGTGACAGTGACAACGTTAGTTAATAACAACGTTCGTAGAACAGGAAATTGCTGCAGAATGCAATTCCTGCGCCAGGTTTGATTTATTTGAGTCCGGCGCGCGTAAACCCTGGCACACTCAACCAATCGTTCGCTTTCTCTATCCTGACGTCAACTTGCGCGCGACAGACGACAAAATTGACGGGCGATGCACCATTGGAACGAGCCTGATGTTACTTTATCATGGAACTGAGCCATCGTAATTAATCATGCCGGGTGAATTGGCGAACGGTGTAACTGCCACGTTAGGTGGTGATATTTTTTTTTGTTTTGGCGTTTTATTTCAGACTGTGCAGATGCAAATTAAAAAATAAATAAATAAAAATGGCGTATAAATAGTAAGGAAATTTCTGGCAGAAGTAAACCTGTTTCTGAGTGTCACTTATTTTTTTCAGGGTTTCGCTTTTCTTTAATTGTCGATTTTTTCGTTATATTTTTTCTCTTTTTCTGTTTACGTGCTATATTTAGCATCGATATTAGTTAAGCGTAATTATGTTCAAAGTCACAACCGTGGAATGTCAAATAAGGTTCAGAATCACAAAAAGTAATAATAACTTCGAGAGCTTTGCTTGGTTAAAAAAAAAAAAAAAAAATCAATGTAACTCAAGGAATCAAAACGTCATTTAAAATGTATCTCAAAAGCACTGAAAACAGTCTGAAGATATTTCAATGTATAATTTTCATCACCATCACCAACTAAATAAATACATATATAATTTTAAAATATACACGTGCATTCATGCATATAATCATTCCACGTGTCCTTTTTACCATATTCATTCATGTCGTCTTCTATGCCGGTGTTACAAGTGAAAAAAAAAAAAAAACTGCGGCCACAGATTCTTGTCAATCATAACGTGTTGGGGTTGTCAATATTGGATTATATGCGCGCACGTGCGCGTCTAAGGAGCAATTATTTTATGGGGGATACTCCTAAAATTTCTAAATGGGATCCTTTCAGCTGTCCATGTTTCGTTTATTCGTCAATAATTGCTCGCCATGTTTCCACCGAGATTGCATTTTTACTCAGAGATAGGACAGTTGCAATGCTACCGAATTCACGAACCAGCAACATATTACATTACGCTATGGAACCCAGATCCTGAAATTTCATGAGTTTTATGATTGTTTATTTATGCTAAAAAAAATATAGTTTCACTATACAGAGGTTATTTATTTTTGAATAAAGTTAAAAATCATTAATTTTCGCCGACAGTTTGCACTATATATAGGTAATTTTTTTCTGTAGAGCTTAAAACTCATGCAAAAAATGAAAGAACTCTGGCGTTGCACTATATATGAAATCGGCTTATACACGAGTATAGACGTTAGATATTATTTCAGATTAAGAAAATTTGAAATCTATATTGCAAACTGCCGACCAAACTTTCAGAATTCATCCGTAGAGAACCTATTTCGCAGTTTTTTTTTTCCCTAAGTGGCATTCTGGGTTATGCGAGAATGGGTCATGTAGGCGAGAGGGCGGGGGTGGGGTCAGGGGCGACATCTTCCACTCATTCAAATATCCTGTCGCGATACGTCCAACAGAAATGACTCCTACCAAAAAGAAAAAAAATAATAATAGTAATATACACATTATGATCTCTACTTAGAAACAGAAACACCATTTTCACGACAGATATATGAACAGTCAGGATGAGAATAAATATATTTTGGTTTCATTTTCTTTTCTGCGGAGAAGGAAAGAAGACAGCAATCCCCTAACCATATGCCTTTGTTTTTATTTTATTATTTGTCTTGATTCGAGGTCCTATGCTTTTAAACCAAAGACCAATGGCGGTGGAAAGAAGGGAGATGGAAACTAATTTTCTTTTCTCTTTTATTTCGGCTGTCTGTTCAACTCTGAGTCCACTGATGATAAATGGAGATCATTTGTAGAAATATACTTTCTGTGGTCATCATTTTTGCTTGGGTATTTATATGTCCGGGGGTGGGGGTGGAGGAAGTGGATGCGACCATCGGCTAAACAAGAAATTGGACAGCAGAAACCTATTTAGAAAGTGGATATGGTGTATGTAGATATAGGAACGTTATAAAAGCAATCCACTGTGTGCGCGCCTATCTATATTTTCTGTGTACCAAAAATGCCTGTATCAATTTCTGACCCCCTGATTCTTTTTCGTTCGGACATTTAATATGCCAACGAGATATGAGGTGAGGAAAAAACTATCTACAGAAATAGATTATTACTCTATACAGGGATTACGGAAGAGGAGTGAGGGGATATACAGGGTGTCCATAAAGTTCGTGTGCACTTTTAAAAATTTAAAACTTTATTTGTATTTGCGTTAGAAATAATCTGTAAAAAATGTTATAAAGTTTAATGTACCTAGTTTTAAGTATAGCTAAAATAACTAATGTGATTTCAGGCATTACTGTAAGTCAGTTGGCACTGTTTTCCGTGAACTGCAAAATCGTATTACACTTTGTATTGCTAATGATGGAGGACATGTGGAAACTTAAATAAAATTTCAAAAAGACTTTTAAAAATATAGATTTACTTCTTTCTAATCCTTTTTACAAATTATTTCTATCGCAAATACAAATGAAGTTATAAATTTTTTTAAGTGCACACAAACTTTATGGGCACCGTGTGTGTGTATATATATATATATATATATATATATATATATATATATATATATATATAGAGAGAGAGAGAGAGAGAGAGAGAGAGATGTGTGTGTGTGTCATTGAATAATAGATATATTGTATATTTATTGTATACTGATAATTTCCAGTTCTCTAGTCAGTTTAAGGATCAAATGTAATTTATCAAGGAAGGCGCCGTGTTTTTTTTCCTAACCCAAGCATTTTCGATCTTTTTCAAGATCAACTTCAAGGGTTAAATTAGAAAGACTATTTTATTGCAATTTATTGTAATTTAAGCCTGAAAATTCAAAAACATCTCGAGTATATGGGGGTAGAAAAAAACTAACCTGTAATTGTTCATATTTTCAAATTTTCTTGGGAGCTTGCAGTACCCAAACCCCTAGCTGTAAAGGCTCCCCGAGTGCAATAGTTACTGATATAGAGGTAGTGAAGAAAAAGCTAGCTAATATATGATTTGTTTACTTTTTTTTTTCATTTTGTATGAATCAAACATTCGGTACGTCATAGTTAACATAGCTAAAATATCTGTTAGGAAATTGTTCTAAACCGAGAGACATTCACCTTACTGATATAAACTGGTTGGATGAGATGGCGCCCCAAAATGATGTCTCTTCCGTGAACATTGCAAATATGAGAATAACTGTAATAGTCAAATTGAGGAGGGAAAATGGACGACGACTTTTTTTTGTTAAAAATGATTTTTTGGGGTCTGTTTTCTTGATCATCACTACCTATTGATCTTACATAAAACAAAGTCCAGAAACATTTTACCGGAAAAAGTACTATCGCCGACTAACGAACATTCCGAAAAAGTCGAATTTCTAACACTGAAATGACTACAAAAATGTCATTTTTCCTCCTTCGCATCTACGTGAAAATAGAGTCCGATTCCTATTTTCTAAGATTTCAGATTATTTTAATCCGGGTACATGACATGAAACAAAACAGGCTTCTCAAAGATACGTTTAGATTATTTTTCATATGATCCCGCAGGAATTAATCATGGCAAGAGAATTTTATTCAACGTCAACACTATGCATACATTTACACGTGAAGAGGTGCGAATTTGTAGAGTTCTCTTATAAGTATCAGGCAATAACCGTGACATTTTCTTAGGTCACTTCAGGAAGTACATCGTGGAGATATGTTTCAATGACACGAATGAACCGGGATCTGGCAGTAAACGGAAGAAAATAGAGAAAAATCACGAAAAACTAAATGATAACTAAAGGTAAATTTTCCATGAACGAAATGACAATGTCGTCATGTCCCTTCTCTCAATTTTGATGCTGATCCCCTATCGACTACTCAATGTATGCGTTATATCCATGTTTTATGGGATCCTCCATAACTCCCAGTTCTTTGTAGCTCGAAGTGATATTTAACACTTGACCAGCACTTTTATGTCCCTGCCTTGTCATCCAGTCAGAAAAAAAAATGCTCGCTGTTTCCTCGTGATATAGCTGTCACTCGATACGTTCTGTTTGGGTTAATTCTTTCAAGATTTCCTTCTTATGTCCCAAGAAATTTTATAGAGGTATTAGATAAAAAGGTATGAAGATCAATTCCTATGAATTCTGAAACGCCATGGGTTTTGCAGTAAATCACTAAATCATCCATAACTTTTGTATTATCCTCTCAAATTACACCAAAATCTCAGACAATAACAAATACCGTATTTATTGTCTGTGAAAATTATAGAATATAAAACAACTTTGATAAAAAACTATACCTACTTTTACGACGAAAACAATGCCGTTCTGAACATTTTTGCCGCAACTATATATTACAGAGGAGATTTCTGTCTGAAGAGTTGAACACGTCGGTGTTCACGAAATAAATTATAATCGAAAGGATAAATTGATTTGTTGAGTTGCCTAGATGTAACCATATATTCTATGCTGACTGTTTCGTTTCTCGCAATTTTCGCCTGTGTAACACCATATTTTACAGCCAACTTTAGTCTTGAAAAAAATAAATGCAATGTCAGTCACTATCTACTGACCTCCTGATTACTGCTTTTGTTCTCGATGATTAGTAATGATTCTAATTTTTCCACAACCAGTAACCCCTTGTGTCTTAGTGGCTTTACTGCCGTGCATGACAGGAAGTTGTGTGTGTGTGTGTGTATGTGTATATATATATACATATATATGTGTGTGTGTGTGTGTAAATATGCAGATATAAATAAAATATCTCTAAGAACAATATAGATAAAAGAGGAAAACTATGCCAACGCGTTACGCATTTTGGTTGTGATTCGTTAAAATTTAATGCAATTCGCGCATATATCTTTCATGATATAACAAATGAGCCAATAAGACAAATCTTAGTAGATATCACCAAAGTTTTATATAGCAAAGAAAGGCTCCAAATTCTGGGGTCTGCTGTAATAAAAGAGAAGCAGACACTATTAAATACAGTATCTTTTTCCATAGGGAACTGTATATTGGTGTGTATTTAAAAATACACATGCAAATTTTAGATTTACCTTTTAAATGACATCACCTTGATTGACTTTAAAACGCCGGAATTTAAATACAGTGACGTAAATACACACAAAGGAATCCTTGAAAAAATAACGTATCAACCATCTATAGTACTCAGAAATAGTAGTATAAAATAAATATGGAGTTTGTCAAATTTATAGAGAACAAAACAAATAATTGGGAAATTTGAAAAAAAGTTAAAAATGTTAGTCAAAACTTAAATATTAGGTAACCAAACATGTATGAATTTTATATATTATCAGACGCTATTAAATAACGGTTTTCCGAACAACATCATAGATCACCATATTTACTTATTTCTTTCTAAGGTAACAGTAGCAACACTGAACACACAGATAAAAGCAATAGCATTTTCTACGAAAGTCAAATACACGTTCATTTTTAGCATGATGAATTTTCGCGTAGAAACTATCAAATACAAACCCCAGTCGACCAGAACCAGAAGATTAAATTATCCATAAAAACTTTAAAACGTAACTTTATCTTAATCAACAATTCACCTGCAAGACCTAAATTACAGAAAAACCAACATTATTTATGAATTCACCTGTCCCTTAAGGAACTGAATTCCTGAGCAAACCAAATTTATGACTAATTACATTGGATATACCACAACATGCCTATCAAGATGACTCACGTTGCACCTCTCTAACTGTAGCTCAATTAGGATTCATTTAAACAAACGAGGAAGCATACTAAACTATCCGCATCATACTTGTAGAAAATACAGGTATAACAGACTCGACATTATAGAAGAAAAAAAGACTAAAAATCATGAAAAACAAAAGAACAAAAACAAAACATTCCGATAACTCTAGAAACGTATATAAAAATCTACGCATTCTTTAAAAATGAAAAAAAAATACTAATCATCGCTGATAATGGCTAATGGAATTGCCGAAATCGCTCGGATATATCGAACATTTGAACAATTCTTTTACGAATTTCCGGAAAAGTAAAACTAATACGAACGCAAGAAAAATAAATGAAAAATTTAATCGCTGTACTTTGTCAGTAGTCTTTCATGAAATTTATATGAAAAGATATTGCTGCCCAAATCATATGCGAGTGGCTAATTGTGTATACAGATCTGTTCATTATGCTACCAAACGTAAAGTATTTTAATTATATATATGAAAGAAAACCAATTCAATACTAGTAGGCACCAGTAGCTGAAACAAACAGATCCAATTTGATGATAACAGCAGACCCGCCTACTCCATAGTCAATGTATATTGACTGAGAAGGCGAAATTCACATTTGTCATAAACTGATGCTGCACAGGAAGTGGGTGTGTGTGTATATATATATATATATATATATATATATATATTTAACGCTTCTAATATATATCTTCTGGCATGATTAATATCAAGGAATATACCAAGCTCCATAAATCTGGCGATTTATTCCGAAAGCTTTGGATTTTCAAAATGTCCGTTTTTCATCTGCGCATCTGATTAGATACAAGTTCTTCTTCAAAGCTCCTACAAATGGTTATCAAGAACTAAAAGCATGCATTGTAAAAAAAAAAAGAAAAAAGAAGAAAGGAAACGGGTTAAAAAATCTGGTTTTCTAAGAAAACACAATCTAGAAACGAATCAATAAATAAAAAAACAAAAAACAAACGGTATTATGCTTTGTCGGAGGCAGATGCATATGACTACATGAGCATTTTCGAGGTTGGCAGGATTACAACCTTAAACCAAAATGACACGAAAAAACGTTGACAGACAGAAAGACAGATCGACGGGTGGAGAGCTTCAGCAAGAACAACAACAACAAAAGTGTACACTTCTATTTCTCTAAACCATTTCTTTTTTTATTTTCTTTATAAATCTTTAACTTTCATTCTTCGCCTTCTATCTCAATTTGTATCCCTCTTGCAATTATTTGTGATTTTATTTCCTCTTATCTCCTTCGTACTGTCGTTCGTACTGTCGTTCGTTGGTAGAGTTCTTTATTCAGTCTATTTCCTTAGTCATTTCCCTTCACTTCCTTCTTCTTCGCCTTCCTGCTATTCTTTCCTTTTTCCTCTATTCGTTCATTTTTCGTGACAGCATCTTTGGTATTAAAGTTCGACACGGATGACAATTTGAGACGAACAAACAGGCAGCAGAGTTAGACTTGAATCTGATTTCTTACGGCACCATCTCGCTGCTCTTGTCCCCTCCACTTTTTCGACTGCTAGGAAAGAATAGTAAACACAAATGTACGAACTGAATTATCGTTTATATTTCTTTTTTCCTGTTTATTATTATTTAAAATGAGGAATTAAAAATGATCAAAAACTAAAAGAAAACTGCTATATAATATATCACGTGGTTGGATCATCTTTGGATCTTTGTCTGCAACTCATTAGAACCGGTAATTCACTTGTTTTAAAATATCCAAATACTAGTATAGACAAATACTTCCTTGAAACAAGATTGAAAATAACTCAGAGATCATATATGTTAGTGTTACCCACCAAAAATATATACACACTTCAGGAAAAGGAAACACCTTGTATATTATGTCTTGTAATACTAAATTTATTCAGACTTCACGATGAATGGGGGCATTTAGATTCCATACATATACATCTACTGCTTCGCCAAAATTCGCAGTGATTGCTGCACATTACATTTTCAATTTCTTGCCTAAGTGCCACCAATGTTAACTGTTGAGAAAATACCGTTCTGCAGTAAATGTTATCGCATGTTTGATAAAACAACGAAAGACAAGCTTTTCATATCCTGAAGTGTACACACACACACACATATATATATATATATATATATATATATATATATATACATACACACACACACACACAGGTATAAACATTAATATCTGCATAAATACACTAAACGAGATTAATTTTTTAATGTAAAATACCCTTTTTAAATGCATAATATAAAAGAAAATAATATTCACAGCTCTTATTTTCTTTATTGCATAAGTATACAAATCGAGTTTATTTTAAATGCCATGTTAAAATAACCCCCCAAAAACCTGTATAATATATAATTGCGCCAACATGCCGATAATCAGACATGTTTTAACCATTAAATTACGTAATGGCCAGTCTATACTCAGCACCTGAAGATTGCGTTATGCATCAAACACCGAATCGTGTTATCGGTGGGATGGATATATATATATATTTTTTTATTTTTTTTATTGCTATGATAAAATTTTGTACCTTTAAAAATATCTTCATATATATATATATATATATGTGTGAAGATATTTTTATAAAAAAAAAAAAATAATATGAGCAAAAGGAGCTAGAGGCAAATTTTTTTTTTTTTTATCCCCCTCCACAATTCCTTTTAGTGTACATTTTCTGTTTTTTTTTAAATTAAAATCTCCCGTTGCAAACCTGATGAGCGGGAGCGCAACCGGTTGCTTCGCGCGTTTTTAATATGTCTATTAATATTAAGCTTAATACTTTTATTGCTATGATAAAATTTTGTACCTTTAAAAATATCTTCATATATATATATATATATATATATCTCAGTTCCATGTTTTCTAATACTTAATACTCTGTTTAGCATTTGGAAAACGTAATTCAGGATTGTTAAAATAGCGTTAAGCAGGAAAATAATTCTATGTCTGAACCAAAAACTATCAAAGATGAAATCCTTTTTGTAGAAACTGAATAAATTATCGGTATTTCAGAAAATGCCAAAGTTTATTACTAACTTCCTCTGTGTTTCGTTCTCGGTTTCTTAATTTCGTTAAGGTAGGGAAACGTGCTCTTTATCGGATGAGCCGTGACCACCTGCTCACGACTCGAATATTTCAGCAGACATTGTAACCAGGTTAGATTGTCGGGTGCGTGCCAACTGTTATACACGAGATCGATGGCGTCACATTCTCTCGAGAATTGGCGCCAATATGATGCACGCTGCCAAGAAACACTTGCCACCCTCGCACGTACTTGATACGAGATGATGCGCGTTATTTTACGAGATGACCAGTTGTAAATATATGTATTTTGTTTTTAAATAAAAACAAAATACAGATATAGTAATGACTGTGAAATTATTTCTGCCTAAGTTGGTTTAAAATTTATTTTTTCTTCTCATATCTTTCTCGGTGTCTCTAGATTATATTTCAATGAATATGTCCACAGCTTCACCCCCATAGGTTTCCTGTTCCTAGAGCGGTACTTACCCAAGGTTAGAGAGCATAATCTACCCTCCGATTTAATATAGATACATGGAAAAATGGATTTATCGTCTCCAAAAGCATTACCAGTATTATGGAGATTGTAAACAATATTGAATGTTAATCCCAAAGCGAGTGTGAGTTTCCATCACCACGGTCTCTATAGTGCGTTTCATTAACACGGAAATAAAAAGAGAAGAAAAAAGTGATTGTTTTAACAGTTAATAAGCATTTCCGCTAGGTTCAATAGTCATGTTTTAGAAGTATTACGCCAAGATGAATTATCCAATCTTATATGTGCCGCGTTCCTTCAGGACATAAGCTTTGGCGAATCGTGCCAGCTATCTCACGTGGCCCCAGGAAGTTTTCTCTTTGCTAAAGCTCATTCTCCTGTTCTGCCCTCCATATACACAAGCTCGTCAGCGCAGTGATTCTCATGCTTTCACCAATCATTCTTTCCAGAATATATAGCCCCGAAATTTCTTTGGTTTGTTGGTGTTTCGAGAGATTTATCAAAGATATAGGAATACCTATTTTCCTTTATATGAATGAATATATATATATATATATATATTATATATATTAAGCTTTTCACCCCAGGCAAGGCTGAAAGCCACTAGTACGCAAGGGGTTACAGAGGATTTGGAGCAAAAGCAGATAGAAGTGATAGAGGAAAGGATGTGGAGAAGGATAGTGGATAGATCAATGCAACTGGAGATGTAGATTGACGTTAAATTTGAATAGTTGGAGATTATAGTTGTCAGGGAAACAGGAATAGGGAAGGGAATTCCACAGGCGTGAGGGGCGAGATATGAAGCTATTGGAGTAGAAGATACGTTTACATTTAACAGTTTCAACAGTGAAAGGGTGGGAACGGGATGCCAGCCTCGTATGACGCTTGAATTCATGGAGCCTGGGAACCAGCGATAGCAGCTTATCTGAGCAATTACCATGGAAGTATTTGTAAAAGAGACAGAGAGAGGCGACGGCGCGTATGTGAGAGAGAGACTGCAGACGAGAAACCATATATATTTATTATATATCTATATATGAAATGCTTTATGTGTGTTTTTTGTTTAATTTATAATAAATGTATCCTGATATGTTCAAGTCGAAAGCGATGTATATTTATTGTTTTTAGATCAAAAGCCACAATCGTAACGGATTTCAGTTGCATCTCCAAAATGACAAACCCAACTTACTCTTAATATGGATATACAACTTATCCGAAGATTAGGAAAAGATACTTAAATAAAAATTACACAGATGAATTCTTTTCACCTCTATATTAAGTACAAAAGCTTCTGCCAACATATTTTAATTATATTCTAGTCAGTCTAAGTTGAAGGTTTGAATCTTTCGCACATCTTTTACAAGTACAGATAACATATAGATACTAGAACTTAACAATACCTAAGAGACTTACGCCCAAAGTTCCTGCAGTCATCATGCCATAGCCAACAATTTTCACAAGGATAGCACCGAAGTCACATATAGAATACTGTACATCCCCGACATTAGTGTGAGAAACACAAGATACTTAGATATTCATCTCCTTTGGCATAATATTTTTCAACGGGTAGAAAATGTTCCTAACAGTGAAAAATGAACTTCTCTACAAACTTTTTACAAATTAGAAAAAAAAGAAGAAAAGAAATAAATGCCGAACCAATATTAAGGAAGAGAGAAGCGAAAAGTAACTTTCAGAATGAATTCTTGAGCCTTTCTCTGTCGGCCATTATGGCGGTACACATTTTTCCTGTACTGGTTTTAAACGCTATCAGCGAGAAAACTCCAGAAGTAGACTACCACCAGTGTTCTTCGTAGGTGAAGCCAAAGCACCCTCCCTACAAAAAAAAATATACTAATGGGTTTGGAAATGTTTATGGTGATGAGGCAAGAGTTCTTTGGTGTAAATCTAATTAAGACTGGACAATGGCTACTAATTAGATGAAGGCTTGGGGAGACAGCGTCTTTCCCAGGTCAGTCTGGGCATTAATATCGACACACGGATACATATCGATTAATTGCTGTCAGTTTAATACTGATCGGCCAGAAGAATTTGAACAGGGACCAATCAGTTGGACGCTGGTCGAATGATGGTCTGGTTCACGAACTTCAAGGTGTCTCTGGAGAGTCATGCCGTTCAGTTCAGAAGACAGTTGTAATGAAATGAAAGTTATTATTGTTAAATTATCATTAGTTTTTCTTGTCAGCTTTTTAATATTCTGTTTCACTTTTCTGACGTTATCTTGTCATTCATTTCTACTTTGGGATTCCTTATTTGATATTCACTTTCTCTTTTATGCTTTATCATTTCATCGGTTTTAATTCCTTTTTTATCTGGGTTTGTTTTCCTGAGCTTTGCAGTTTTTATTTTACATTTGGTCTTTTGTTAGAGTATATTTTCATTCGTCCTTTAGTTATATGTGTGGCGATGAAATAGACCCGGCAGCAAGGCTTGTGATCGGGAGATTGAAGGTTTTGAGGAGCATGGAACCGCCTCTTATTTGCTGTTGTTCCCAGGCCCCAGGTAACACCTGTTAGGCATATGGGCAAATAGTGAACCCCCAAACAAAAACAAAACACCATGAAAGTATAAAAATGCATTTTTGTATAAGAAAGACGAACAGTACATATCCAGAGCGAAATAACCGACGACACCTAACCAGAGCGAAATAACCGACGACACCTAACCAGAGCGAAATAACCGACGACACCTAACCAGAGCGAAATAACCGACGACACCTAACCAGAGCGAAATAACCGACGACACCTAACCAGAGCGAAATAACCGACGACACCTAACCAGAGCGAAATAACCGACGACACCTAACCAGAGCGAAATAACCGACGACACCTAACCAGAGCGAAATAACCGACGACACCTAACCAGAGCGAAATAACCGACGACACCTAACCAGAGCGAAATAACCGACGACACCTAACCAGAGCGAAATAACCGACGACACCTAACCAGAGCGAAATAACCGACGACACCTAACCAGAGCGAAATAACCGACGACACCTAACCAGAGCGAAATAAACGACGACACCTAACCAGAGCGAAATAACCGACGACACCTAACCAGAGTATATATTTAGTTGAAGCCATAAAATTGTATTCAATTTAAATTTCGGCATTAAATCAACATGGAGGTTGATATACTGCTAAACAAAGTCAATTAAAGAAATAGCCATCATGAAAAAATATCATTAATCCATGTAATATACTACAATTTCAAGAAATCAAACTGTATTCCAAAATATGACTTCAATAAAGCTACAACATAAAAACACAAGTATCACCGTCTGTAATAATTATCTCACCAGAAACATGAGTATTATGTATGCAGTGAACTACCGCAGACGGCAAAAAGGCCCAGGGTTACATGCATTTTGTTTTTGCAACGTTAGAATAAAATAACTTGCCTCCATCTCGAACAAATATTCGAACGTGCCTCGCGTGTAAACTGTTCAAAGAAACAAAGAAATGGCGGTTTCACGGGTTAGATATTTAAAACAGATAAATCCCGGAGTCAGATGCTATTTCGCGTGATTATCTTTTAGCTGTAAATGATATATAAAAACGGGGAGAACCAGGCGACAGTTTATAGCTGTGTCGAACAGACTACACGTGTTTGTGGACAGTAGAGTGTCTGAGAGGAAACTGATTGTGGACATTGTTTGCAAAGAGAGAAACAAAAAGTTGAAAGCATTTTTTTTTTGCTACAATCTACCATGCATTCAATTGTGAAAAAGAATAACATTTTTATTACTTCAAAGCTCCCAAGAAAATTTAATTTCAGCATCAAGTGACTCCTAAATAGTTGATATGTCGTTAAACAAACAAATCAAAATCAAATCGTTCTTTTTCTTTCCTTTTGTTATTTCTTTCAAGCGACATATTCAATTTTGTATCTATTTTCTTTAGCGGTCACCACATTTCTTCACTGATTAACATTACTGATTGGTATTCACCCAATTGGAGTTTTTTTTTATCCTCTTCATTGTTTAGTTTTCTTTCTATCTTCAGCTTCCTTTTGTTTCTTTAACTATCGCTAATGCCTTCATCTTAGTTTTCATCATAACTATTTGGTCGTTCTGCTATTCGGCTGACTATCTCGATTCATTTAATAAATGTCATACATATGCGATTTTTAGAGCCATAATGAAACCAATTCTTCGAATGTCAGTCAAAGTATGTCTGGTCATCAAAACTTCCCGTTGTCTTCTGCATTTGGCATTCAGTGTGTTCTACTACCGTTACAAATCAATGACTGGAACAGAAACTTCCATTAATGTGCCAACATTCGGGCACACTGTTTCTAAACACTCTAAAATATTTACGATCTTCTTGAACTGCATTTAGAATAGAATAAAAGCTGTTTTTATCTTTCAAATCCCGTCTTTTCACATTTTTCCACGGCTTTTTTAAAAATTTCCTTTCTTGCCGCTATTCTGTTTACTTGATATTCTTACCTTAATGTTTATCGGTTTGCTTCTAAATAGTTAATAGTCTCCGTTCAATATTTTAAATCTTTTAAATTTTTCCTCTTTTCAATGGCTATGACTTCTCTCATTCTGTCGTTTGTTTTTCTGCTCCCATATCATTTTTCATACTTTATTGATTCATAAATTTCCTACATTCCCTCCACATACCTCTTTCACGACTTTGGCTTTCTTTCCCCGCCCCCATGTTGGTCCTTATTGATTAAATGACACATTCGACTCGCCAAATTATGCTCTCTCATACACACAACATCTTTATATATATATATATATATATATATATATATATATATATATAAGACAGAGAATGTCTCATATCGAGGATATTTAACATTGAAAAACAAAGGAAAAAAATTAATTATTTTTAATAATTATTTTTAATAATATGTGGAAATCTCCACCCTTTACCTGAAGACCGTCGTGAGTCCAGAAACACGTGTTGTAAAACTATGAAAAATAAAGAATCTTTTTTTAAAAACCCACATTACAACCAAAAAAGTTTGCGGTACCTCTCTTCTTTTTAATATATATATATATATATATATATATATATATGTACTAGTGCGTTCCAAAAGTCACATTTTTTTAATCGGAATGGAATTTTATAGGCGTGTTAGATCTGACCAATCAGATAATTGTTCACGAGTTATAAATGCAGTGGGACTATGAATGTTCTTCGTTTAATGGTTCAGTTTGCGCATTTCGACGTGTTGTAATGGTTAGCAAGCTTAGCTCGCAAGTTCAATGACCGCTGAATAGCGAATTCGATACGTTCTTGGCTTTCCATATTTTCGGCCTTGTCACACAACTAAGCTACATTTAGTAAATCACTGTTGAACGTTTCAATTTCAGATAATGGACTTGCAAACACGCATCGAATTTATATTACTACAATATGCAAACGCGAAATCTGTCACATCAGTGAAGCGAAAATGCAACATGTTGCATGGTTATCACAACACCAAATTCACTTTATCCGCTATTACTATTAATAATTATCTTGCCGGTACATTTCCCTATCTCATAAGAGAAGTGTTAATTTTGATCGTAATATTGAAATATATACTCGTTCATCCTTCCGAGCGACTTCACATTTTATGCTAGTTTTTTTTTCGGCTTTTCGACACAAAAGAATTGACGAGATAGCAGGTTCAATATACTCGTGATAAAATAAAAGCTTTCAAATATTCATTTCCATCCTTTTATGCACCCGCCTCACAATATTTCGATCTTACGTGACTTTTTACCATCGAATGAGTTCACTTGCATTCAGGAAACAATTTCATTTTTTCCCCACTGTTTTCGCTCATGTACATTCAGAGATAAGGACGTATTTATGGTTTATATTTCAGTAAAGTATTTAATAATATACAACAGCACACATTATATAATATTAGGAGTGGTGATTTTTTTTTTGCACAAAACGGCTTCCTATCCTTTCTCAAATAAGGAAAGAGAGAATGTGTGCTTGTATTAGAAAAAATAACCAAAACTTTGTGTGTGAAAGAGTGGAAGGGTCTAATACAATGAAAAAGAAAAAGAAAAGGTAAAGAAAAAAGACGACGATCACTTTCATTCCCAATGAAAGAGGCCAACTTAGATAACACATTAAGCGTTTTAATATTATAAACAAAAGTTTTACATTTTAACCTGAAGGCACCTAACGACTAGAGGCAAAACACGTTGTCAATAAGTGCCTTTACATTTAGTGTCAGAGCCGCCTCCGCACAAAGCTATATAACAGGCCAACATTGCACGTTGATGGAAGTTTCGTAACTTAAAGCATCATTATCAAACCAAGAAAAAGAAAGAAGTAACCATGCGATGTTTATTTCTGTCCATATATTTTATATCTATATCACTACATCTGTTCCCTTTCCGATAATTTCTCCAATAAATTTTCATATATATATAGTAACTTTTTAAAGCATTTTCATCCGACATTATTATTACTATAAAGGTACTTTAATAGGTACACGGGTTTTACTTGCTATCCTTATACTTTAAAATTATTTTTCTTTAGTTGGTCTTCTTAATCTAGACCGGTTATTAACTTCATTGAAACAACCAAACGAAAAAACTGAAAATAAAATTTTATATATATATATATATATATATATATATATATATATGTGTGTGTGTGTGTGTGTGTGCACGGTGGAGTAATGGATAACGGCTTGGATTGAGGAATCGGAGAGCCGAGCTCGGATTCCAGTCGAATCCATTACATTCACTTACGTGCTAATACCCTTGGGAAAGGTGTGAATACTCTTCTTCTCCCTCCAACTATGGGTAAATAGCAGGACAGACTGGGTTCTATAGCCTTGGATGGCAACTGGTCTAGGAGAAGGACAACTCTGAATTCAAAACCTGCGGAGAGTCGTTTGGGGACCTTGTGGCATTCGTTGCACCAGGTCCCTGTATTCGTCCCTCCAAAAAGTGTGGATGGCCCTGCACAAAGCCTTCAGCACTATAATCAAATCCTGTGCGGGTGTCGGGCTTTCAGTTCTGTCTGACCCTCATACGTCGAGTTCGACGGGAGAGTCCATCATATATGTGTATACATATATATGTGTGTGTGTGTGTGTGTGAGTGTGTGTGCGCATATATATGTGTGTGTGTGTGTGTGTGTGTGTATATATATATATATATATATATATATATAAGCTGATCAAGACAACGGAAGAGAAATCTCCTTCAGAACAATTCGGCTGTACCTATTACAAGACCGTCAGTCATACATCTACTTCAATTCGACCTTTAATCCCTGTTAAATATGAACAACATTTTAACTATCATCCACGAGCCAATAATATTCCAAGCATTGTATACACTAATGTTGTGATTAATATATCACGGAGTTTAATTGGCCGACAGAAGTGTATGCCGGACGAGTCTTACAGCGGATGAAGTTCTGTCCGCATACTTTGAAAAATCAGCCTTTACTCGTTATTGAGTGCCAACATCTGATGTTGGTGGGAATTATGAAGCTGTGCCAGCAGACAGGCTCATGTTACGCGTTTGGTTTATAAGAATTGTGGACTTAAGATGTAAATGATAAAATATAAGGGAAGATAAAAGAGAAAGAAAAGATGTAATGTATTTTCATGTGAATAATTGTGTTGTCCGATATCCTGGCTAATACTGGCTAACTGAGAACGTCAATCATAGAAATATTTGCGCAGTATCTCTATCTGAATAGGCACATTTCTGTAATGCTCGGTGAAGAATACAGGAATATTAAAAACGCGATACAATAGCCGATACAACCACCTTTCACATGTCCTTTTTTAATTGAATTTTGTTGTATAGGAATAAAGAGGTCGCTGCCGACACTTGAGTTTGGAAATAGTTCGTCAGTATGCAAACAAGGGCGATCCCATTATTGAATTAAGTAGACCACATGAACACAGAGGAAACGCATATATGGGAGGTAGAGTATCTAATTGATCGCTATTTCTATTCTATCCTCTATTACTATACGGACAGCTATTCTCTATACTATGTCTATTCGGATCACTATACGGTTTATTTTTCGAGCGAGTATACTCGAGCAAGTTCTATTAGTGCGTTTTATTCGAAGGCGTCTGGTACAAGTATTGTTCTACGGCGTTACTATAGTGGTATCTTCGATTACAAGTCTCTACTACAACGAACATTACCAAAGTGATCACGAGTATTCTTTGACATCACAAAAGAGGCAACGAGTGGTCGGTGACCTCCCAAAAATCTTTCAGACGTATTCAAATAAATTGATTAATAACACTGCAGTGTCTATAACTGTTTAGTCTCTACATTTCTTATCCGATAATATTTTATTGAATATTACTGTAAAAGGAAAAGAAAAGACCTACGAGCTCTCTCTCACACACACACCATGTAAAATAACATTACCTTCACGATTGTTTATTGGTCTCTGCAATGTTTTTAGGGTACTATACCTCCTGTCTGACAATGGCTAACGTTTTGTATGCATATGTTCAGCAAGGAAAAAGAAAAAAAAAAGAAGTCAATCATTGTAGATCGTTACTGAATGACGTTTAATCCATGATGTGGGTAGTAGTCTAGCTCAGTAAATACAGGATTGGTGAACTGTTAATGAAACTGAAGGCAAAACGCGTTGTCAATAAGTGCCTTTCCATTTAGTATCATACCCGCCACAGCACAGACATATATAACAGGTCAACACTGTATGTTGATTGGGAGTTTCATGACTTATGGCATGATCATGAAACCAAGAAATACCTCTGGCATAAAAAAGCAGGAACCATGCGGTGTTGATTTCGCTCCAGACTTTTTATATCTGTATCACTATACCTGTTAACTTTCCTCTCTCTCTCTCTCTCTATATATATATATATATATATATATATATATATATATATATAAAGTAACTTTTTAATGCATTTTTATCCGACATAATTATTACTATAAACGTTACTTTAATAAATAGACGTATTTTAGTTGCTATCCTTATATTTTAAAATTCTTTTTAGGTGGTTTTCTAAATCTAGACCGGTTATAAATTTCACTTAAAAATACAAACAAAGAACAGTAATTTAAACACTTAACTACAGAAAAAAGTTATATATATATATATATATATATATATATTATAAATTAATTGAATTAAAATGTTTTTTTTCGCTACACAGTGATAACCATGTTTCAAAAATGGAATCTAATGCCTTCGAATTTAATTTTGTTATTAAATTAAAGACATTAGTTCCATTTCGTCGTCAAGCGAATTGAGCACTATTGTGTAAAAATAAAAATATCTATAAGAACACCGGATTTTATATCTTACTGTTCTCTCTTATATATATATATATATATATATATATATATATATATATATCTTAAGCTTATCAAATCAAAGGAAGGGAAAACTAGTTAGAAAAAAAAGTCATGTAAAATAACATTACTTTCACGACCACGATTATTTATTGGTTTCTGCCGTTTTAGGATACCGTGAACGATTCACTATACCTCCTGTCTAACAATGGCTAATGTTTTGTTTCTGTTTTTTTTGTTCTCATATTCAGCCAAAACAAAACTAAACAGTCAATAATTGTAGAGCGTTACTGAATGCACTTTAATCCATGAGGTGGGTAGTACTCTGGCTCAGTAAAAACAGGATTGGCAATAAGTGAACTGTTCATTAAAAGATGGCCCTAGACATAAACAAAATGACAACAATCTACACTCGGTGATCGAATAAAAGATTCAATCCTAAATTCTCTGAAAGTTACTCAGACCGACAGAAATCTGAAGGTCAGAGAGTTCAAAAGCCGAAACGTTAGGATCGTCTTAAAAATGAGGACATTAGCATGACTGTAAATAACGTTAATATTTTATTTGTTTCATTTCTGTCTCCCAGGTTTTCCTTTTACCATTATTGTGTAAAGAGTAATGATGGCTGACAACACTCCATCCATGAAATGAAAATGAGAAATAATGATACTTTTGTTACTACTGATTTAAAAAAAAAATCATATGCAAGACAGTAAATTCACCCATGGGGTTAGTGAGTGTGAAAGAAGAAAATACAGTATCATAACGGAGCGAGAACAATAGAAGAGCAATCAAAGAGACAGTAGGTCACGATTGCAGTTGCATTTAAATTTGTTAAGACCAAAGTTGGTTGGTTAGCATGGAACCGGAAGCAAGCGAGAAAAGAAATTGGAAGCCTGGCACTTACGGTTACATCTTGACAATTCGACTATAAATTGATGGTACCCTGCCGTCAATCTAGTTCCAATCTTAAATTCATAAAGTCTAGGTACCAGAGCGAAGACGTCATCCGAACAATTACCATGAAAGTATTTATAGAAATGTAAAGGGGAGCTACATTAAGGCGCGGTAGGAAAGTGAGTGAAACCGAGACGCTCAAATAAGAAACAATAACATTTCTGATAATTCCAATGGAGAAATAAAGTAACACCTAAAGAGGTAGAAAAATAGAAGGAAAGATTTTATAAAGTTATATGTGATCTACTAAATCCTAACATTATCGTCGTCTAAACGGGAAGATCAGCTGACAAGGTTAACGAAGGTTTCTCGAAGGGAAGTTCAAATCTCATCATGGACATATCTTTTAATATTTACAGTCAGAGTTTTTGCTCAATGCCGTTCATTGATCAGTAGTAATTTGCAATATTTTGCGTATATTAATAGATCGGATATTTTTATGCACATTAACCTGATTAGCAGAATCTTAAAGTGCAATAGTTCATGTTAAACCCGTTATTTTATATGTATTAGAAATTCTGTAACACCCAGAACAATGTTTTAACGTTCAGAAATGCTTCTCAGAAAAAAGTAAATTAAATACATTTAATTGAAAGGAAGAAGAATGCATATCTGGAAATAACAGTTAAACTACGCCTCTGTGTTACCCTTACATTGAATTGAGTATTTAGCCATCAACGAAGACCAGCTCATTTTATCAAAGATATTATATTCATCATGGACTGCTAGAATAGGGACAATAATTATTATAACACAGTGGCTTACCCTGTCTTCGTGTTGACGCTTCAGCCTAAATTCATACAGGCTGAACAAATACACACTCCAATGATTCTTTGCAAACTAACGCCCACCAACACAGTCTATGAAATAAGTCATTATCAACTTTATATTGCGCATGCGTGCTCAGGCGTAAACCCGCGACTCTTTTTCTCCAGCGTCCTTCATTTTGAGAGCTATAAAGATGGTAGCGATGATGCTGTTAAAATGGTAAGTGGTAGCGGAAAGTAGAAGGAATAAGCGGAGGCAGTGGCGATAGTTCTGGCATGAAAAGCAAACAAATTCAAAATTGATTCAAAAGCTAATGCTGTGACTTCCTTTGGTCACGCTTTCTTGGAGACGCTGATACAAAAATCGACATATATTGGTGAAGTTTGTGAGATATTAATATGCCAAATGACGCGCGCTTCTACAGACGGTTTCTTCCGGTTTGCCTATTGAAGTGTCGTCTCTTTTTCGATTACCGCAAAACGGAGGCGACTTAAGGAGAGACGGAGGTGGCTAATATGGCGACCGTTAGAAACGCAAATATGCGGAAATTGCCGTCGTCAGAAACCGAGCGTATCTCTTCGATTGAAAGCGAAATAGATTTCACTAATGTAGGATTTATTTGATCCTTCAATATTTGGCGTTTTCCGTTAAAGCCAATCGAAGAGTCCAGTCAAAGAATTATTCCATCCCATTTCCCGCCTTCCTTTCTTTGTGCCTTATTTATTTTACTCTTGACCCAAAACTTTTCTCATCCTTTCACCTCAGACTTTAATACTTCGTGCCATCTGCCCCTTAACTTTCTAAGAAACCGACGTAATCATTAAATCTATAAAATATTAAAATTAAGCCAGGATTTAAGTTTAAGTCCAAAAATGGTACGCATGTTTCTCTATGATATTTAGGCTTTATGGATTTAAACACAGTACTAGATTGGCGCCAAGGTCTCATTTTATACTTGAAATGGCTAGATGTAACCGTAGGTTCTATGCTAACAGCGTGTGGGATTATTTCGGTTTCTTGCTTCCCAGTATAAATTCGAGGCAATTTCCGCACAGATCAAATTAAGACTTGAGGCAATTTCCGCACAGATCAAATTAAGACTTGAGGCAATTTCCGCACAGATCAAATTAAGACTTGAGGCAATTTCCGCACAGATCAAATTAAGACTTGAGGCAATTTCCGCACAGATCAAATTAAGACTTGAGGCAATTTCCGCACAGATCAAATTAAGACTTGAGGCAATTTCCGCACAGATCAAATTAAGACTTGAGGCAATTTCCGCACAGATCAAATTAAGACTTGAGGCAATTTCCGCACAGATCAAATTAAGACTTGAGGCAATTTCCGCACAGATCAAATTAAGACTTGAGGCAATTTCCGCACAGATCAAATTAAGACTTGAGGCAATTTCCGCACAGATCAAATTAAGACTTGAGGCAATTTCCGCACAGATCAAATTAAGACTTGAGGCAATTTCCGCACAGATCAAATTAAGACTTGAGGCAATTTCCGCACAGATCAAATTAAGACTTGAGGCAATTTCCGCACAGATCAAATTAAGACTTGAGGCAATTTCCGCACAGATCAAATTAAGACTTGAGGCAATTTCCGCACAGATCAAATTAAGACTTGAGGCAATTTCCGCACAGATCAAATTAAGACTTGAGGCAATTTCCGCACAGATCAAATTAAGACTTGAGGCAATTTCCGCACAGATCAAATTAAGACTTGAGGCAATTTCCGCACAGATCAAATTAAGACTTGAGGCAATTTCCGCACAGATCAAATTAAGACTTGAGGCAATTTCCGCACAGATCAAATTAAGACTTGAGGCAATTTCCGCACAGATCAAATTAAGACTTGAGGCAATTTCCGCACAGATCAAATTAAGACTTGAGGCAATTTCCGCACAGATCAAATTAAGACTTGAGGCAATTTCCGCACAGATCAAATTAAGACTTGAGGCAATTTCCGCACAGATCAAATTAAGACTTGAGGCAATTTCCGCACAGATCAAATTAAGACTTGAGGCAATTTCCGCACAGATCAAATTAAGACTTGAGGCAATTTCCGCACAGATCAAATTAAGACTTGAGGCAATTTCCGCACAGATCAAATTAAGACTTGAGGCAATTTCCGCACAGATCAAATTAAGACTTGAGGCAATTTCCGCACAGATCAAATTAAGACTTGAGGCAATTTGGAAGGATGTCAAGAATATCATAGGCGGTGCATTTAAGCCACGAGGAAGTTTTAAAGACAATGGCAGCAAAAAGGTGACAAGCTTAAAGTCAGAAAGAGGAGGTGGAATTTTCTGAGATGTAATATGGGAACGAAGGTCGGACATCTGGAGGCAAGAGGATCAGGAAAACAGGAATAACCTGTTTTTGAAGATCTAGATCAGAACTGTGGAAAGGATAGTAAAACAACAAAAATGAATAATAATGAAAATAAGATAAGTTGTGGAGAATGATGTCTATCCACGCCCTGAAGGGATACAGCTTAAAAAGATCCCCCTTTATTGTCAGAGAGAAAGGTTTTTAGTCCTCATTAAATTTGTTTTATTCATGTAGCACTACATTATCTTGTGTATTAACAAGATTCTACATTCTTCACAGACAATTATACAGGGTGGTCCGAAAGTCTTGTCACCGACATAATATAATTTTCTATTTCAGATGGCTGACACAAGCTCCTACATTTTGAAAGAGAAGCTTCTGTTTGAGAGCATCAATGCAAGTAAATCCAATAGTTGTGCTTTGTATTACTGCGTTACTAATTTTTTTTTCTATTTTTCTCATTACTTTTTGGTAGCGGTGTAGTGACAAATCTTTCGGACCATCTGAACATACGGAGGTCGTTAAGTCTTCTGAGAATTTATGACATTCTGGTAGCTGTATTGTGAACGAGAAATACAATATGCTTTGGGGAAAATAACATTACTGAATGACTGGGCCAATGATTGAGAGTAGCCAAGTTAAAAACAGGACAGTGATCAACATCCCCCCCACTTACCTCATTTTAAGTCTTGTGCTGCATTTGATATACTTTTCACATCAATAAACGTTCATGATCTAGCATATTTAGAAATATTTAATAGCTGTGGGCACTTCGATGTTAGTGTAATGATTAGCAAGCTTGTCTCGCTAAATCAATTACAACTGAATAATAAGTTCGATCATCACTGGGTATCCCATACTTTCGGCCTTCTGCCATATCTAAGCAACGCTTAGGGAATCATTTTGGGCTTTCCTTCCGGAAGGATTGGCAGAGCAGGAGAAAGGGAGTTTTCTCGTCGGACGAGATGCTGCAGTTGTAATATCTCTTCCGTGCCGAAGGCCTTCTCTCCTCCCTTGCGTTGTCCATCCCCATCCCGTAGCGGTGGCATGGACTGTTTAGACAAGCAATATTTATTCTGAAATATCCCGAAATGTGGCACAAGGCCTAATGGGGGTTGGGGAAAGGATGGTCTTCTTCTGTCTTAACTATAACTTACCTATCCGGAATCACTGACCTAATCGTACGAACAATATTCCATACACCAAAACAACACATTCATACGTACCTTTCTTACTCCAAACACCATAATGCCTCACTGTCTATGTAGATACTAACTAGTTCCCATATTTACAATTCATTCTCTGTGGGGGCAGGGGAAAAACATAATACTAAAAACTACCCCAATGACTGTTTAGACAAGCTATGACCAGTGGCCCGAGTGGAAACACTCGGGTCCGCACATTAAAAACCGACCTTTTGTCACAAACTGGCTTCGATGATTATTATGATTTAATTCTCATATGAATATATAGGAAGTGAAGTTACGTATTTTGAAATGTGTTTTAAGTTAGAAAAGATTTAAAACTTTAGCAAAATTTCAGGATATTTAGTTAAAATGCAAAATCTATCTTGCAGATCTTTATGTATAAAACAAACCTGATGAACATTGAATGTTTATATTAAAAACGTCAATGTTAATTATGTTTACATTATGCATATAGGAAGACAGCGTACTCGATCTTTAACAGCTATTCAGTGAAGGCCATCTATAATCACAGAAATTATATTCTGCAGTGACATGTAGAGAATATATTTGTTGAATACTTATCAAGTCTTAACGGCACACTGCAGAAAAACGTGTAGTGAAAATCAGAAAACTGGTAAGCTTTACAGGAGACATCATGGCGTCTAAATGGAAAAGTGTCATTTACCGATTTACTCGTGTAAACATTAGCAAGTCTGTGTTAGCTATATATCATAGAATTTAAAGATTGGCAAAAGATTAAAAAAAAAGAAGGTAATTAGAAAAATATAACGATAAAGAATTTTAAAAATTCAGCTTATGTAGACAACTCTGAATAAATCTAGCAGTAATTGAGACGACGAAGGAGCTTTCACCAGTACGGTAATATATTGGTGTACATTTTCTTTTCACAGGTCATTTAGCTGAAGAAAATATGAAAAAAAAGAAAAGAAAAAGGTCAGCTACACACTATAACCTTTTCGTTTCATAGTTTTCATCGTTCAATCATCTTGCCAATTTTTTCTCCTTTTAAACATTGCTATCGACGTAAACTATTTCACTCATTAACCTGCGACTCAGTATCACCCATTACATTTATACGGGTATGATCTGGGTGGAGGACTGTATGACGTTTTAATTCATTGTTTCTCTATCAGTTTTAACTCTTAATAATACGGTCAGCACGTGTATTCCTTCATATACCGGGCAGTTGCTTTAACCATTTTCTTACGAGATGGCGCACTTGTTCTACTTCTACAAGTCGTATCCCTTCAAGGTGTTGGTTATCATGGCTCTCCACAATTTCCTATCCTTTGTAGCTCTTAAACGTGGTCTTTTTCTTATCTCTCAAACACATTTCCGCCATCTATTTACCCAAACTCGATAGCTAGGTCATGCGTTTTCCTGTCTGTCTTTGCTTCATTTCGTCCCATGCGTATCAAATTTTCTAAACCCTCTTTCCTCATTATGTGCCTTAGAAATGTCTCTTGCTGATGTTTAGTATAAGTGTCTCTTTTTGTTTTCATTTTCTCTAAAACGTTGCTCATATATGTGAAGTGACTTTAAGGACGTCGGCAAAATTGGTTTGAAAATGTCATTTCTCATACAAAGGTTTATTTCGCAGTTTAAATATATTCAAACAATCTGTAAAATTCAATCAGGTTATATGGCATTAAAACTCGGAACATCGATATTAAGATGGGTTGCTTTTAGTAATCGAATCAAAATATATGCAGTTTGGTCACCTCGGCGTGGTGTAATGGTTAGCAAGCTTGTCTCGCTAAAACAGTTACAACTAGAGGGTGAATTCGATCCTCACTAGGTACCCAATACTTTCAGCCTTGTGCCACATCTAAGCTACGCTTACAAAATAACTGACATATGCAGTCAACATCACAATTGTCAGTTCGGAAATAAAAATCGGCGTGACAAGTTCGAATTCCGCCTTTTTTCCGTTACGTTCACCTTCACACGAATTCCCTTGATTTTTTAGTTTATCAACCCTTTGTGGGTTATTTAAAGCCGAAACGTGTGTATTATCAGATTTTGTTTTTGCTTGTGAATATTGCATTGACTATTTTTCATTTATAATTACATTAAACTTTTTTCAGATACAAGTTCTATTATTTAACCCATAGCTGCAAGCAGGAGATGGACTCATACCTTTCCCAAGAGTATTTAAACGTATGTAAATACCCTTGATAGATAATCCTTTTCCAGCCGGCAGGTCTTGTTTAAATAGTAGTGTAGACTTGGGTATCTAGCTTTGTATTGCCGCCAGTTTGAAATGACCGCTCTGAAATCAACACATTAAAACCACAGAGCTATCTTTCCCAAAGTATCATGGGAATTTCTAGATAATAATAAAACTGGACGGTCATAATCGGCTACGTCCTGACAGCATACGGCTTAGAAAATCGTAATATCAATCTTTTCATGTGCCATATCCCTGCAGTGCGTAAAGGATAATGGGCCCCCACAACGTCTTTTTGTATTAAGCAACATTTGACTTAATAGAGCCTTTTTCTCCCGATCTGCTTGTCGTTCACCCAAACTCCTCATGTAAGTTATTCGCTGTTTCTATCTGCTGCCTTATTTCAAGATGTCCTTCAAGTAGTAAATTTTCAATCCGTTTTCTCGTTATGTTACAAAAGTGCCAATTGTCCTTTCTGATTATAGTCATTGAAGCGCCCATTTTAATTCATTCTATTCTCAGCTACCATCTGCAGAACCATATGTATCGCTTCAAGTCTTCATCCAGTTTTTTTTTGGGGGGACTGTCCAGGATTCACACTGACAGGCAAAAAGATAGATATGATATAGTAATTCAATACCTATTTGCATTTAAAGAATATTTCCTACATCTTAATACATGACTTAAGTTCTAGAAGGCCTCTTCTGCCGTTCCGAAGATCCTTCAGATCTGTGTCACGCTGTCGTCTCTTACTTCATTACTCCTGTAGCTGCTTGATCGTGAGGTTTACTAATCAAAGCTTCTGACACTGATATGCGGTAGCAAGGCCTCTGATCGAGAAATAAGAGGTTTTGAAGAACGTGGAACCACCTCTTAATTGCTGTTGTTCCCAAATTCACCTTGACACGGGGTGGTAGCACCTTTTAGGGTCCGAGCAATGGGAAAATAGTGAACCACCAAACAAAAATCCAAACATTAAATGGTAAAAATACCAGCAATATATTTATAAAAATAAATTACCTAAAATTAATTTTTATAGCAAAATAAGCAATCCATTTTATAGCAAAATCACAATACAACACTAAAGTGTAAAAATACATTTTTGTACTAAAATTACCAACAATACATTTAGTCATCTACAAATTATATCTAAAAAAATATATGGTGACACTGAACGTATAAAATAAAGTACTAAATATCCGTAGTTGAAGCCATGAAATTAGGTACAAAATTCTTAGATTTCGGCATTAAATAACCCATATAGGTGTTGATATGCTGTTCAACAAAAACAACCAACATATCATTGGCGCTATATTGCTAATGACCACATGGCTTTATTATACTTATGAACAGTTTTTTGTCGCTTTCCTTTGCCAACTTGTGGCAAAGGAACCATTGATTATATATCCAGTCAGGTCTTGTGAGTGTCGATAATATATCCCGTCAGGTCTTCGAAATTATAATGGTAATATTAACCGTTTCTCACGAAACATTCTCCAATCATAGAACAAAGAGACGCTGAAATTTATAAAATCTTTCCCTAAATTTTTTTATAGAAATAGGTTTCTGAAGTCTCGTTGGTTACTAGCACTGATGGGAGTTTCCTTCCTTGGCTTTTGTTCGTGTTCATGGAAAGATCGACATTTTGATTATGCCAGTCTACGAATTCTACGTGCTCCACATTTTAGTTTTGCTGCAGTTTAAAGACCTCAGTTAACATGGCATCTTTTTTTTTTACAGTTCTTTGTTTCTGATTATGTAGCGCCAGGTTACGAGGTTCGAAGTCGTATTGTGTCATGCTGAGACCGACACGCTTCACTCGCTCGAAATTACTTTTAACCGTAAGTCTGAGAAAACGGTTTTGCACAGAGGACTGCTTAAATATTTCTGGACAGATTTGACATCATTCATGACATTCTGATGCGATTCTCGATCTAACTAGACTAAGAAGATGACCGAAGACTTTAGATTAATATTTTGGTTCTGCAGCAGCTTGAGGTATTGGGCAAAACTACCCCAATCGCCGCCTATTCTATGTTCAACTTTATGTCCTCTACTAAAAGGTAAGTAATAAAATACTGAATATGCTTTATAAAAATCAGTCTATATTTCTGATATTAGGTATTATGTACACTATTTACATTATTCGGACTATTGTCCTCATCTTTGTCGCCATATTTATTACAACGTCTTGGCCGTTGTACGCCACGGCGTTCTTCAGGTGGTTCGAATGTCGAACTGAACCCTTTATTTCGCTCACTGGGGTAGACTGTTCTAGTTCCACGTGCTATGTTTAATGGATGTCAGTTATCAGTTATCTCCTGTTAATTCCCCTCTCCAAGTTCTCCACTGCCTTAACCAGGTATTGAACTTACACTCTTTGGGTCCTATCATTGGATCTAACCAACGCCTTTATCCACAGTGGTATGTGAAAGTAAAACGGTCTACCTCAGTGGGCGAAATAAAGGGTTCAGTTCGACATTCCAACCACCTGAAGAAGGCCGGGGCGCACAACAACCGAAACGTAATAAATATGGAGAAAAGATGAGGACAATCGTCCGAATAATGTAAATAGTGCTTTATAAAAATATTTAGAAAAATACTAACCCGATAAATTTTGGTAAAACTAAGAAAATTTCGAATATTCCAGAATAAGATTTAGCGTAATATAGAATTCCCGAAATCATAGTCGAAAGTAAATGGATTTAAGGGTTAATGCATTTCGCAATGGCAAGTTCCGAGGAATAGGATGCGAATCCTTTTTATTTCCTGTTCCCCACTGATTGGTCTGGTGATCAAACGGAATTAACATCTTGAGTGTTGAGAAGGAAACCAACACTAAGATGAGTAAATAATAAATAAAAAACGGATTCAGGTAAAAATTAAAAAAAAAATCATTCATGTTTTTCCGTGAACAATATCAAATTCTTCAACTATAACAAACGTTTCAAAAAGCCAATAGCAAGGTTGACAATCGAGACAAATTTTCTTTTTGGCTTCAAATCTATCCCGAACATTAAGGTGGTAGGGATGTCAAGGTGATTACTCCTTTTATTCACACACCCAATCGCTTCCGTAAAAAGCAAAAAAAAAAAATCAGGGCAATTTCATAAAGAAACGTTTTCTCCCATGTTAACTGGTGAGTAAACAGCGCAGGAAGAAGTGGAATCATGCCATTATTCAGCTGAATCTATTTGAATGACGTTAAACGTAGCTTTAGTTTTATATGCAGCATTTGCCTTCATGACGTAGACGATGTGTCTCTCCACTACTTCCGATCCTTCGTACCTGTAAGTAATATTGGTTTCTTCACTATATCTCTCTTTCGTTTTACCCAACCCTTACCAAAAACTCTCTTGGTAGATTACCGTTTCCGCCTGCACTCATTGTCTTTAAGGTTTTCTAAGTATCATTCTCCAAGCGCTTTCCTCTTCTGTGCGTCCCAGACATTTACAGTCTTTGTTAGTATCCTTTTTTATTCCAATCTTCCTTAAGGCCTCGTCACTCACATACTCCTTTTATTGTAGTCTCGGCACACACGTCCGCAGCATGATATTTCTGTTGTCTGAAGTCTCCATTTCATCTGGGAGGAAATTATCTTTACTGCCCTACCGGAGAACTGCTATGAAATAGTTCAACAACTCTTTATTTCTAATGAAATTTGTCT
>OZ038491.1:61386346-61413846 GCA_964036315.1 Acanthosepion esculentum
TTATGTGCCTCAAATGATTCTTGGGTACTTCCATGTTAGCAGGGTTTTAATCAGACAAAATTTAATTTTATTGTTCTCTGAAATAAAATTTGATCAGTTGAAATGCATCTAAACATAAAAATAATGTTCAGCTCCATTAGACATTATAAAATACTCTTTAAATTTCGTTCATTTTAACAAAAAGTTAAAATTAGGAGAGAACTTATGGGATGACCTTATATATATATATATATATATATATATATATATATATATATATATATATGAAATTTATCCATTTAAGGTAATTTTCGATTTTGTTGTGCAATACTATTGATTGGCTCTGCTATAATAAATACATTGAGCTCTCTTTTGTGGATCAGTTTTAATGTTATATGTTATTGGTATCCATTTGGATTATATACCAACGGATTTATTCCCTGTACTTTATATATATATATATATATATATATATATATATATATATTTGTGTGTGTGTGTTTATTGGGTTTTATTATTTCATAAAAAATTACTTTAAACATTTTAGTGAATACAGTTGTTTGAATAGTTTTTCTTTTCAAGTTAATTATATCGAGCGGTATGTGCATTAGTGTCTTTTCAGAAAATTAGCCCTCAGGTTAGAGTCGAACGTGCGCCGTCCTCTGTAGAGTAAACAATCTGATCCGGGGGTTCTTTCACCTACTCGGCAACGGAAAACATGACTGCCGAGCAACGCTCAACAATCGGAACGAGAAGATGTGGACTATTTAAAAGCGTGACTGAACCTCAGGCATATACCATGCTGGATTTGCAGCGAGAAATGTTGCGATTGAAAATGTTACATAATTTGTTCATGTAGACATCGTTGATGGTTAAATGTCACTATGAAGAAAGCTACAAACACGGAAGCCATTAGGATGAACACCAGAGAGAAAAGCTCAAGCAGGGGCATGATTAAAATGTGGCTGCATTGAAGTATTACAAGCGAAACTGAGCTGCATTAGAGAAAGAAAATATCTGACACATTGAAGAAGTAGAGACGAGATGCGAATGCGAGGATGTCCCTGCCGTCCGGTGATAAGAAAAAAGCAGACGCTCTTCACATCAGACTGCGACTGTTTGTATGAGGCTAACTTCAAAATCATTCTTTAGGATTTAGCGAATTCGAATGTGTGGAAATATCTTTACAAACTGGTTAAAAATATTTATCTTTAAATCACCTTGATTAATCACCTTTTGAGAATAGGCTATTAGAAACTTGAGAAACATCCCTTTAAGCAGTGCCGATTGGCAGAAAATTCACTCGTGACAAATGCATTGAACATGCGCAACGTTGTGTTGAAGATAGATCAGGGACAAGAACTATGAAAGCTACTTCGTCCATCGGAGAAGTTGTAAATTAAATGTGAGAGATTTATTATCCAGTTTTAAATTTGGCGGATACATGTCCTAACAGGATTTACCTTACTTGACCTTACATTATTCCTCATGGAAACGTGTTCTAAAAAAAAATTTTATCATCAGGTTAGTGATATATAGAGTTAGATGAGTGTTCGCTGTATACGACCTATAAACTATCCTATGGATCCTACTGATTTTTTTTTTGGGGGGGGGTGTTGTCTTTAACGGTGACAGTACTTGAAACTGTTGAGTATAAGATTAATTTTTATTAATATCCAGGTCAGTAAAATACTGGTTTAAAAATCTATGAACAGAAAAATCATTTACGACAAATTATTTTTCAACTTCTAAATATTAACTCCAAAATATTTTCCGACTACTGAACAATTATTTTAAAAAAAAAAAAAACAGAAAAGAGAACAGCAACAGACAGTTTTTGAACTGTTTTTTCTTTTACTTTTTTTCGTTTAAAACGACTTCAATAAAAGAGAAAGCGAAGGAATTGAGAAAGTTTGTGTTTAGATTATTTTCCCAATGTGAACGTTTGCATAGTTGGAAATTATTCATTGAAAATTCTATCTATTTTATGCGTCTTGTACTCAGACATCTCGTTCCAACGAGAAATGTTTATGCATGAAGGTTATTTGTCACTCATATTGTAAGAACCGATTTTAAAAGGAATTTCCCTAATTCCAGAGATATTCATGCATTTTTTACTTTCAGAATATCAACCTGCTTTACTATGTAACTTTACATTTAAATTATTTAAAATTTACATGGCATATCAGTCGTTAACTTCTGTCTTCGAAAATTCCTAACTACTAGTAACTTACTGGCTTGCCTGGGTTGAAGTAAAAACAAAACAAATATTCAGAAAAACCTCTAGGTTCTCATATTTGTGCACAAGCCTTTATTGTAATTACATGAATGTGTTAAAAATGCACGAAAAGGAATTTATTTTAAACGGAGTTTCATCTATATAATAAATGAGAGTGTCAATGTGTCACTTTTTCAACTTTACTCCTAGACACATCCCATAATTGCGAAAGTGTTTTAGTTTAATAAGCTGTAAGATAACACCAGGTAGAAGATTGTGAAGCTTTAAATTAATTTAGATTTAGAGCTGAAAAACGTTATATCTATTGTAATGCATAGTTACAAGCGAGAGAGATGGGATGCGATTATTTTGTTACTAGAATGCGTATCAGATTGAGAATAGACCAAGAATCCGATCGAATGAAGCAAAAGTTAAATTGGTGAAGAACATTATTATTATTAGCAACGACAGTAGACCAGTAGAAAACCGTTTTTATTTCTGGTTCCAATGTGGAATTTGGTGTCTACAGAAATAAAACTAATTTCATCTAGTTCCTTCTATCGATTTTATTGTCGACTGATTTGAATATGCGGGAATCCAAACTTTCAAAACCAGTTGAATAAGGAGGATATTGCAGGGACTCGGCTGATTATTTACAGAGAAGTATAGACTTTTATGACTTTATGAATTCTCTGTACATTAAATCATTTGCTGTATGTATTTTCGTTCGATGCTGAGAATCACTTCCAAATTTCAAAATCTATCATGTTAACCGATATTTCTTGAACCTGCAGGTTTGATTTTACAACAGTTTGCCTGAGTGCATCTAGTTAGTAAACATTTATTCAAACAAGATTTTTTGAAAATGACAGATCCATCTCATATTTTAAACCAACTTTTCTTTGACCGATTAGCTTTCCTATTTAGGTGTAAAGAACATGGCCACAGTTCATAAGAGTTCTGCCTAAGATTTCCAGGCTTTGACTGGCTTACCTAGAAATTTAAAATAAATGAAATTAAAAGTATATTTAAGTATAGCCTGTCTTTTTGTATTTTGAAATTAAGTTTACAATGTGATGTCACGAAAAAGGTAATGTTATTCCGCGTTTAATAATTTGTAGTGTCGTGTAAACGTGACTTACTGCGTATTCTAAGAATATAAGTACATTTTAGAATGTCTATTCAAGAATAAATTATTTGTTTATTAGTTTTGCTCTAATAGGTTTTAAAATGTTTATAATTTGTTTTAATGAGAGTTGCTATTCACACGAAGCTATCATTAAGGGTACCAACGTAGATAAACACGATGTTTTAGCAAGAAATATAGACTTGCGTATTTCCGGAGGATAACGCTTTAAAAAATGTTAATTCTAAGTAAAGCTTTCACTATTAAAGAAGTGCATTTATAGGATCGAAACGTTCAAAGCTTATCTTTTATATTGGAAGCATGCTGAAGTAATGGTTAGCGGCTCCAACTGAGGAACCAGAGAGCAGATTTCGAATTACGTGCTGATACCATTGTAAAGGTATGAATCCGTCTTTTCTCCTGAGCTATGGCGAAAATAGGACTAGTTCTATAACTTTGGATGGCAACCAGTCTAGAAGAAGGAAACTGAATTCAAACCGGATCGTACTATCCTAAGCTTCTAAATCCAAGTTTTCACTGAAACTCCGAGTATGGACTTGCCTATCTCAAAGAATACAACAGGTCCGTTTGACGGAGCCGGCCCAGTCGACTGTGTGAATGTTGCAACAGGTATCATTTATGTTCATTTATATATTGACTATACCTTTTTGTATAGATCGCTAGAGAGTATAAGACTCGGTTAAAAAAAAAGCAGAGAAATCCCAGAGGAAAAAGTATTTTCATGCATAAAACGCACCCGATTTTAGAGCAAAGAAAATAAACAAAACTTCTTAAAATAAAAGAGAATAACGGGACATTGTTTAATTTTGTGATTTGTATGCATGACGTAACGTGATAATGACTCTTGCGGTATAAGACAACTACATAATCAATACACATGGAGTAAAAAAATAAAAATAAAATTAATTTTTTTTTATTTTGATATTATTTATCATGTAATTTTTTTTAATCGAAAATTAATATTTCTACAATTTAATTATATCCAAACTGACGTAGGTGAGTAACTTAAGAAAATCATGAAAACGTATGGAACCATACGGGACACAAAGATTATGAAAGATTTATCTCCCGTAATACGCCATTAGATATCACTTCGATATACTAATAAATCCAATCTGAGCCGATTTTGACAGTTTTGAGTACTGTAAAATATGGTATTGATTTCTAAACTAAAGTATAAGACAGACTTTTGGACATTATTTTGGATAAAAAACAGCGTCTTATAAAAACAGGAGTAAGGCATTTACATTATGATGAACGACGCTCGAGGTGCCTAACAAAATATGACGCAACCAAATCGATTTGAAAAAAAATTTAAAAGTTCCCATGCAATATTTTCAGTATATTCTAAACGTTTCAGAAAATTGTATTAAGCAACAGATAATGGCGAAAACCAATACGAAATCTGACTAATACATATATACAGAGTGCGGCTGGTATTTGAGGACATTTTATGGATTAGTAAAAAAACTTGCTGAACAAATGAATTTAATTATATTTGATTACAAACAATTAAACATGAAATTTAGGTAGCTATTATTTAATTTTATTCAATAAAACCACCATTAGCATCAATAATTGCCTCTACACGAGGTCGAAATCGGCTGCAAGTTCTGATTAATTGATCCTTATTTATGTCAGACATTACTCGAACTACTGCAGCTTTAAGAGAGTCTTTAGTGTTATGAGGCTGTTTATTAACCTCCTTCTCAACAACGCTCCACACATAATAGTCTAGTGGATTGAGATCTGGAGAGTTAGGAGGCCAAATTTTGAGAGTGATGTGGTCGAACAAATGGTCAGCCATCCATTCTTGCAACTCTGAGAAAACGTGCAATATCCAAATCGCTATGACCAGCCTTTAATGCCACAATCACAGCATGCCTTTTCATTTCATTTTTTATCATAGGGTTTGCCATTCTTGATTTCAGAAAAATAAAAGCATTAGAAGTTAGTAGGAAGCAGTATTAATCTTAAATCTGTATGTCCTCAAATACCAACCTCACCCTGTACTTTTCTTCAGATCTAGCGGCCTATTCCATTTCGCGTGTTTTTATCTATGGCATGTTTTTGTCGTCGACACCCGCTCGCATCGGATCGTCATTTTCCTCCTTATTTCCTTTCTCCCATCTGGTGTCAGTGGCAGAGACGACTGTGAAGGACGAGCCTACTCCTGATGAGTCGTAAGCAGGACGCACTGAGGAATGGAGGTGGTGGACGCGGTTGGCCGAGTCGGCCCTCCTAACAAACAGGCGCAGATCCTATTCATGTAGGCAGTTGGACTCAAAGTACATGTACAACCATGTATATGAGAAAAGTATAATTGCAGCGAGGACATTTAAAGAAATCCAGTGCAAAGCTTCTTTGTACTAATTTCCACAAGGCCCAAGAGCCATTTAAGTTAGAGGATGAGCGATTTCTTTTTGGGAGTGATTAGAGTAAAGGTTAAGAGACCCAGCTTCTGTATGTGTCGAAAAGAAAAGTGTTAATCATAGACTTGATCATGTTAAGATTGTAGTGGCCGGGAAAACATCCTCTTGGGAGTCGATTCCACAAAACATTTCCAGTTGAAGTGACTACACACTAATAGAGGGCGAAGTGTATGAAGGTGGTTTACTGCAGTTTGCGTGACATCTCAGGTTCGAGCTGTGAACGTTCAACTAAAAAATGTAGCGAGTCGGAAGATTTTCCATGAAAATAATAAATTATCGAAAGGTTTCCAATGTTTGGTCTGTTACAAAGGTGAAAAATAAATAATCACCCAGAAGGCCGCAGGGATGCATTTGGATTGCGAAGAGCAGAAAGTTCACCCTCAGATATCATGGGTTTGATCGTGTGCTTATACTGTATGCAGAAGAATTGAAACAGAGAAAGACGGACAATATCAGTCATCTTGTTGAATAAAAAATGAAAATTGCGCAGCTGTAAATTTCCCACCAATCAGACAACTGAAAAAAAAAGCTTAGCCTTTTGAGACAGTCCCAGTGATAATGGTGACAAGGAAGTGAATAGGGCAACAGAGCTTAATGATGACGATTCTGGTTTCCCTTGTTGAGGCTTAATCGGAGTGAACGGGGAAAACAGACATTACCCAAGATTGCGGTGGGTTGGTCTGAATGCGGTGGGTTGGTGGAATGAACGCATAAGAAAGGCGTTCAAGGAAGAAAAACAAACAGAAAAAGAAGGAGGTAGGTAAGCATTTTTTTTTCTGAGAGGATAAAGCTTTATATCGAAATTTAAAAGCAAGAAAATAAAATAAAAAAACGTGGAAATACAATGAAGACAAAGGAAAAGTGTTGTTTGCAAAGCAACGAAGATCGAACGCTGATATTGGACAGTGTGCGCGTAAGGTGTTTGTTTTCCGCTCGGCAAATATCAGATCCGATTATCAACTCACTTTTACATCCAATCAGAAAAACTCACGCAAACAGGGGCGAATATTAACATACATACATACATACACCTTCTTACAGCGAGAACATATCACTATTCAAGGCAATCCTATAGATCTTTCCCTCTCTATCCATCAATGCCATCTCTACAGATATCACCCTCGCTTATATATATATATATATATATATATATATATATATATATGTGTATGTATACACACCATCTTTATTGATCTCACACCTCTTCTTCCACACCGTCCAATAGACCTCACCCCTTCTATCTACGCTGTCTCAAAAGAGCTCAGTGTGTGCAAATACATGCAAGTTGCTGTACATATTTTCAAGTTGTAATTTTCAATTCATTCTCCCAAACTACGTTTCAAGTCTTAATTTCCTTTGTCGATTCCAGTGCATACTTGAGAGTGTAGCATTTTATGATCCACACATCTCGCATGAAATCCCGTTGCTTCGAAATAATTTATCGTTACACACTTTTTTCAGACGATGCTTTTTATTGCTATCCTTTCATATATGAAGAGAAATCATTTTTTATCTAAGGGCGAACGTAAGTACAGGATTACGTTGTCTTTTTCCGTTTCCATATCTGGGCCTATAGAAATTGTCACCAGATCTTCTGAAGATATAGCATTCCAATTGAAAACTTCTGCAATATCAACTCTGAGAAGGTATTGTCCATTTGCAGCCTATTTCGTTCTATACAAGCATCCAATATCTGACAGTGGTCTCCGTCGCAATTATCTTAATTCTATTGGGTTGGCCAAAATTTCTTTCGCTAAAGTAGAAATTTTACTTTAATAAACCGAACGTATTTTGGGGTCAACCCAGTATTTTTAAATACTAATGCATATTATCCTCAAAATGGGAAAGACTTTATGTATCCTCCACAAAATGTAGTTTTTTTTAAATATATATAAATATATTATTTCAAGAAAATTAGATATTAATATAGTATGATACGTACCGAGGCATTTACGGATCACCGTAAATGTCTATGCACATTACCAGTAAAACCACTTACGGCCTACATAAATTTATTCATCAAACTATATAGTGTTATTTTAACCTAAAGTGTTGTGTATTTATCCAATTTGTATTCATAAATAGACATTTATGTAAAACATTGTGTGGAATTTTAGAATTCCACCCTAGAATTTGTCTAAATGTACTTAAGCACCTGAAGCAGGTGCTTACCGTATGTTATTGTCATATGTCCGCTTGACCCTCATTTAAGCCCACTGTGCATTAGTCGAAAAAGCATTTAAAGAAAAAAAATAACTAAGCAAAATCAAGGAATTTCTTTCCGAAGTTAAAACTTTTCATCAACTCATGTTCCTGTTTCATTTTTACCGCTTTTTTTAGTTGCGCTTTTTTTTGTAGAAGACAGCGGTTTCCATAAATGTTTAATACATAACATCCAATTAAATTGGACATTTTGAAAAGAGCTGTATTATTTAATAATTCTTACTTTTGGTGTGTGTATATATATATATATATATATAAAGTTCATCACCTGTCGAGATGCATTCGCATCGAAACCAAACTGCATCTTTGTCGTGAGTACTTGCTTGTCCGTAAGTAACATCTTTATAAGATTCATAATTGAGGATTTCCAAGGATACCGATAAATCCATTCATATAGACAAGGGATGAATCTTTGCCGTGCCTTTAACAACCGTAAATTTAAAAAAATAAGTTACTCCAAAATTCGCCTGACGAGGAAATGGAACTAATGTCTTTGGTTTAATAACAAAATTAAATTCAGGGGCTTTAGCTTCCATTTCTGAAACATGGTATCACTGTGTAGCGAAAAAACCATATTTTAAATCAATTAATTTATAATATTTATATATATATATATATATATATATATATATATATATATGTGTGTGTGTGTGTGTTTGCCAACATTCTATTTAGTTTAAAAACACAAAGAAATTAATGCTTAGAAAAATATTTATTAAAGTACGTGTTGCGCATTAATAGGAATTGAGAATAAAGTAAAGGAATAACGTTCCTTAACTGTCGGGAATCATATTTACTTTAACAAGACTTTCGATTTCCAGGCCGCTAGACCATGGTCTCTGAGTGACTGACAGCAATAAAAATGTCTGATTAATATATTCGTTAATGGCATAGCATATCATATCATGAGACTCCGGGAAACTAGTATGAAAGAAAAATTACTATTTAAAAAAATATTTTAACTCCTTTCCAGCCTTATTCATTTGTACATGCTCTAAAACTGCAATATATTTTAATGTAAAACTAAAATTGCTGAAAGATTAATTTATATCGCACGTTTAAATATTCAGTTTCTAGGAATTCATTCATACTCAGGATTCATTTTTAGAAAACATTCGAACAAATTCAATATGTTAAAGATTTTTTTTTAACAATTTTAATGCTTTTTAGGTGCAGAAATACTCGAGACATTGAAATCGAAGGGAGTTTATTTATATCAACATATTTCTAATAATTTCTCTTACTAAGTGAATATTTCATAAACAATTTGAGTAAAACTATGAGTAAATAGCGGAAGTTTCATTCAAACTATTTAATTTCATTTTCAGTACGCCTTTCAAATTCGACTGCCTTCGAGGCAAACGTTTCGGCAATTAACATCGTAATTGATTCACGTGCACGTGATTTCCAGTAAAATAAGCAGTTGTAAACATGATATTGGGGAAGAGGGAAACGGTTTTACATATTCGCGCACTCAATTTATAATTTTCGGAGTTTCGAACGGACACAGATTTAGAAATCAGATTCAATCAAAGAAAAATTTCGTGCAAATGTTGTCGATTATGAAACATTTGGTAAAAAAAACAAAACATCGGAACCATTTGGAAACTCGTTATGAGCAAATTTTCTGGAAATAGCTTGCGGTAAGCAAGTCTTCAATACGGAACATGTTCTTAATAATCAATACAGAACTGTGATTAAAAAAATGTTTTTTTGTCATTTTTAAGGCTGGCATGCTCAAATATCCGGCTGGAATAAATATCTTTTTGCTAAATTTGTTTTGACATTTAAATGTCTTAAATTTGTCAAGCAATCTTAAAGTAAAGTGACTTTCGGAAAAAGTGAATTAAATTTGCTATTTCATAATTGGTTGAGTTCTGTAAGATATTCTGCGGCGGTCTATTAGTACCTGACTGACACATACGTAAGAACTGAATTTGTAATTTTCGCTATAATATTCTGTTCAAACGATTATCATTCACCATGAATCAAGTGCATTAACAAGACCCTTATTTACACTATTTACATTTGGACTATTGTCTCTTATCTCCGGCCTTTGGGTATTTATTTAATCTATGGAGTTAGACTTATTCTACCGTTCAAGACTAGCAATATCGTCTAATTTTTCTCGCCTGTTTCCACTGAGTAAGTACACACTGCCCGATGCAGGAATTGAACTCACCATCACTATGTCATAACGCTCACGAACCAACGTTTTAATCCTCTAAGCCAATTTGCAGTGGCGTATTTGGAGCTTTAACCCTAACCCGCCTGCTGATTAGAGAGGCAATTGTTGCATGTCTGTCATATTTCTACTGCTGCTTTGGAAAATAAGGGAAGATCATGTTGACAAATTAATTATTTTCTCAATGAGCTTCAGACGTGTTTAAATAAACATGTATTGTCCTCTTATAATAATCTGAGAGCACCGACGTAACTTACTTCCTCTAAAATTTTTATGAATTGTATAATGTACTGAGATTCCATCATAGTCGTCGAATTATCTTCCTGGTTGCGAATATTTTTCTTCGAGACGATTCTATTTTCCACATATAAACATTGTAGCAATATTAAATTATGCTCGTAATTGCCACTGTTGAATAACCCACCTATCTCATATATATATATATATATATATATATATATATATATAAAAAGGTAGGCTATATTTATGGATTGAAGTGCTGAATATTCTGACGATTGCATTCAAGCATGAACAAAGTGTTGCCTCTAGGTATTGACTTCAATATCCAGTTTATATTATATATATATAAGGAGAAAACAGATCGATTGACTATATAATAATTCAAATTAATAACAATCTAGTATTAAGCTAAAGCTTCTCTTGTCGATGTACCGAAGAGGAAAGCTCAGCAGAAAAATTGTGAAAATATTTCTAGAAAAGTTACAGGTGACGGCGGCTGGAAATGAATTAAAACTGATATGCTATGTCCGAACCGATAACACTGCAGATTCTTTGGATTTGGTCAAGAATCTGTAGATACATAACTGAAGAACCGGATCAAACTTGACAGCAAACGAGACAACGCACGGACGAATGATGGACTTCTAAAAGTATAATACAGATTTAGATGAGAAAAAATGTCTTGGATGATAGTTTTAACTAAAATTATCAAAAGCAAACAGAGCGAATGACTATGTAATTCAATATCAGTAGGAAATTGGAGATCGAGAAGGGACAGCGATTTACACTCTTGGAGGTTAGCTTCAGCCATGGTAATGGAATGCAAAAATAGTTCTCTAAGACGAGTAAATGTAGTTTTAGAGGCGTTAAAATTAACCAACCCTTGGTTGTACCAGTTAACAAGATACTGAAGGTTATTGTCAAAATAAGCTGCCATTTTGAATTTATCGAACAGATAAGACGAGAGTAAATATTCGTCTATTTTTATTTATTTTTATTAGATATACAGCAAATATCTATTAATCTGAACACATAAAATACAGTTTTCTATTATAGGTTAAAATCTGTCGAGAATGAGTATGCTACTGTTTATTTCATTTCTCATTGATTTCTTTTATGGCTTTTAGTTGTTTCCGTGTCCTCATATACATTAAGACTGACATCGCTTAACTGAGTTAGAACCAGATGCTAGTCTTCCCAACCAAACCGAAATGAAATAAAAAAAATACATATGAGCAAATTGAACGAATAAAAAGCACAGGCTTTATTTTATGGGTAATTTTTTACAATTACACCCGACTTCCTTATTAACGGACTGCGCATGAGCAATTTCGCCCTTCCTTTACAGTCATTGGCCAGTTGACTACTTAAAAGAGCCTCAAATAATGAGTATCAGACGGGTGTAATGAATATACAATGATCGATAGATAAATTGTCCCCTAAATTAAGCAAATATGAAAATAACACTGGCATCTCATTTTAAAAGATAAATTACACAAAAATATCTCAAAATACTAAGGAGTAAATTTATTCAATAAAATCACTGGCTTCAACCACAGCCTTCAGACGACTTCGGAATCTCTAACATCTCTTCTCGATGGTCTCCTTATTTAAGTTGGTGAATACTGCTATAATCATTGTCTTTAGACCATCTTCGGTGTTACAAGGTGTTTTGTTGGTGTCTCTCTCGTTCTCACCACACATAGTTAATGGGGCTGCAGTTTGGGGAATTAATGTTCAGATGTAAAGTGTTATGTGGTTGCAGAAATCTTCTGAGTTCCATGACTGGGTTCTCCTGTGGCATGGTGCAAGGATCTTCCAGCAGCCACCCTCTAGACCTAGGGAAGCCCAACCTCCTCAAGACACTTGATGTAGACCTCCGTGTTGAGTCATAGGATCTCACCAACCAATTCGGGATTTCTATTATCAGAAGGAACAGAGAGAGTTTTCCGAGCTGCCTAGACCAGTGAAATCACAATTAGAGTCGTCCAGCTCTCTCCAAATCCTTTGCCCTTTCATTAGATTGACACCTGAACATTCTACCTGTTCGTATTGGATCTTCCGACGCGAATAAACAGCAGTACAACATGCCGTTTCTAAATTTTTGTAGAGTGAATTGCGTCATGGTGCTCTATTTCTTGTAGACGGTGGCAAACCGACCCTACTAGACTGTACAGATGGCAAAATCAAAAACACGCATGCGCAAAATTAAAAATATAAAATGGCGACAATTTATCCATTACATGCTGTAAATTGTTCCCTGTAATTATTTATAATATTGTTTTTTTTTTTTTTAAGTCCATTTGGTTTTAGAAGAAAAAAAAGTAAATTTTCGTTTTACCAGTATAGTCTTCAATAAATATTTTTAGGGAATAGATCAATTACATTAAGGTTTTGTTAAGTTTGTCTTGAATGGTTTTCATATTACAAACACTAAATTAAATTAGATTCAGTTTAATATTCTAACTAGTAGCGAGTACTGAGCAATCCAGTTTAGATTTGAAAAGGCATGCATATAAAATAAAACGTAAAACGTCCACAATGTGCAGAAGCACTCTTTATTAATTATGAAGTATATTTGCTGTATTAAGTTTGAGTTATAAAATAAGGATTAAAAGAAGTTAGAAAGGCGCAGAAAATTTTGAGGAGACGAGACCAGACTGTATTGAGAAAAAAGATGAGTTAAACAAACGTCAGTGGCGGACTTTATGTCGAAGCAAGAAGTCGTTAGTCACTTTTCTGATGCTACATTACACTGACACGTCCTGGTATATTACAGGGTAACTATAAAGAAAACAACGTTCGAACATCCTAGAAGGAAAGCTAAGAACAAGGTTTGCGAAAGTGTTAAGAATTTAACAAGTGCATTTTCTTCCAACTACTGTAATTCATCATGTATAATACGCATTTCCCCTACAAAATGGGGAAAAAAAAAATCAAGGATGCGTATTATGCATAGCAACAAAAAGAATCTTTAAAAAAATTGCCGTTTCATAGGTTAATTTCACTTGCGAAATCACTACTCACCACAAACATACAATTTGACTAACATTCGGCGATTGGAATCCAAAACTGGTGTCAAATACAATCATATGTACCTAACAATACTTATAAAATTATAAAAACAAATTAGAATAATTTTATTCTAGGTTTAAAATCATTTTTTTTTTTTAAAGAGTAGGAAACGCTGGCCGTAAAGAATTTGGAAAGGTAAATTTATAGGGTTTGATTACCAAACAAGTTGTGCGTATTACGCCTGAGTAGAAGCATTTTCCTCACACTCAGCACAATTTTAGGAGTGCGTATTATGAATGAAGGTGTATTATATATGGGGAATTACGGTATTTTGTGCATGAAAAAGCTGACAAGAAGTCTTCTGAACCATATGTCTCCAAATTTATAAAGATATGTTTTTTTTCAATCCTTTTTTTTTTGTAAGCAATGTTTACCCTGTAAAAGGTCCAGGGTATTCGACGGAGAGTCTTACGTCAAGAGGGTAGTTAATACGGGTAGGAAGGGAACAAAACTTAAATCAAGACTTGAACAGGTTATGATTGTAGTGATTGGGGAAACATCCTCTTGAGATTGTTTCACAGAGCAAGTTTCGCGGGTAAAAGCTGTTTGAGTGAAACTCCCTTCTCACCGATGGAATACGGAGGAAATATTTGTGGTTTGCTACAATAGGTCATGGCGGATCATAGCCATGAAGATTAGAAATGGCGGAAGCAAGCGGTATCCTTCGTCCGAGCACTTTCCATGGAGGTAGCGATAGAATAAGACTGCCGGTCCTATCGACTTTGGATTTAGAAATGTCATGCATAATAAACAAAACTAATAATCCTAACTGTGCCTGCCCCTAACTTCGTTAGTTCCTTAGTTTGCACGACCGTTACGCCCAATCAATACCTCAAATAATGGACTATTCAGTTTTGATCGGACGGAAAAGAGATACTACTTGGTTTCAGTGTAAAGTAGATAGTGTTTCATGTCTCCCGCAAATACAACAAATAATGAACTATTCCGTTTTCATAGCGCGAGAGGACGAAATACCTCTCAAAAACGCTAACTGGTTTCAGTGAAAATATGAAAAGAAAGGGAAATGATGAACGTCTGTTTCAGTGAAATGGAAAAATTGTTAACTTCAGATGATTATATTTGTACATCCATAATTAAAATAACGACCAACATATTTATGATTGCTATTTCAATATTTTGTTAAAGTTGTTAAGCTCAACTATGGAACGGCGCAATTAGGGGAATTTCAACGGATATTTGAACTAGCAATGAGCTTATCCAATCATTAACTGAATTAAGATTCATCTGAAATCTCGAATAGGATAACCGAGAAAATTCTAATGGATTTAATATACGTTTTACATGTCTATAATATCGGCCCTTGTTAGCGGAGAGAACATTTCTTAAGAATATTTCTTCATGCACGTGACATTGATGAACTAAATCTGACAAATCTCGAAATTAAAAATTAAGCCTCAGCGGCCTTTGGAAAATCGGTCGAATTACTTTATCCATGTATTTTATTTTCTCAAGGAAGAAGTACTTATGTAGTCGAAATAAAACACAATGCATTATATATTTAAATTATAGACATAAACTAAAAGCAAATGGCCAACGTAAGATACCCCCCCTAAAAATTAAGCAGTCATTAAATAAAATAGAGAATATGTCTATAGATAAATCAAAATGTCTGAATCCGTTATAAATTCTAGCATCAGTCAACGTTATTGAAGCAACAATGATACAGTAGGTATATAGATGAGGACATTCATTGGAAACCTGCATATCAACATTAATAAATACTTAAGACTGCTACAAACGATAAAAAGATAACTAAATTTCATAATATTTTATCTATATAAATAAATGAAAATGACAGTGTCACACTTCAACTTTACTCTTAGAGGCCGTAGGCCAACATATACCAATTTCGAATCAGGTCGACTCCGTGAGCTTATGAAAAACATTCCGGGCCGGATCCAGACCTGCAATACTGAAATTCTGGATTCCCAAGTTTTCAGTACTGCGATTGTTTTCGGTGATTTTTTTTATGTGATTTTTGCGACGATTTTTTTTTACAACTTGGATATAATTTGGGAACAATCGAAATTTTGATGTCTAGCGAAAATCACCCATGAAATAAAAATAATTGTTTTTACTGAAGATAAGGACCGACATACATCAAATGGTTTTTGATTTAAGTGGCGACAGAAGAATTAACGTTGAACTATTAAAAGGTAAGCTTAAATATTAATGCAATCCATAAATGCAGCGATCAATTTTGATTTGTTGTTGCCTATCCCATAAGGCAGCAATATGTTTCGCAGTAAGAAATCTCCGCCATCAGAATACCAGATTGCAATCAAAAGAGCCAAAGTCTCAGAGAAAAATACACAAATCCAGCGCAAATGAAAACCCAAATCAAACGGTGGCCAGGAGAGCTTCCATTGTTGAGAATACGCAAAGACTTGGTGATTCAAACTCCTGGACAAGTTAAAGGTGCAATCAAGAGTCCTCCGCAGGAGCTAGCTCAATTGCCATCCGATAGTTAAACTAGCTTAAAAGCCACCTTATGTTTCTGACGATGAATTGTTAACACTGAATGCAAATTACTCCAATAATTTTATCCTTTGTGACGTTTTTACACGGTTACTTTGATCTAAAACAACTCATAGAACTCTAAATAAGCGGCTCCACCTCTATGCCAATAAGCTAGTTTCATTCCAAGAAAAAAAAATAAGGAAAAACTGATTCTTACTTGGACATAGATTTATCAAGTTCTATCACTTGCGTTTATCAACTGTTAAAACCTTTTTTGGTTAAACACGCACAAAAGGCTTTTAAACGGGTTCATACAGTTGGACTTTTGTCTACATTAGTTTATAGCTGAATAACTCGGCGCTAACTGCAATTATGTCATGATTTTAAAGGCGGTTTTTAGAAATCCAATCTTCATATCCGCATTTCTTGTATGGAATACTTGGAACTAAAATAAGGAGACTCGTTCTGAGAGTAGGGTTAAGGGAAATATACAACTGAATAACTAAATGTGAATATAGACGTTGCCACAGAAAGTCAACACTGCAATTAATCCCCCCCTTAAAATATCGTTAATTCGCTTCATATATATATATATATATATATATATATATATATATTCAAAGTGGCTCAGAATTCCATTTACAATCATCATTTTAATTCCTCAGCGCAAGCTAAAAATATGACCTATCTGATGCAAGTTTTAGAGAAATAGGTCTTAATTCATATTTCGAGGCTGTTTTGAAATTATTTAAATTGTCTGTCGTTTTTACAAAATGAAGGAAAAATAAGACAGGCGTTAGATATCATTAACTTGAAATTATTTTTATTTTTTTTAACATATATACTTTGTTATTTCATGCCTTCATACGATCATGTGGGATGAGGTTCTTTGGGATTTGAAGGTCAACGTACTAGGTTTTTATATAATAAACTTAGCCCTCCATTGAATTTGAATAAATAAAAAGGGATATTTGGGATTTAGAATACTTAATGTGAAAAATTATTTTATTTTAACTTTCTTCAAGCAGTAAGTTTCTGTAAAAATATTAGAAAAAAGGGCGTTACTCGTTGAGTCTTTGAAAGGACAATTTCAGATTGTTTTATATGTAGATGGAAGGAACTGATTAAAACAAAAGTCGGTTACAATTCACTAAGAAGAAACGTTGAAGAGTCAGGGACGTTTAGCTTTGAATTTGCTAAAAATATTTAAGCATCCGATGTATGGGACTGTAAAACTCAACTGACCTTTCAGGTTTTTTTTCAGGTTCTGAAAGTAAATGTAATCAAAAGATTTTAAATGAAAATTTAAAATTACGCGTCCTTCCTTAAGCGTCGCAATGTGGAATTGTAACCGATGATTCTATATTTTATTCCCTCGTCGTACAGTTGCTTACCTTAACAAAGACGAAATGCGTAGCAAGGTTTTTTTTTACCATGTAAATGTTAATCTATCACATAGTTAACTATTAGTTTCTCTAAAGTGAGTATTGAACGTTCAATAACGAAAATATGAATAAATTGTTTACCTTCTTGAAAATAAAAGATTTACAATATAAAACACATTTTATGTAACGTGAAGAAGTTATTAACATACCCAGTACTTTAGGGAGAATTTTTCGATCCAGTCATCAGTCCTTGTCAGATATATCCCTTGAGTTTTTTAAAAGAATAATTCCGCGGGAAAAATAGCAAAGAACGTAATGACCTTTAATATACCAACGAGAACAATCTATTCCAACAGCGCTAGGTACATCAGCTACCCAGATGACTTCAAATTATACGTAAGGGAAGCGAAGTAAAACACATTGTGTTGAAAGGGTGTGCAAGGTCGGGGTCTTAGCTATCATTCTCCGGCAACAACATTAATGGAACTACTGAAAATGTGATAAAGGTGAAAATGCTTTTTGTTTGGTTGTTTTTGGCTTGCCAGGCAGAATGTTGATAACAGTTCGATGCGTGTAGATTTTTCCACCGTAAATCCAGACTTTTTTTATATTTCAGATTTGTCTCGTTCATAATTTCGACAGCACAGCAACAGAATAACTCTTTTTCTTTAATAAGTTTCTGTGCATTTCAAATAACAATACTTCTTTGCAAACTGGCGAGTCTTCAAAAATACTCCAGACAGCCATTTTATTTCATATCAAATATTCAAAGAGGTTTTAATATCGGATATATTAGTTTTATTTGGCTTCACGAGATGGTAAAAGTTTCCTGACTAAATGAACATTAGCTGTACCGTTCTATGTGAATTCACGCGGAACTATAAGTTCTACAGACCCTACTTGATTTTGTATGTTAAATGTTTTTGTTATCTAATCGTGTTAAATAATTACGCCATCTTTGGTAACTATTTTGGAACGGCTGTGTGATGTCTTTATAATTTTATTTAATGCTATATCACTCGACAAACAAGTGATAAGCTATTTGCTGATCTCCTCAATTCGGCAGGATATGGCACCAGTTGTTTTTTTGTAATGTCGGGAACCATTCCAAATTTGTCCGTTCGGCGCAACCATTGTCACGCTGATACCAATATTCCACTGATCTTCCTTTTCGTATAGTAAGGACGGTTCTGGAGCTCCGGAGACTAGACGCATTCTCCATTGTTTTCTGAGAACAGCTACAAGGCATTGGTCCAAGTCTAAAGGCCAGGAAGCGATAACAGTTTACTACAAATACTATTACACTTTCGCACCCACCCAAAAAAAAATCCTGTTGTCCACAGATTGTGAATCGGTTTGTCCCTTACAACGGCTGTTGCAAGCTATGCAGTCCATACTGACTGCTAGCAAACTATAGATACGGCAACAGTCAACGCAATTATCAATATTGTTGGAAAACTGTGCTCTAATCTTCAAAATGGTGATGTCGTCAAAAAACTGTTGATTGGGAACGCGTTGATCACCAGCCATAATACTTGGTTTGAAATGAATAGTAATGTACGCGAAGTGACGAATGTAAGAAGTGCAAAAAGTATAGCCACGTGTCGTAAATTGGTGGTGGTGGGGGGAATTACACCGGCGACAGTGTAATAGCGCCGCATCCACTCCCATGGTTTATAGAGAAAGATACTTTAAGGGGTTCCAATTACTTTCCTCATAGTTTTGAATTATGAGTTACTTTTCTCTTAGCACTAAGTTAGAGTTTTTTAGTCTACCCTGCTATTTAAGCCATAACTGTGGGAATATCAGACAGATTTTCGCCTTTTCCAGGGGCATTCGCGGGAAGTGAATGTTAGAGACTAGACCGGAAAGATGACTCTGCTTACTGAATGCATTCTATGCCTAGATAACTACGACGCTATCTACACAATAGGAGGACGAATTCAAATAACGAGAAAAATCAGCAATCAAGGCATTACAAGATGCCTGTACACTTTATTACTACATCGAATCCTAACTTTATTCTGTGCTTCCTGAACAGATCTGGTACCATTTTAAATAAAGCTTTCCGACTCTCACTGTCACCATGTGTTTGGTCAACACTGTGAGCTGCAACATTTTTGCCTTGGGAATAATTATGCAGATCATCTCGAAGACTGTTACTCATATTGATCCTAACTGGTCTAATATTCAACTGACTTTAAATTAATAATGATCTACCTGAATCTAGAACGAAAAATACCCGCGGATGATCCATCAGAAAGTGGATGTTTACTCAAAGGAAGAATTACGAAAATCCATGTCACATTAAATTGCGTCAATGTGTATATACTTTAGAGAAACATTACCAACTACTAAAAAAAAAAAGCTAATGCCCAGCAAATAACCAAATTTCGTTTATCGTAAAATTCTCTCCTTACTAAGTGACACTCACATCTTGTGACTGTTTTAAATAATCCTAATAAATCTCTTGATAGATCTTTTACAAAGAAAGATCGGTGGTCAGTAAGCAGTTTGATTGTGTCATCAACTCAATTCTCAATAGGTAACACCTATTTAAACTCGGGAGTCACACTTCAACTTACAAAGTTTGATTGTTATTTTGCTTTTTCTTTATTTTTCGACGAACCATCTTTACCCTTTAGCAAACAAGAGTGAACTTTATGAGAACTGATCAAAACACCAGAGAAATGTCTATCGCCAAAGTCTCAGAGACATTGTCCGAACTCTTTCTAACATCTTTATTGTAAATAAATTTTATTTATTCCACTTACATGATGCCGTTTTATTTAATATTCGAGTAATAACACTCTTCTGTCGGTTATTAACTGTAAAAAAATGTGAATGTATTTAGATTAGTGGATCTTACGATATGTCACCCCTTGTGCGATTGAAAGCCGAAATGTGTTTTGCTATCATAAGCAACTCAGCTCAGATTTGACACTTCATATGGTCTTTAGCAAATCAAAAATAAACAAAAATTGTTAATTACGTTATTTTATCATATAACAATTGTGCTTGCCCCTCCTGTCGTTAGTTCATTACTCCCTGCCAATAGATCATCAATAGTGGACTATTCTGTTTTGATCGCGTGAGAAGACAAAAGACATATCAGAAACGCTACTTGGTTTCAGCGAGAAAATCAAAGAAGAAAAAAAAGAGTCAGAATTAATAACGTCTGTCTCAATGAAATGTAAAACGTTTTCATGTTCAAATATTTTCGTATGTACCGCCTTAATTGTTAAAATAAACAGTATTCGTCTCAGTGACCGTTATTGCTATATTTTTAAAAGATTGTTCAGCTCAAATATTGAACGATACAACATAAACAATTTCAACGGATATTTAATTGTAGCATTCACCATGAATATCTGTCTATATTTCTGAGATGAAGTATTGTAATTATCTAAATTGTTTGGGCTGTTGTCCTCATGTTTATTGCCATATTCATGACGTTTCAGTCGGTTTACGCTTCGACTTTCTTCTGGTGACTGGAATTTCCAACTGAAGCCTTTATTTCGTCCACCAAAGTAGATTGTTATAGTTCCACGTGCCATGCATCTTCTAGGTTATCTCCCTTTAACTGAACTCAAGTTTTTGTTCGACAAGGAGGCAGGTATTGAACTCAATTCTTTGGCTCAAATCTTTTGAACCAACCAACGCTTTTGTCCACTGAGTCATGTGTCCTTGAGAACAATCAGTGGGCGAAATAAAGTATTCACTTCGAAATTCCAGTCACCTGAAGAGAGGCCGGGGCGTACAACAAACGTGAATATTGCAATAATGATTATGATAACAGTCCAAACAATGTAAACTCGCCATGAGCTTATTCAATCGTTAAATTTCGAAATAGGAAAACCATGGAATTTTCACGGGTTAAAACTAGTATTTAATAATTCTGCTATTTTTAGGCACGTTGAAACATCATTCTTTTCTATTTATTAGACGCAAGCATAATACATTTAAGGAACGTGAATAATATTTACTATGCAAATATTAGGCAACCCGTGTACTGGTCAAAATCCTAAGTTACTTAAAAATATATTTTACTTGAATACAGCGTGGTCCGAAAGTCTTGTCACACCTAAATAATATAATTTTCTATTTCAGATCGCTGACACGAACATCTACAGTTTGGAAGAGAGATAATGGTTTGGTTTATTTTATTTTACGGCATGTCAACCTCAATGGGTTATTTAATGCCGACAACATTTTTAGAATAGATTTGTATGAACAGAATATGTATTCTTTGGTCTAAATTGGTTTGGTTTATTTTGTCCCACGGGACACCAACCCCAATGGGCTACTCAAGGCCGACAAAATTCTTTATTGCTGTTAAAATATTTTGTTTTGTAAAAAATCGGTTTCTGGTAATATTTTTCCTTCAAAATTGTATTGCTGGTAATAACCTTTTCAAAAAAGTATTGCTGGTAATAGTTAACTATTTGCCCATAGCTGGGACCCTAAAAAGTGCTACCACCCCGGGTCAGGGTGGACCTTGGAACAATAGCATTTAAGAGGTGGTTATACGCTCCTCAAAACCTCCTGATCAGAGGCTTTGCTGCTGGACACAGTTTATCATCTTACCCAGGACGTGGATGTAATTTGACGTCTTAGCCATGATGGAGAGAGACTGGGTGGCGAGAATTTCGAGCCACATTGTACTATTGGTCATTTACAATTGTCTATGAGTATTTACTTGGTAATTGATTCATTTCAGGGAAGCCTCATACATCCCTTCTCAGGCGCATTCGGCGTATTTCAGGCTCGCGCATAAGGTAAAAAACACGTACAGTTTCCAAAGATTTAGATCTACAGTACTAAGTATGCCACCGACAAATTTCGGGGTTAAAAAAATTGCATGAATTTCGAAACCGAATAATTTTCGTTGAGGTAAATAAATCGGTTCGATAAATCAGAGATATTTTTTGTTTTGTTTCTGGAGACGCTACATTGCACCGACACCCCTCACCCGACGGGAAAAAAAAAACAAACAAACAAAAAGAAAAAAACAGAGAATCTACGTCTTTGAATCTCATGACTTTCTCTTCCTATCGTATCGTTTCTAGGCACATTCAATTCGGTTCGTTTCTCTGAACTTTCACCTATAGTCCAAGTTCTCGGTAATGTAATCACACTTTATTCATGGTAAGAAACCACAAACAGCTTATAACTAAACCATTTCCAGGAACTTGACGCAAAGAAAAAAAAACTTATCTCACTCCTTGAAAAAATATATGAAAGGTAAAACAACAACAAAAACAACAAAGATTCAGCATAATCACAGACAAGTGTTCATTCAGTTGTGGCCAAAATGTTCAGAGCGGCATTGTCTTTGTAGACCTTAAGAATACTGTGAACAACACTTTTTGACTTGTTAACAATCTTTGCAATAGACCGAATACTTAAATTATCCTTCTTTCGAAGGTTAATAATCTGCTGACGACTTGGTAACGGAGTAAGTGGTATTATATTAACAAAGTACACTGCAGATATTCTTACTAATGTTTAGTAAACGAACCGTCACGTAAACAAATTAAAATAATTAGAGTTCGCCGGTTAAATATATGAAACACGGAGTAAAAGCAACCGTTCTGATAATTTTGACCGCCATGAGTTTTTCAGTAAATCACTAAATCATCCATAACTTTTGTATTGTCCTCGCAAATTACACCAAAATCTCAGACAATAACAAATAATATCGTATTTATTGTCTGTGAAAATTATAGAATATAAATCAACTTTGATAAAAAATTATACCTACTGTTCTGACGAAAACAATGCCGTTCTGAACATTTTGACCGCAACTGTATATGGAAATACAGAGTAATGTATCTATCTGAATATCTATGTCGTTGTAAAAATTAATACACCGAGTAAGACTAACACAAGGTTGCTATCAACAAAGACAAAAAGTATTTGAATTAGTTTTATTTTATCAATATTATTATTTAAATGATTCGTTTTCGCTCTTCAAAAGATGTTGCAACAATGAAAATAGAGAGGACGAGACTTGAAGTCGTTGACTGTACTGTAGAAGCCTCTTGCACTCAAGGTTACTGTGTGATGCGGTAAGATAACGGCTAACCCTAGACTTGAAGAGGTCAAGATTGTAGTGATTGGGAAAACATGGTACTAGGAGTCTGTTCCACAAAGGAGTTGTTCTTAAGAAGAAGTGAAAATTCCTCCTTACTAATGGAATACGAAAGGAATGGCGGTGATTCACACTTGTGTACGTTGCATAGTCGGTCCCAGTTGTAAAATTTAGGACTCGTGGCCTAAGGAATATACCTCGTAAGATCACCTGCTCTCAAAGTAGCAATATTGCAGCGAGAGGCTCATGACGTTTGATCTATGCGAAAGAGGTTGCAGAGTGGAAACTAGACGCAGAGATCAAAAAATAGCTAAATATTCTTCTCTTGCTGATAGATTTTTTTTACTCCTGTGGCAGTGGAGACTTCAGGGGTTATTGGCCCTCGTTCGATGGTGTTCCTTCGGAGGATTGGCGCTATTGCGTCTCGATTAAGGAACGAGCCTCGCGAAACGGAGTGGCTCTTACAGCGTGTCTCACTGGCGACGGTTCGAGGTAATGCTTTCTCCATCATAGCAGCTGGCAGAGGATAGAAAAAAAAATTTGTTTATAGTTACGTTGTTCTGGAATTGTCATCATTGGCCGACTGAACTTTCTTTGTTTCAATTATTGTTTCCCTTAGACTGAACTTACCATTTCTTTTTATACTATAATGTATTTCAGTCTTATCCAATAAAGTTCATTTTTTAGTAAAAAAAAAAAAAAAAAAAATTATAACTTAGAAGTTCGCGTAATCGATTTTGAAGTCTATCAAGACAGCCAAGTGAAGACTGAACAGCTCCAGACCGGATATGGCAGCATTACTCCATTTTTGGTCTAATTCTTTCTCTTGTAAAGATGGAGCGGGGGGGGGGTCAGATACTTACTGGCGCATTACAACGAACCCAACATTTTTACAGCATCTTTACGGATAGATAAGCTCCACTTACCGTCTGTGGCGAGCTTGTGTCCGAATAGACGTTCAAGGCAGGAAGCCTCATTGAGAGAAGAGATCTATCATTACAAGCCAGTCCTTTCCCTCATTAAGTCACCTGGGTTAGTTCAGATGAGAGGTGAGATGATAGGTTCTGGTCGTTCAGAATCTGGGAGCTACATCTATAAACTCTGGTACCATTTGCATAAATACTCACTAAATGTTCGGAGACCTTAAATTCTTCGTCTGAAAGCTTCTGACAAGGAATGGATTATTCACGATACTTGCCACATTGATTAAAAGGGTATTTTTTAAATCTTTACTATTTAAACCGAAATTTTAGGGAATAACGTCTATCTATCTATCTATCTATTTCAATTCAGTATCTATCTATCTATCTATCTATTTCAATTCAGTATCTATCTATCTATCTATTTCAATTCAGTATCTATCTATCTATCTATTTCAATTCAGTATCTATCTATCTATCTATCTATTTCAATTCAGTATCTATCTATCTATCTATTTCAATTCAGTATCTATCTATCTATCTATCTATCTATCTATTTCAATTCAGTATCTATCTATCTATCTATCTATTTCAATTCAGTATCTATCTATCTATCTATCTATTTCAATTCAGTATCTATCTATCTATCTATCTATTTCAATTCAGTATCTATCTATCTATTTCAATTCAGTATCTATCTATCTATCTATCTATTTCAATTCAGTATCTATCTATCTATCTATTTCAATTCAGTATCTATCTATCTATCTATCTATCTATACGCGTTGCATAGTGTTTACAACGTAAGATTTCCGACAAGGAAATTAGGGTCAGAATCTCACTTTGGTCGATTTGTCAAGTGAAGGGAGAGTTTGATTCTATGAACCTGGGATGACGACACCTGAGTGTGGTACTCTTAGGAAGTTCCTAAACCTTACCCCGGGTTAACCATTGTGAGTGAAACTGTTCAACTAATGACCTTTTCCGAACAAAGTTAGAAATCGTCGGGTTTGAGCGTATTTCTCTTGTTCAACTGCTGGCCACTCCCTATTATGTACTTTCTTCCAGAAACTCTAACTTAGGCCCGTTTAGTATAGTCGCAGAATAAATCAAAGTTTGATTCTATGCAAGTTGAAGAAACACAAATTATCATTTGTAGGCATCTTCAAAAGGGATTATCTCGTCACTTTAGTAGAAGAGGATACCGAAAAAGTAGTAGCTAGTATACATTGTCAAATTTCGGGTTATTACGTTTCAGTAGATCAGATCAGGCTAAGTAAATTTAAGTTTTTGTAGAAAGTCGAAAAACATTAGGAAAATTTTTAACGAAGTAGACATTATATATTGTCTAATTTCGGTTTCGTTTATTACGTTTCAGTAGATCAGATAAGACTAAGTAAATTTAAGCTTTTGTAGAGCAGCAGACCTGAGGAATATTTTTAAGGAAGATTAAATTAAACTTCTCTTTTGTAGGGCTGAATAATGATTGTAGTTGGATGTTCCCATGGGAGTATATATATACATTTAAGTGTATGAACCGCAGTGCGCCTCATGTAAATTAGTATACTAGTGTGCCATTACGTCTGACCATATGCTAAACATACTAAGCTAAGAGCAGTAAATAACTATAGTCTACCTCGTGGCTGAGATAGGGTGGCATTTCTCACTGATAAGAAATGCTGATATTCTTCGAAGATATGGACACTGTATATGAAAGAAACAAATATTTTTTTTCGCTATTTTTCTTCATATGGACATGTACGGTACTAAAGGAAGGCACGTTGGTGTAATGAATAGTGACTCGGATTGAGGAATCGGAGAACCGAGTTCGAATTCCAGACGAATCCATTACATTCACTTACGTGCTAATACCCTTAGGAAAGGTATGAATCCTATTCTTCTCCACACAGCCAGGGTTCAACTTGTCTACCGCAGAAAGAAATGACAACCTACTGCTGGTAAACAATCTGCCTCGTCAGTCATATATCGAAAGATACATGATCACCTACGCTTGTATCACGCATGGCGCATAACTGACTGACGGTACTAAAATAATTTTAATTATCATATACAGTAATTTCCCTTGAATGAAGGGGGTATCTTAACGGTTATCAGTGCGGAAAGTAGATATGACGCGCCAAGTTCCAATTCCGCCCGATTTCGAAATATGGCCTTGGAAAAGGCAAGAATACATCTCTTTTTTCCCTCATTCTAGTTATGGGAATAAAATAGTTGCGTAGACAACGCTCTCTACCATTGTGAGGTAGCTAATCTCGGCGTACAACTGTGAAGACACAGCCGTAATTTAAACAGCAGGAAAGCGCTCCTAAGAACAATGATTGAATTTCACAGCTTAGGATTCTGTGGAGGGAGGTGATAAACAACGTCCTGAAGGGACATGGCATTAAATGTATAACTCACCCTTTACATTTTTGTGACAAAAATTGAGACGATCAAACATTTATATTTTTAGAAATTCTTTAAGGACATAGGCACATTTTAACCGTGAGCATGAGAATATATAAGCAAACAAATTACTCCAAAAACACTCCAATGCAAAAAACACACACACATACACACGTTTATATATATATATATATATATATATATATATATATATATATATATATATAAGAATAGATAGGGTAAAATTTCACTCTTCGCAGCATTTACTTTTTACAAAGTGCTCAATAAAAAGTAAAGCAATATATTATTATTATAAGAGATAATAAAATCATGTTGAAATCGCTATCGCTATGAGTGTAGCTATTTCAACATGGTTTTGTACTAATCAATTATAATAATAATAATAATAATAATAATAATATATATATATGCACATATTGATGCAAAAAAAAAAGAAAAAGAAAACAGGACTGATGCTATTCAAGTTTCACCATTTTTAAAGAAGGTTTGTCTTACCAGGCTATGTTTTTACATACATGTGTAGGTGTTGGGGGTCTATAAAATTTTATATATATATATATATATATATATATATATATATGAAAACAAAGAATATTAAAAAATTCCAAGATTCAGAAATCCATTTCTGATTTCTTATTCAAAACGACGATCGGCTCGGCTCGGTGCGTACATCGTGGAAGATCAGAATATATCT
>OZ038491.1:61418846-61423846 GCA_964036315.1 Acanthosepion esculentum
CAATATTTTGTTTATATATATATGTGTATGAATGTATTGCAGATATATATATATATATATATGAATATAAATCAATATTTTGTTTATATATATATATGTGTATGAATGTATTGCATATATATATATATATATATATATATATATATAAATTAATTAACTCCCATTCTCTGTCTACATATTTATCATATGAATGTGCATATATATATATATATATATGTATATAAGAAAATTATACATGTATGTGTGTATTTGTGTCTGAATGTATTTAAATGTAGAATTATGTGTATACACGAGTCGTTGTTCAAGAAGTGAAAATCGGTAGGAGACCTGACAAGTAAAGAAAGAAATATATGTTTGTCACGATAAGTGGGATTATGTGGCAGTTGCGTTGCATTATCAATCATTTTAATTGAAAGATTGATACGATTTCAATTGTATTAGAAATTCAATTACAGACGAAAATCTGCAAATAATACAAAGATGAAAAAAAAAAGGAAGCAAAATGAAAAACAAATGAAAAAATCGAAGAAATATTTCAGTGAGGCAAAGCAAAAGAGGGGTAGAGAAAGGACAAAGGAAGAATATTGCTGAGGAGAAGAACAAAAAAGAGAAAGTGTGGGCTGCAAAGCAACTGAACGATTATTAACATAGACGACATCAAAAAGAGATAGAGAGACTATAAAACCGTCAAGACTCAAGAAACAAAAATTTTGAAATAATGTAAACCTGGCCTGACGATTGCATCTAGCATGAAACAGACTGTCGTTCTAAGTGTTGACTTCTGTGTTCACTTTTTATATTTACACACGCTCTAGCTCTGATATTGAGCACTTTATCCCATAAATTTAGCACACTTTAAGACTATATTTCTTTATATATATATATATATATATATATATATATATATATGTGTGTGTGTGTGTGTGTGTGTGTGTGTGTATGATTTAAGAAACAGCATATATTTTTATATATAGTTCTCAATATCAAAAATATTGAAATATTATTAAAAATAGAACGTTAATCATATAAAAAGATTAATTAACTTTTAAATATCAATTTTATCCCGACATCGATGTTTCTTGATAAAATTTCCTGTATTCAGGGGTTGTGGTTTTAAACAGTATTTCCAATTTTTCACAAAAAGTTATATTTTTATTTAATATATCTTTTTAGTTTACGAGATCAGCTAACAACGCTACATGCTTTCAACTTTTCGGTATCATTAAGGTGTTTCGGGCTAAATAATTTTCTAACGCTTTATTATTTAAAAATAAATAAACGCACAACGTTAAGTGGGGAGAAATGTAGTAAAAATATATCGGTGGTGGGTATATGAAATTTCTTTACTTTCATCCTGATAACTTAATGATACCATCTCAGAGTTGGTATAATCTCAATTCATCATTCAAGCTAGAATGACTTGGGAATTCTACTAGTCTAGCGAGACATTTGTAGAAATTAAAAGAAAAATAAAATCCGATTGTAAACTGGGAAATATTTTTTAAAAAGTCAAACCTTAAAATAATCATAGTGATGTCTACAATCTTTGCCAGGAAAAAAAGTTAACAGCAAAAACATTTCCAGAACAGAAAAAAAAACCTTCTGAATGAGAGATCAGAAATAATGACACGATGCATACACATTAAAAAGGTTCATTTGAGTACGGACGTACCATGATGAAAGCTTGTACATTTCGTATAACCCTCAGCCCCGATACAATTTCAATAACCTTGTTTTTCTCGTCCACTTCTATTATAATTCACGTTGTGCGTTTATTTATTTTTTAAATGATAAAACGTTAGAAAATTATTTAGCCTTAATCGTCTGAAAATAGCGAAAGTTTGAAACCAAGGTAGCGTGATCGGCTATATTTTTTAACTTTAAATCCTCTACATTTTAAATTTTTCTTTTTACGTGTATTTTTGCGCTTTTTAATGCTACCGTTTCTTGGTCTAATTCAACTCTGACCAGTAACTATATATATATATATATATATATATATATATATATATATATATATATATATATATATATATATATATATATATATATATATATATATATACATACGTGTGTGTGAACACCAGCACTTGATAAGACACCAGAAGTTTTGAAACAAAATGGCTAATTTTGTAGTGATGTTATAACATATTAAAATTTTTAAATAAATAACATTTTTGTTCACCTCTGCTGTGGCCAGGTATCGAACTTACAACGTTTTTGGATCAAGTCACCGGATTACTTCAACCAACGATTTAGTCCACTGGGCCATGTATTCCCAGAAAAGGCATGAAACATGAATCTGGAAAAATCCAACCCCTTGAATTAAATAAAGTGTTAGGTTCGAACGGAGCGTACAACGGCCGAAACGAAATCTTTCTTTCTTTTTTTTTTTTAGCATTTTTTTTTTGTTTTTAGAAGGCATCTTATGCAATTCATGATTTCGGTGTCACATTTTCAACAGGGACAAGAAAATGATATCAATGCGGCCACGCAGAAAACGAACAGGTGAAATAATAACATTCTGAGAGTAAGTGAAAACTAAGTGGGTAATTAAAAAATACCATCTTAACTAAGCACCGGAGTGGGTCGTCAGTAATGTAATTTGTTCATCAGGGAGTTTCGGGTCTTTCAACATCATACACCCCATCACCAAATCGCCCCAATCAAGGGAGATCAATCCCTGATCCCTCCTCTTAGTCAAACGCTAACCGCTACTCTGGCCTTTTAATGAAATAGAGGAAGAAAGACCACATTTTCCGCTCACCCGATTGGATGCTTGTAACAACCAATCCGATGCGCGAACTATCTTTTAAATGGTCCACGGTAGGGACTGGCTTCTTTTGTTTTTTTCGGTGGAAAGCACTTTCCATGGATAACCGTGGAGGTAATCTAACGTTACTAATTTTAACCCTTTTTCCTAAGTATGGTATGGTGTCTTATTCTAAATATTTACCGTTTTAATTTTATTTGTGTTTTTTTTGGTGGTGGGGGGAATTAAATTCAACTCTAGTATCACATTTTTATCGTTTAGCCTCATTCTCAACATTATTACAGGTCAGTTAACTTTAAATGGGTGCATTCGCAAAAATAAAATAAAATAAATAAAAAATAAAATAAAAAATAAAGTAAATACATAAAACACCATAATATTCCTTAAAATTGATTTAAATAGTGGGGGATTTCATTAGTAATGGAGACAGGATTATATACGAAAGTGGGCATAATAAATTAAGGTAAATAAAGATAACATGGCGTGAATGATAGTTTGGTAGCTTGTCAAATCACATGAAATGCAATGATGACTTTCAAAATCAGGCATATTTCTAATTCGGAGCAACAGAATCTTATTCATATGGCATTCTAATTTGTTTTTGTTTCATTTTGTTAAACTTCGGAGGATGATAAACAAAACAAAGGAAATTCAAACGAGAAGTTTTTATTAAATGAATTAGTAAAGAACATGACAAATTATGATGAATGGGATACGATAAAAAATAGACGCCATATTTTAAAAAAAATTGAAATGATTACAGGCAATGATAAAGAAGATAGAAGAGATGTAAAGGGATAGGATAAAAAGAGAGAAAAGGTGGGTGCTGGAAAGTAAGACAACAAGAATGAAAATAGATCTATCCGAAAGGAGAAAGAATTAAAGATGGAAGGAAAGAAAAATATGCCATAGGGGAGCAAAAAAGAGAAGAGATAAAAAAAAAACGATTAAAAAAGGAAAAAGTGAAAAAAAAAAGAGAACAAAAATGAAGGAAAAGAAAGAAGAAAGAAAAGGAAATAATAAATGTGAAATGAAGAAAAAGAAAGATGGAGGAAAATAGGAAAGGAAAAAAGGAACACAATAAAAAGAAAAACAGTTAAAAAACGAAAAAAAGAAAGAGAAACGTAAGATGGAAGGAGAAAATTAAACAGAAAAAGATGAAAGAAAACAAACTGAATATGAAATACAGAAAGAAAATATAGATATAAAAATAAAGAAATTATGATAAAGATAAAGAAAGAAAACAATTAAATAAAAACAATAGTCGACAAACAGTGGACGTTGATAGGAACGAGAAATGGGTTGCTTTTACGAATAAATATGGCTGAATTCATTACAAACATTCAGACTGGAGAGAACGAAAAATATGGATAGCTTCTTTGTTTGCCTTGATACGCATAAAATTAAGTCAAATCCAGGTTTTCGTAGTCTCGAACGTTGAGACACACGGATACGCAGAAATTTGTTCATCGTAAGATTTAAAAGGAGAATCTTGCCAATGTAAAGAACGGATCGTCATAATAACAGAAAATGTTTTCAAGAAGATCGATATGTCAATGGATCGATCTGGCACAGCTAGGAGGAAAGAGATATTGGTTGAAGAAATACCACGAGATGATAAATGAAGAGCTTTGGCTCGGGGTCGCATTTTAGAAAGAGATTGGCTAGTATTTGTCTTTTAGAAACAAGAAGTACAGAAGCTTGGCCGGGAAAAAAATTGGTTTTCACAGAGAGTGTCTTATAATGGAAAATCGAAAGAGTAAGAATGAATAATGTGATATGAATATTTAATTATTACACTTTGTTAATTATTTGCTTATTTGACGTCCATCATTAATATAGTTATCTTTTTTTTAAAAAGAAGTTTTGTTTGTCGTAAAAAAGCCATCTTTATTCGCTAATTGTTTGATCCGCTCTTGATGTTATTCTCATATAAATTATATAATCAACTAATTTAACGAAATCTATCGAAAACTCCTATAAATAAGTCGCACATCCAAGACCAAACATTAAAGAAAATTGGTCATTGTACTGGAAGGAATGTTTCCCAAATGATCAAGAGACTAAGTGCACTAAATACTTTCTTCAAAGAACAAACCAAATTGATAGAAATTGAAGGATATTACATCCAGCTGGAATAATTTCCAGAGAGGCGCGAAATGTCTGGTGAGTCACTAGAAACACTAGGTAACTTGATAGATAAATTGATTGTCTAACCTGTTTAAAT
>OZ038491.1:61428846-61538846 GCA_964036315.1 Acanthosepion esculentum
AATATTCTTCACTCGAAATATTATCAGTATTTTAAAAACACAGTGATCCTATCAAAAATACTTAATGGGAAAGTAGTTCTATACTAGTTGACAATCTTTATATTAATATCCATATGAATACCGTCTATAAATATTACCTGACTAGTAACTAGGGTGATTCTCTGAAAAGTACAGCCGTAACCTCTTCAAATTCAGCATACCAATTATCGTATCTTCACAATCTGCACCTACTTCTCCGTTCTAAGTCCATACAACAACCTTGTTTAGTAACCCTACCTTGCGGTTGGTAGATATCCTGCAGTTGGAGATTCGTCTCCAGCCATGCTCGTCAAACTATCTCCCTCCGGGCAGAGAGGATCCCCGGACGAGTTTATGTCAAAGGCCAGTTTCGTCTCGCTACCCGATACCGGCTTAGGTGGAATTTTTGGGTGAGCCTGCAGGCTCGGAACCCCACATTAAATTCGGCTTTATGCCACATCTGACCACGTGAGGCGGTTGGTAGATATCCTGCAGTTGGAGATTAATTGTGGAATTCACTTGACCCATTTTCTAGCAGATGACTACTACTTCTACGCGCCGCTGTCGAATCTTGTAAGTGTTGTTCTTGTCCTAAGTATTATCGTTCATTACCAACCTTCGTTTAATTATTCTATTCAGTAACCTTCCTAGGTTAAAAGAATTTTATTATCAACATGCGTTTTTAAACCTATGCTTATGATGGGATTTTATTCTTTAACAGCTTACGAAGAATCAAGTATCAGGCCGTTTGTATATTTTCTCTAATTAATGAAAAAAAGTGAGAAGACACATGTAATGTGTCACTAATGCTGACTGTTGCCTTTGTTCATATTTAAGGCAAACTATCAACCAACTAAGGGTCTTTGCTTTGTGAATGAATATAATTGAATTACACGTCCTACGACGATGTTTCAAAAGAAGGATTGACGAACCAAAATATATATGATCGATAAAAGGGAAAAAATGATAATGAAAAAAGAAATCACTGACAATTCAATTTAGGCGGGAAATTTCTTATCAGATTAACAGAGCGGAGAGAATCTAGTAATTTTCTGGAACACTAACACGCTTTTATACATAAATACACACACAAACACTCAGTAGGCATCCAACTATGAACTAAGTTAATGAGGTTCATGCCCAATAATTCTTTTTTTGAGGGGGGATGGTGCATTTGAACAGGTTGATCAATTTTTCCATATCCCCAAGTCACGACGGACATTATTCAAAATCATTTCTAAAAAAAATCCAGAACAAAATCAATAAACTCTTTTTCATCGATTTCTTTTCTGAAACCATTTCAAGTATTAAATTACCGGAATATTTTGATGTCAGTCAACCAAACTCTAGATCACGCGCTTTTTCTCTACATAATATACGCATTACACACACACACCTATACTAACATTTTATATATATATATATATATATATATATATATATATATATATATATAAAGGCATGCTATATATAGATAAATATATATAAAAAAGGCATAATAAATATATATATATATATATATATATATAAAAAGGCATAATAAATATATATAAACAGTCATATATATATATATATAGATAAATATATATAAAAAGGCATACCATATATATATATATATAAAACGGGCATACTATATATATATATATATATATATATATATATATATATATATATATATATATATATATATATATATATGCGTGTGTGTGTGTATATATATAAAACAAACATACGAAACTGTCTCTTTCTATATATATTATTACTTAAATATTATTATCAGTGGATACTCGTAATTGATTTAACTCTCCGTTTATTTATTAAACACGATATTTATTTATTCTCGTATAAATGCCTGAAAATTCGAGAAATCTTATTAGAGAAAAAGATGGGCTTTCCTGGTGGATTGCGACCTGCGTCCTTTTTGGGGAAGAATACATTTCCTTTCTTTACATTATTGTGTGTATGTTTGCGTGCAAAACTTTATATATTTATAGGAAATAAGTACTCTATATCGCAAGTAGAGCTTTTATAGATACAGCCTTGCTTTGTAGATCGCATTGAGGTGCGAAACTTACAGTATCCCTAAAGTGTTGTTTCCTATGTCCATTATATATATATATTCGACAGACTTTCATGTTCCTGGCTCTTTCTTTTTTTAAAACCTTTTTTTCCTTCCTGATTGATTTGGCTATTGTTAAATCAAGAGTTCGAAGGTTTTTCGACACGAGTATAGTTACCTATATATATATATAGATATATATATATACACACACACAGTGTAACCCGGATATAAGAGACCCTGATATAAGAGAGATTTTCTCGGGTCTCAAAATAGAGCCTGTATTAATGTAAACAAAATAGACCAAACCCGGATATAAGAAAAACCGGATATAAGAGACTTCTCCGGTCCCGACAACTCTCTTATATCCGGGTTACACTGTATATAAAAGAAATACTACCGTAAATGAAACTTAGCAAGAAAATCTGGAGGTAAATTGACTAGTGTCAGGAGTTTAATTCACTGTACGCTATTTAATCTCATGACTTTTACCAAAGTTTAGCTTGATGGTGCTTGTCAGAGGGTTAAATCCTGACAGAGTTTTCTGTATTTGAAATATCGGAAAGGGCATAACTCTCTTCAACATTAATGATGCGTTTGTGAGCGGTTCCATTTTTTTTTCTGACTTTAAACTCTCAGCTTCTTATCAGTCACTGGATAGCCAACCACAAAATTGCTCAACTAGATCTCCATCTTTCGAACGGAATCAATATGAAAAGAAACAAGAAAACTTTTTCTACAAAAGATGAACTTCTTTGCATTGACCTTCCTTGATTTAAACAGTCATTATAATGACGCGATAATCTCTTTTCCTTCTGATAAGAACAACTCAAATGCAGCAAACAATATCTCAACTAGAAAAAAAAAAGAAATATACGCTTCTGAAGCAGACTGATGGCTACCAATATCTTAAAATGTTTATTCAATACTTGGCTGGAAAGAGAGGCTACTTCAAATGCACTTGAGGCAAATTTGATTCAATTATGGCGAGTTCAGTTCGTTACTGAACACAAAGTAATGTTTTAATGCCAACGTCGTCATATTACAGAAATTACTATGAAGAACATTTAAATATATTTAACCATAAAAATACACAGATGACAAATGATGAGAACAAAAATAGAATCATAGACAGCCGTGACGTTTATAAAAAAATATCTAATGAAATACTCGATGTAACAGATTGGCTAAATCAGTCAAAAGTATAACGCAACGTCATGCTCGAGAGAACGAAGAAATGTTGAGTATAATGTCTGTTTACTCTTCGACAGAAATAACAGTTACGAAAACAATAACTGGACATATTCTTGAAAATTTCACGATCTTTATGTCTGAATTTTTTTTATAAATCTTAATTCTTGCGTTAAAGACTGAATAAGTTCCTTGCGAACTCGAAGACAATAAAATGTGAAAATTCACTTATTGCATCGTGTAGCGGAAACGAAATGCAAACAGAGCAGAGTTGTTGCTGATAACGTTAGCGCACCCCAACGCGACGTCGGTCAAAGAGACAAAGTTTAGTGCGCCGTCTCAGCAGAAAGAGAGCACATGGCTGCCGTGCCAGAACAGAGCTGATACGAACCCTTGGGAAGTCCGGTTATGAAGAAAGGAAGTGTTTACCAGTTTCCCCATGAGATTGTCGGGAGGGCGTTAGCTATGCAAATGGTTCCTTAGCTAGCCAAATGCCGAAGTTTTAGGCTGCATAAAAGTCGCCACAATTTCTAGGAAGACGCCGATCTCGGTCTTACGCTGTCCTCATCTCTCAGTTGTGACTCAGTCTTTGGTTTGAGCGCAACTTTGAAATTATTGAAAGCTGCCTGGTCCCGGGTACCGGGTATCTGTTGCCTGAAGCAGTTCCCACTTCCGTCATTGGACTAAAGAGGAGGATCGATAGAAAAACAGAGGACTGGGTGGGGTGAGCAATTCTTGGCCCTGGTCCGAGGTCGTACGCGCTTGGGTGGGCCACGTGAAACCGACATTGTGTCACATCTAGTAAACAGTGGGAGCGACAATAAAGTACCCGAACTTGGCAGAAGACCGCGTTGACCGCACAACAGGATGGCCGTTCCTTAGCCAGTGTCGTTTCAAATCCGTTCGTCCTTGTTTGTGTTTCCGGTGTCTTCCGGTGTAACAAACATAAATATAAATACGGGTCATTATTTAATGAAGTAAGTGTCATGGACCGAGAGTGTAAGTAACGATGAGATTTTAGAGCGGTTGCAAACAAGGAGAAGGCTTATAGTTAATATCAGGAAGAGGCAGCTCAAGTTTAGTGCGACTCATAAAGCGGAAGTGGGGGCTGGAGAATCTGATACACACGGGTCGAATAGAGGGAAAGAGAGACAGGGGAAAACAACGCATGACATACATAGCGGCCTTAAGCAAGTGGATGACAGAACGTGGTCTGGGTGAGGTGGCAGAGGGAAGGAACTTGAGAGCTGCAAGGGATATAGGGTAGTGGAAAAACATGATCCCCAGCGTCCTGAAAGAACATGGCACATAAAAAGAGGAAGAATTATGAAATAAAATATTTGAAATTAAGAAGTTTCTCCATTTTATTGAATCAGACGTTATCGACATGTGAGTGTTAACGCTTCTGCTTTGACTGTCTTACTGAACCCAAACATCGTCTCCAATATCTTTTCCGTCCTCTCTCGCGAACAAAACGGAATAGCCCATTATTCCTAAGGTATATGCGCAGGGCGAAACGGACGTAAGAATTATGGATTGATTGATTTGTTTTTACCAGTTAACAGCCAGAAAATATTTGTTTTTTGATTATAAGAATCATTTGGAGACAATAATGATTTTTTTAAATGATAAACCTCCTACTAATTAACTCATAGTTAGGAGGAAAAGAGGTGGATTTATACCTTTCCCCAAGGCTATGATAGCATAAGTGAATATAACGAACGCAACCGGAATTGGAACTCTGCACTTAGATTTTCTATTCCGTGTCTTCACTCAATACATCACACATGCACATCGAAACTTACAGCACCTGGTATTCCTAAGCAATGATTCATTTGACCAGATTCAGCATTGCTTAAGCTGATATGGTCGTAAGGCAATAAGAACTAAGGGACACACATAAATATATATGATGTGTCAAATCAAGATAATTTTGAATCCTCAGTGGACGCTTTTATCCGACATAAAGATATTTCTGTCTGGGCCGCGTCTACACTACAATCTTTAGGGCACATGATAAGAAAGAGGGCTTGGAAAATTTGACACGCTCAGCACATATTGAAAGTTAGTAGAAAAAAAGGAAAAACCGAGAATAACTTACCTAGTGAGCTTGTGAAAATGGATACCGGAAAATAATTTAGGAGAGATAGCAAAAAGAAACTTAATACTAATATCTACAAAAGACAGGAAATGGTGGAGAGTACCGATCCGAAACCTCCTGTACATAGAAGAAAAAGAAGTTTTCTCTTATATCTAAAAGCCTTTTGTAATATACTTATATCTTGCTTTAATGATTATCTGGGTAAATCCCCGAAAAATGTTTCTTTTTTTTTCTCCTTAGCATATCCTCCTTAAATATATGTCCGTCTGATGTTCCAGCGCGTAATGTTACGCAGTCATATACGTTAAATACCTTAAAGACTCAAATATCCTTAGTATTTGAAGAATTCAATATCCGGGAAGTAAATTCAAAAAGTCATACCACAGCAAGAGATCTAAGTGAGCAATGGTACTACTGTGCTGAATCTTGGCGATAACTTTCTCCCTCAAGATTCCCACCAATAACCGCCACATGCCGCTCATATAATGATTATAATAAAGTAATTTTTAGATAGCACTTATTAACACATTGGCGCATTCCTTTATAAGCACCCGAATCAATCGTCATCGATTTCTTTGCTTGTCTTTATAGTCTGCATGAATAGATAAATGCATTTGAGTGCCTATAACTGTATATCGACTTAGGAATATTTTTCTCGCTTTTTTTTCTATACATGCCTAAGCAAGCATCTGTATTTGCGAATGCAGAATGATTAATAGGAGGAATTGGAGGCAAATAATCCTGAAAAAAAGTGAAAAAAAAAATCAAATTAAATCATATTGGAAGGAAAATATACCATTTTTTCACTTGACGATAGATCCAAACATGACAGTTGCTTCCAGTTATTTGCTCAATAAACATATAAATTTAAGATAAAATCTATTGAATGTATTAATATTAATTTCATATAAAAATATGTTCTGAATTTTTTTTATTTTTATTAAATAGGTAGATTTTCCAGAAACTCAAGGGAAATATCTTCGGAGTTATCTTCTTTTCTACTCGGAACTAACTTTCAAAATGGCTGCCCGCCTTGACAAACTGGGAAAATATAGAGCTATCATAGAATGTCTCTTTTGGAAAGTAAAATTACTGCATTCCCAAGAAATTAGTGGATAATTGTGGAGATGCTTTTAATTAATGAATGCATAGTAAGTAGATTGGTTAGTGGAATTAATGGCAAACAAAGAAACTGAGCCGAGTGACAGGTCCGACAGTGACAGACAAGCTGCTGCTGTAAACGACCGAACAGGCTGATACTCTCATTACGGCTGACAAAATAATTGCTACAACAAATTGCTTGTTCTTTAGTGCAGTTTTGGTTACTAAAATCTCTGTGAAAACTCAATCGAAGGTGTATAAAACATAGCATTCAGAGGACATCGGTTTTCGGCTGATGATAGCGCAAAAGAAGTAAGTGAGTAACCAAGAAACTTCTACAAGGTAGGAATACATATCCCTCATTTAAAGTTGCAATATCACAGTTAAGAAGAGACAGAAGTGATATTAAGTGTAGGTTGCAATACTAAGACTTTTGTACTTATCCGAATTAATGTTTAACTGACCGGAATAGACATGTAATATATAGACAATAACAACAGTAGACTTTCTATCGACCTGGTTATTTGCAATTATTTGTATGCGGTTCTCTGCTCTTGAGATAGGAGGTGTCTAACCACTCATTTGCAAAGGCAAGAAAAACTGAATGAGCAATGAGAATGAGGTTTTAAAGATGTATATTCAGTTCTTTAATTATACAAATCTCTCACTATCTACTAAAGCGAGTGTATTATTGTCGATCACTTCATTTTATATTTTCTTAAACAAAGAAAAAACAGGAAAATCTCTTTATCAACCCTCGGTCATCAGTGCTCAACCGAGGACAAAAATGTGTACAACAGCTAAAATTAATACAAACCACCAAATGTTATAAAACATATATAACAATTAGAGGCTACTTATATTAGGCCAAACTAAGACTGTTTTTAGCTGAGCAGCTTTTTGGTTATTTGGTTATAACGATGAAGAAAACCAAAAGAGATTTGTCCCAAATAATTCTGATTTTAATACCTGGCCACAGTTGAACAAATAATTGGAGAATTGAGCTGCTAAAAGGAATTAACTGAAACATCCAGAAAATGTATGTTAAATTAGACGAAATAAAACGTTCAATTCGAAATTTCAACGTATATGACCTGAAGAAGGCCGGCGCGTACAACAGTTGAAACGTCGTGAATATGCCAATGAAGATGATAATGTAAATAGTGTGAAACCTCTAAAGACTATTCTTGAGTATACATTGTAAAATATAACTGCACGCACATTTGCCATCCAAGCATATATATCTATATAAATATATATCTTAGTGAGAGATAAAACCCAGATACTTTCTCATTTATAAATAAAATACGCATGCGCATTAAAAATGAAACGAATGCAGAATAAACGCCGAGTTTTTCAAGCCCTCAAATCGAAGTCAATATTGGTCCAGTTCAATCAATACAATGTATGAAAAATTCTTTATTTTAAATAAAAAAGCTTCTTCTTCTTCTTCTTCCTCTTATTATTATTATTATCAATAATAAATAGTTATTTTGATTTTAGAAAAAATATACTGAATATCTCGGGGAAGAACTTAATGTGTAATGGTCGATTTGGCTTCTTGCAACGAACGCAAGAGGAAGACAGGCTCCTGTGTAATCTCTCATAAACGCAGAAATTTATTCTCAAGATGAACAGATGTTCAGGCACACAAGCCTAAAATGATCAATTCAGTTGAGGCCCTTTGCCCTTGCATCTTGTAGCGCATACAGAGGAATGTATATTTGAGTGTGAAGAAGTAAAACCAGAAAAGTATGCATAAAAATCATTCGAAATATGATTAAATATGTAATAACTAAACAACCTTAGATCTTTGCTTTTTGTTATAAATGGAAAAGCTCGTTTTGTGAGTTCCGCGTTGATGTTAATGATTTAAATAATTCTAATTCAGAATAACAGCATTTAAAATGTATTAACATTTTTAAAATGGATTTTTCAAACTTACTTCATCGCCATTATTACTTAATATTTTCGATATTTTTTAATTTTCATTCTTTTATTCACTGTTTTTTTTCTTATTCATCTATCACATGACCATTTGTTCTCATTCATAGAAAATTCATTCACACATTCCTTCCTTCATTGTTTAGTTATTCTTTGATGTAATGGAATAAATAACCTGTCATCCCCATGAGTGACTACACTATAGGTAGTAACTGCATATAAGTATCTGTAAGTCAACTGACTACATGGTCTCGCTGGAATCTTTTCAGCAGTGCTGGTCGAACTTTCTGCCTCCGAGCAGAGAGGAACCCGGACGAGGCTACGCAGAGTCTCGTTCGGGGAGGTAGACAGACCCGAACCTGGTTATGCGTGGATTTTTTGGCCGAGCCTCTGGGCTCGGGAACCACACATTAAATTCAGCCTTGTGTCACATGTGATTGCGTGATACTCTAGATGCAATATTTTCCAGCAGTGCTGGTCGTGCTCTTTGTCTCCGAGCAGGGAGATTCCTCAGACGAAGCTGTGCCGAGGGTCGGGGTCTCATCTCGAAAAGCAGCCTCCCGGCCCCGTTTCATATGGGTTCTACGAGAACCTTTGGCTGAGCCTACGGGCTCGGATGCCCGACATTAAATTCGGCCCTGTGCCACATCTGATCGGGTGGGGAGGTTAGTCAATACACTAACTGAAATATTTTCCAGCTGTGCTGTCGAACTCTGCCCAAAGGCAGAGAGAAACCCGGACAAGTCTATGCTGAAGTGCAGAGTATCGTCCGTGGAGGTAGACAGACCTGATCTCGTTTATGCGGGGTCTACGGAGATTTTTTGGCCGATCCTACGGGTTCGGATTACTCCACATTAAATTCGGCCTTGTTCCATATGTGACTGCGTGGGGCAGTTGCTAGATACCGTCTAGCTGTTGATCTGTTGAGTATGAATCAGATTTCCGTGAGAACTACCGACCTTCCAATAGTAGCACTCACTAATGGATTCACTTGCGACCTTGTGCATAGCTGTTACCTTTATTCTTATTGTACTGTTTTTTTTTTTACAATAAACCTTTACTTATTTTATCCAACTTGTTTTACAAGTATATATATATATACTTATTAGCACGGAGTATAACATTCTTCAAGTACGGGACTTCGACATTGTTTAATGGTTAGCAAGATGGTCTCGCTAGATCAGTTATAACCGAGTTGTAAGTTCGATCCTCACTGGCTGCCCCAAACTTTCGGCCTTGTTTCACATATATATGCTGTATATGCAAGGCCACAATAATCTCTTAATCTGGCCATGAATAGACATGAATACAATATGGAAACTAGTAATACAGAGTGGCAGAAAATCAAAACAATAACACCATGAGCTAAGTAAGGGTTACTGAGATATTAGGTTTATAAGACCCTAAAATTCAAACCGCAAGGGCACATAACCCAGTGGATAAAAGGATTGGTTCAAGTAGTCTCGGGTAACAGCTACCCGACCCTGTTTTATACGGGGTCTACGGGGAATTTTTGGCCGAGCCTACGGGCTCGGATTGCCTCATATTAAACTCGGCCTTGTGCCACATCCTACCTCGTTGGGAGGCTGGTAAATATAACAGACGAATAGATTGAACGCAAGGTCATCTGACACACATTCACTAGTGTAATACTATTCTGTTGTACTTACTGTTTAATATATGACATATCTGTACACTTGTTTTGTTATTTCATTAATCATTTACTTGGTCACAACAGTTATTGTCGACTCTTTTGTTTATTAATTTTGTTGACATGAGAGTCTAAAGGAACGTCATTAATCCGGCGTTTCAGTGCTGACGTCATAGAATGTCAATCTGTCTCCAAAGTTGGATGCCATGATTTTTTTTCTTTGGTTTGTTATTTCTTAAGTTTTCGTATTTTTCAGTGATGTTCTCTGTCTATTATTTCAATCCCATCCCACAGGGAAGGGACGACAATAGTTCGAACAATGAAAATAGTGTAAATAATTACAATACCTTATCTCAAAAATATAGATAGGTAATTAAAAGAAACGAAAAAAGTCATAATCGTTTGCTCAGTTTTCCGAGTAGCAACATTGACATTTGCGACGGGATGAGCAGCAGCTGCGCCCGTCATTTATGCGTGGGACTACAGCAGCCGAAACGATGCGGAGCTGAAATTGCCAGTTCATTTAGTAGAACAATCAAGGAATCCTTTAATTTCGTCTACGTTCCAACATTCTTTTATACCTACATAATTATATATCATTGCAGAATATTCCTAAAAAGAACATTTCTTTTCATCCGAATTGTTTTGTTTGAATATCTGTTTGTTTTCTTTGGGTTTTATATATTTTTTCTCATAGCTTCAGCTCTAAACAAATATTATTCATTTTTCATCTGATGGCCGAAAAGGAAAGCAAAAAAATTATTTCTTTGATGTGATCACGTCTTATTGAGTTCTGAATGAAATTAACGGTTGCTATTGCGTTGAAGGGATTCAAGTTAGAGAAATAGTAACGGAGCCGATGGAAGGAAAATAGGAGCTGATTTGATGACGTTCAGTGATTTTAGTCAGTGTTGAGGGCTTTATTCTATGATTAATGCTGGCCATGAAGGCTTTTCTAAAAGAAAAGAGAGTGTGATACTGATCAGACAGAAGAATGCTATAAGTGCTGGGTTGAAAAGATCTGTAATTTTATTAACATGCATACGTATACAAGTGGACATGTGCATATGCTGATAATAGGCTATAATATAATTTATAGGGTATAACATAATTTATAACCCTATGTATTTATATCATTTAAATATGTGCACTGTATCTATTCATATTAAGTTGGAGGCTCCGAACGAGAGAACTTCTACTAACTACAAAAGATACCAAGAGTAAAAATAATCCGATGTATGGATCAAATTTAACGCTAACAACGGTATTTTCTCAAATAGTCACTACTATTGCTTAGGAATAAGATGAACAAAGATTTCTATCTCCTCTATTCACATCCACTGTTTGGTTTCCACAACAGTGTCTTTGGTCACGTTCCCGAAGCCGTAAGGTGGCCTCATTTTGCCTTTTTTATAAATACTTTCATGGTAATTGTTCGGAGGAGCTCTTCACTATGGTGCCTAGATTCTGCGAATTTAAGCGCAGTACTAGACTGGCGACGAGTAACCGTAAATTCTAGGGTAACGGGTTTTTCTCTCACAGTTCTCCTTTGTGGAACTCCCTTCCGTATCCATACTTCCGGATTCAGTCAGCTTTAATCTGCAAAAATTTAAATGCAATGTCTATCACTCTCTCCCTAATTACTCTTCTTCTGTTATCGCTCCTTACCAATATTTCAATTTCAAACTCTTCCACAAACATTAACCATTTGCGTCTCAGTGGCTTTTTTGCCTTGCTTAGGATGAACTCGATTTTAAAAAACGCATCTATAAATGTTTATGGTTTCAATTTTTTCCGCATCGTTCTATTTAGTAACACACCCCAAATTCTGATGCATTTTCATGTCAAAATACATTTTCTAAACTGTGTTCACTTCTAGGATATCAATTATATATATATATATATATATATATATATATATATATATATATATATATATATATATGTGTGTGTGTGTGTGTGTCTGTTTCATATTACTATAAACGTTACTTATAATCGGCGCACTTGCTTGAGTTTCTATACTTAGGGTTTTTTTTTAGTAAAATTAATACCAATCGGTCTAGATTGCAGAGCCCAATTAAAGAAAACGTGTGCTCCCCACCCCCGATAAGAATCGAACCTGTATTCCTTTTCTCATCAGGAAAGCTACGCTCATAGCCGAAACAAGCCGTTAACAATTTAGCTACGGGAGACAATATCAGCAACGTTTAATTACCTATTTCAGGAAACTCACATCTCTCACTGGGACTTCTACGCATCTATATTTGCCAGCTTCCTTTCAGTACCCGAATCACGAACCTTGATTTTAATTTTTTTTTTAAATCGGATATTATTTCGAACTGTAACCGTTGTTTTATTGTAGCAAAACTATATATATATATATATGGGAAATGTATGACAAAGTGGAAAAAGTTTTCGGTTTTTTCGTCCTTTAGGACATCATTTGACGAAATGTGTTATACTGGTGCGACTACACATGCGCACGTACGAAGTATGTTGGTAATTTTAAATATAATTTTGTTTATATATATATGTAATGTATTGGGGAAGCAGATCATTATTTAAACATATATTATTAAATATAACAGACAATGAATGCCTATTATGTCTGATCATGAGCCGTTTTAATGTTTGCTTTAATTTCTAGGGAAAATAAAGACAAAAATTTGTCCAACATTTGAATTGTTTTTGGTAAGTTGCTCCTCACATGAGCTATCCTCAGAGTGGTTATACAGACATGAAGCAAAGATATACACCGTCAAAGATGATATTTTGTTATTTTCAAATGTATAAAATTGCTATGCGACGATAACGGTCGCCGAATAGCAGACGCAAATCGTAAATTCAAGATGCGGTTCTATGACGTCATACCAGGCGAGAGAGCGAAATATTATTACAACAGTACTATAAGTGTAAATGCAATGTAATGTGTTGTGACTAGTTTGAAATGCAATTTTGTTGAGTGTGTCTTGCTTCGATTTAATATAGATGGCCTCCAATATCTGAAGGTTCTTTTTACTGTGTGTATGTGTAGGTATTATTCGACGGTGTATATCTTTGTTTCATGTCTGTATAACCGCTCTGACGATGACTCATGTGAGCTGAAATCTTAGGACAGATTTAATAAAAAAAAATTCTGTAAATGATGGACAATTTTTGTCTTTAATGAAAACAAACATCCGAACATGAGAACGGCTCATGATTAGACATAATAGACATTCATTGTCTTTTATATTTAATAATATTATGTTTAAATAATGATCTGCTGCCCCAATACACTATATATATATATATATATATATATATATATATATATATATTAGTTGTGTGTGTGTGTGTTCTGTAGTTGTTGATATGCATTTTTAAATTAAAGATATATAACGATACCCACGAGTTTTAGCAAAGATAGAAACATTTAACCACAAAAGAGAAGAAAAATATCTTAAATTGATTTTCAGACCGTCTTCCTAAGAAAAAAAGTGAAAATGTTAACAAGGTAAAAACCGGAAAATCAAATGTTTTGGTGTATGTCGGGAAAATAAAATCTAGAAATATTAAAACCAAGAAAAATTGATTTACCACCAAGAAAATATCTGAAAATGGTCTTGCAAATATAAACAAAAAGAAAAAGACGAAGAACATTAAAAACATATTGCACAAAAAACCAACACCTGAAATGGCACATTAAATAAATCTCAGAAAAAAATAGTGTGAATAAGTACATGGAGTCTATATTCTGAACTGTAGTTTTTAGTGACAAATGTAGATATAAATTAGATGTATTTGATGGTTGGGTTAGAATGTGTGTCTTCTTGGAAATCTTCAGCCAAAACGACAACAGCAAGTCATCTTTTTGATCGAAAGAAGTAAAAATGAGGAATATTATACTGTCGATGTTAATGCCAAAATAATTATTAATTCCATTTCTTCTACAAGAAGTTTGGAAGTTCTCGAGATCACAGAAAGAAATATTAAGCTGAAGAATTTATTCATCTAAGACAAAGTTATTTCACAGGAAACCGTTTATTGCGCATGCTGTCAAAAAAGTTTTAAAATACATCAAATTAATGGAATCAAACCCAACGTCTACATTTAATATTCATTAGAAAGCTTATAGCCCACCATTAAAAGAAATATATGTAAACACGGAAAAAACTATTTAAGCAATAGTTGGAAGCAATAAAAAATACTTCAAGAATGGTCTGCTTTATGCTAGGTTCTGGCCTGGCATCTCGTCCTCAGTAACGTTTCCACTGTTGTAACATAGCTTCCCTGTGTCTTTTGTTTTTTTAGAGACATTTTCATGTCAGTGGTGGCCGTGAAAAAGGCTAAAAGTATAGTAGAAAGCGCTCGGACATATACAATATTTGGACAATTTCTACATAATTTCCATCCAGAAAAGAAGAAAATTATAAGAGCATAAAAAATTAACCGCAGTAACTTGTCAGTCGTTCTTAATGATCTTGTTGTGTGTGTGTGTGTATATATATATATATATATATATATCAAGGAGAGTTTATAGTTGTTACAACGAGATAAAAGGTGTATATTTTAAAGAGAAAAAAGAAGCCGCAAAAGGTTTTGGTTATAATGTGGATATTTTAAATATATATTATACTTTATCGACATTTTCGCTACACTCGTTTCCGGTGTCGTGACCTTCATCAGGCAAATAGTGGTTATTTCCACATATTATTAAAAGAAATTAAGTTTTCCGATGTTTGTCCATTTTCTTTTAAGTGTAGTAGTAATCCAAATTTTTCTTGGATTGTGGAGAAAATATTCTTCTGCTTAAGGGGTAATAAAACAATTAGGATTGGTCAGAGAAAAGGCGAAGGAAGGAGGTCTTTGTACTTATCTTTTTATAGCCCATCTTCTTAAACCTATCTCCATTTTTGGGTATTGTGTGTGTACTTTGCTAGTATGTGGATACGTATTCATTCTCCATACATATATATATTGTTTTATTATAAGGAATTATATATATATATATATATATATATATATATATATATATATAGAGAGAGAGAGAGAGAGAGAGAGGGAGAGAGAGACACTTCATGTGTCATATTACGCTCAGAAAAGAAAATTATAAAAATACATGAAAAATTAAATAAAAAAATAAATTGCAGTACCTTGTCAGTCGTTTTCATTCAAATTTGTATAAAGGAGGGATTGCTACTCAAATACACACTCTCCCTCGCTCTTTATATATATATATATATATATATATATATAGATATAGATATATATAGATATATAGATATAATAAAAATATAATTATGCTATAATTATGGGTTAATTGGTTAATAAAAGGGATAGTGAGCATGTCAATATAAAAGTGGACATTGACGTCAACCCATCGCGGCGACAGCCCGTTTCATGTTTAAACTAAATCGTATGGCATGACGATGCGCTAAGCATGAAACAGACTGTCACCGCTGGGTATTGACCTCAATATTCAATATATATATATATATATATATATATATATATATATATATATATATCTGTGTGTGTGTGTGTGTTTGTGTTCGAGAGTGAGATAGGTGAAGCTACTGTGTCTATTTACGTTCGCATCATTCTTAGAGATTTTTTGCCATTTCTTCCCAAGTATAATACTATCACCTTTGATTTAAAAAAAAATGATGGAAGGACTGATGAAAATTTTAGAGTCAATATTTAGATGTAAAATAAGAATAATATATATTTTATTCATGTATCCAGAATATTGTAATCGTCAAATAGACGTTAATTATTAATATAAATTTATGTTGGATTTGCGCAATGAAACTTGTTTAAGTTATTTTTAATAACGATATCATAAGCTGAAAATCACACAATATATATCTCATGTTAATATCAGTATGTATTGGGAATTTCATCAGCTACATTTGGTAAATACCAATTTTATTGTGAAAATATTGACACACATAATATCATCTGACATAGGATAGAAAAATGGGAGAAACCAATTTATTCGTAGGAAAATCGATGCAGGAACTTACGTATGCGAGTAAGTAGGAAAATAAGTAAGACTTAAAAAAAACAAAAACAAGAGAAAATCTAAGAAGAAATATAACGTTCAGAGCACTTGGATCCAAACTTGTGCCCCATTCCACCTCTGGAGATGTCGGCCCAATTGAAGTTTGTGCAAATTGTTTGATGTTCGATCTATTGATTGTGACAGGAGTTAAGCATTTTTCCCAGACACCATTTGCTATGGTTGCCGGCAAAAAGGTTGAAGAGAAATACAGTGGAAGAATATTTGAGACCAACAAACAGGTGGAGAATAGAAAAAGCGCACAATCGATAAACGTGTTGAGTGGATGGGTTTGTATTCATACAAATCTGAAGACGTGTATATTTGTAAGCTTATAGGTCTCTCACTACGTACGTATTTAAATGTGCGCATGCGTTTCTGTGAACATTTATATGCATATGTCAAACAAAATGTTTGGCCGTTTTTTGGTCATATGTGTGCGTGCATTTGAGCGTCGGGATTTCTGAATATGTTTCTCTTACGTGTTCAGTGATCGTATTTATCATATCAAACAAAACTAATTATATAATTAAATACAGAATAATACTATTTAATTTACAGATAAAGAGGAAAGAACGCAGGAAAATATCCACACAGATACATTTATTTAAGACTAGACAATTTAAGTGTACTATAGTATACTCAGGCGGCCACCTCTACATCTCATATATATATATATATGCACGAATTTATCGTTGCATAGTAATCTTCCATGCAAACAAAACAAACTCTCATTGTTGCAATGTCTGCATAAACAATCTAAAACAAAACAAAAAAACACTATCTTTGTTATTTAATTTATTGTAATGTACTTGTAATCTCTGATGACGGCTTATGTAAGCCGAAAGCTTAAACAGGATTAACAATAAAAACATGTATCAACATAATGATTTTCTTTCGTGTTTCAGTGATAATGCTAAAAAGCTTATTCGACAATATGAAAAGAATTTACTTAAAATAAATAGACAAAACTTGTCTATATTATTTAACGAAACATGCATCAATGAGAAAATACTGCCTAAATACACACAATTTATATATATATATATATATATATATATATATATATATATATATAGATCATTCCTTACCGGTAGCACGACTCGGAGTTTCATGCCTGTCTATATTCAATAATACATACTTAATAGCCTTTTTATATTACATCGAGCACTGTTTTATTTCCAGAATTGCGATATATATATATATATATATATATATATATATATATATATATATATATATATATATATACTGGGTGTCCAAATCGTGTTACAGTATAATTTAAATACTTAATATCTAAAAATACATTAACCTAATTGAGTTTCTTTTTTCCAGGCTTTTGGATAACACGTTTAGCTTTCTTAAGACTATTTGTCGTAAGAATCATTGAAAAACCTTTGTGTTATTCAGCTAAAAAGAGAAAATATTAAATCGTTTTGTTTCAGCAGCATTATATCTTGCTAACTGAACAATGGTGGGAGGAAAATATCATTTAGGCCTTCAGTAATGGTACCAAAATTCATATTTTGGCTTCCATCTTTAAAGTTCATTCCAGAACCATCAAGAGAACGATGAATAATTTTTTAAAGAGGGAACAGTAGAGAAGAAAACTGTATCAGGAGGTCACAACAGGAAGAGGGATCTTCGTTTCAACTTAGAGCTAAAGAGATCAATTAACATAGATCCAACTCAATGTATAAAACGTTTGGCACGTGGGAGAGGAGTTTCACCTCTGACATTCAAAAGAACAATTGAAAAAGACTTGAAAATGAAATCGGACGTTACTGTGTGAGGCAACTTGTTTGTCCAGGCCAGAAAATTAGAAGGTTAGAGAGGGCAAAGATCATCTTGAATAAATGGGAAAAGGATTCTGGAATAATATATATATATATATATATATATATATATATATATATATATATATATATATATATATATATATATTGAACTTTATTTCAATCTTGATCAATTACTGATGAACATGTCATTTTCGTTTATGATCGATTTCATCACGATTCTTCTGTCAAGCTTGGAGAGTAATTATACATTCTTATTGCTCAAAGTCCAATAGTGTTATAAAAACCTCGGAGAATTCTAGTAAGATATCTTTAATTTTTTCTAAGTTACACCGGATTAATTCTTAATCTAAGAATTCGACAATTTTACTGTTACACACTGTATATATAAAAACAAAACAAATTTTGTAGAAACACATGCAGTCTATTCTAATTCAGATGATCCTGCGAACAACCGTCTGAGGATGGCTTCCTCGGGGAAACATCGAGGTACGGTAAATTTTTGTAGTCTGACCTTTTGACATTGCATTCAAGCTCTATTCTAGGTCCGTTATCATAGGAGACCTTTGTACTTTATTTATTCGTATATTGTACCTTTAAACAAAGCTACTAATACTTCATCACCAACAAGCAGACCCGTAACCTACACCTATCCTGCTGAGTGGACATACACGCAAACAGGTGCCATTGCAAAAAAAAAAAAAAAAAAAAAAAAAAAAAAAAAAAAAGGAAGAATTGTCGGTTCTGTGAATCGCGCCAGAAAATAGCGAACATTTACTGACATGCTCTGTGTTTAAAGTCAGTTCAAACCAACAATGACCTCTCTGGAATTTTGCTGCCAAAACGTCATTGCTCTGATTTGACCCGATAGAGTTAAAAAAAAAAAAAGAAAGATTACCCGGAATTGTGGGTGGTGAATTATTCTCCACCCTAATCGTTATCCCATAGACGAAACATCGTGAACTTCTCACTATCGCTATTATTATGTCCGAGATTCGAATGAGAGACATTCCTTCGTTCTACTGGCTCAGAGCTTCACAGCTTGAACCCGACATGCCACGTTGACGGTGGCAAATCATCTCCATTTCCTTCATGTTTCTTTCATAATGAGTAAGTTCTACTCAAACAGCTTCTTTCCCAGAAATTTCACTTTGTGAAACACACTCCTGGGATGATGCTTCCCTGACAGCTACAATCATGATCGCTTCAAGACCAGGATTGACCGATATCAGTCATACACGGCCTCATAATGCCACTACTTTCTCCCTCCACATTTGACATTAATTTATTTTATATTCTTTTCGATTCTTAATTTTCGAGTGGAGGGTTTAACCATTTTCTTAAATCTTTCAGTGGCCTATACAGCCCATGAAAGGAATAGTAAAAAACAAACAGAAGATTGCTTCACGCGTAAATATGACCTGAAACATGTGGTGATTATTTGACATACACGCTGTCTTCCTGAGAAAACCCACTCTCACCGTAAAGATAGCAAATACTTTATATATATCTGTTTTTTTTTATGATGTTTTTGACTTCAGCTAAAATAAAAGTATTATCTACATTGCGGACATATTTTAGGTTGAGTGACTTTTTTCACTACTTTATTTTCAACATGAGGCATGCAGTAGATTGAGAAGCACAGTCCAAGTGGGTTTCCCACAATAACTCCGTTAGTTTGGATATAAATTTTGACAGTACACACACACACACACACACACACACACACATATATATATATATATATAAAATCTCTTCCCTGGGAGCAGGTTTTCGCAGCGCCGCCAACGCGGCGCCAGCGTATCCGAATCCAAGAAAGAATACTCTGACTTTAGAATTTCAGTTTTTCTGTTTCTGACTAGTCCTGTATATATCGTCTCTTCATTTAACTTAAATTTAATATAAATATGTCTCCATTAACCATGTCCTGAAGAAAGTCTATTTGACCGAAACGTCTGATGTCGACAGAAAAACAAAAAGAAAATAAAAAGAAAATAAAAAGAAAATAAAAAAAAACCCCAGTTAACTCACATATTCGGATTTTGCTTTGTCTTTTCCACATTTTCATCATACCGTCGGATCTACATCCACATATTTGCTTACACACACACACACACACATATATATATATATATATATATATATATATATATATATATATATATATTCACCAGTCAATTACAATCGCCTGAAGAAGTACAACGTAGTGCCGAAACACGAAAGTTAATTTGTAGCGGTTTTCAACATGTTTTTCTTATAATAAAATAATGATAATATATTTATTTACTTTGTATTGTGCACTTTTTTTTAAAAGGAAATTCTTCGAAATGCGGAATTTAACTTCATCTCTTCTTTCTTTCATTTGAATATATATATATATATATATATATATATATATATATATATATATATATATATATTATAGTTTCACAATAGAGCCATATCGTAGTAAAAAGTGAGAGATCAGTTTAAGATGTAAGATAAAAAACAGAGCCTAAAATATAGTATATATTTTTGTGTGTTCGAGTTTCTGTGTGTAATAAGAAAATTTAATACAACTCGCACTAGTTTAACCATATATAAAAACTCAGAAATTATTATGAGTTCACGTGTCTCTTTATCTCCGAGACGATAGCTTCAAACAAGATGGCGTCTGTAAACTGGTTACCGATCGAAGTCAAAAATCGGTAGGGAAACAGGTGCTTACTTAAACCGATACGTATATCATTGTAGTCTGTGTTATTTTAAAAATTTTTTTTTCTTATATCTTTAAAGCTTTCCGCATCGAGAATTTTATAATAGAAAAAAAATCGGTGGAGAAGGCAAGGCAGTTGGGTGATATAACCTAAATAACCGATACATAAAAATAATATGAAAACGAAGAATATATACGAGCGTTGTTTACGTACCATCTGCAACATAAAAGTGTGTGTGTATATATATATATATATATATATATATATATATATATATATATATATATATATATATATATATACATTATTAGAAATAAAGACAAATATATGGCTCAATCGATAAAATAAACAGTGTATATATATATATATATATATATATATATATATATATATTCAGATTTATTTATACATATGTACTGATATATGTGCGTGTGTGTGTGTACATTATGTAATATAATCTACTCTGCATACTTACATGCTTAAAGTGGGTACTTATAGTGATTATATATATATATATATATATGAAAGTGAACACTGAAGTCAACACTCAGAGACGACAAGCTGTTTCATACTAGACGCAATTGTTGGCCTGACGATTGCGTCTTGTATGAAACAGCCTGTCGCCTCTGAGTGTTGAATTCAATATTCACTTTCATATTTATATTTACATACGCTCTATCTCTGATATTGAGCACTTTACCCCATAAATATACCACACCTGAAAACCACACACACACACACACACACAAATATATATATGTATGTATGTATGTATGTAACTATGCAGTGACTAAATTCTATGCTAAGCCGTCTGTCCTTAAATATGGTAATTCCAAATATTAGCCTTTCTCTGATTAACAATGTAATGTGTTTTGGAAGGAATAAAAGCAGCATCTCTAGAGATATACTTAATGCTGAGCTGTTACGTGATATCCGTCCTTCCTTACGGCAGCGAATATTGAACGATTTTCTCAAAGAAGAGACTCGAGGCAACGGAAATGCGGTTCTACAGAAGGATGCTAGGGATATCATGAACCGATCGTGTGAGCAATGATGAGGTATTAGAGAGGATGCAAACAAGAAGGAGACATGTACTTAACATCAGGAAGAGGCAGTTGAAGTTTCTTGGGCATATAATGAGAGGAAAGAGGACCTGAAGAATCTGATACTCACGTGTCGAATACAGGAAAAGAGAGACAAGGAAAAACAACGCATGACATATATGGCGGACTTAATCAAGTGTATGACAGAACGTGGTCTGGCGATGTAGCTTAGGGAAATAACTTGTTGAGAGCTGCAAGGGATAGAGTGAGGTGGAGAGCCATGATCGCCTACGTCCTGAAATGACATGACGCATAAAAAGAAAGTCAAGTAGTGTTTATTCTTCCTTACCTATCTATAGCTCTCTGGATTTTATGGATGAGTAGTTATAATCTTTTTTATAGTATTTAAACTCGGACTAATGAATTCCTCTTTGTTATTATCAAAATGTTTCGGGCTTGTGAGTTTTTTGCCCTTTTGTCATATGTCTATCCTAGTAACCTTCAAGATATCCCTTAACTCATGCAACAGAACGAGAATTATCTAGCCCTCTATATTAAATAAAGGGTTAAGATCAAGATTACCTTGATGCACAGAAACCTGAGGGGCAAAATGGCCGAAACTTTTTTTATTATAAGAGAGATGAGGACATTAGGCTTAATGAAAATATCGTTCTCTCTTTTCTTTACCCAGCATCGACTGCTGCTCTCCAAACAGCTTACTCTTACCTCACCCTTCAATCGCAATGTCCCTTGTGTGTACAAGGCTGAGCAAGCGGAGGTGGATGTTTTTTTTCTGCTAGAAGCGAAGTTAGTAAAGGCTCCGCTTGGTTGTAAGGTTTATTCGAAAAGGAAAGTAAAGAACTTTGCTGTTGGAATCAAAGTCACAGATCGGTTTTTATGCAACTCTTGTTTCGACGATATTTGCTTGGCGGAAGACAGGAATGAAATGCGTGAAGAGATTTTGGGTAGCGGACTTTTCAGGAAGGACTGGATGCTAATACATCTGGGCGTGCTTATTGCAGAAGCATTCAGTAGTTACTCTTCAGTTTTGATATTTACTGTTGATATTTAAGTGGAGTCGAATAGAATTTAACGTAGTAATTGTTACTAAATTTGTCGTTCGTACACGAGCTTCAATTTCTAGAAAAAAAAAATTCTTATATGTATATATGTGTGTGTGTGTGTGTGTGTGCGTGTAAAGTTAATCGCATTTTCTTCCTTTACTCTCTCGCTTATTCTTCTTCACACACTCCCGCTCCCTGTCGACACTATGTACGATTTTATTATCCAAGAGAAATCTTCACAAATATGCATTTATTTAGCAACCTATATTGGCGGAATATTCAGCAAATATTTATATTTTAAAAATAGAGTAAAACATACAAGTGCTTATATATTGATAAATTTTATTATGTATCTAGAAATTTGTTCGTCATATATATATATATATATATATATATATATATTATAAATTAATAGATTTAAAATATATTTAAACCATATTTTAAATCTATTAATTTATAATATTAATGCTCTGTAAATTTAAATTTACATAGAGCACTATTGTGTAAAAATAAAAATATCTATAAGAACACCGGATTTTATATCTTACTGTTCTTTCCTTTATATATATATATATATATATATATATATGTATGTGTGTGTGTGTGTGTGTGTGTGTGTGCGTGCGTGCGTGCCATATATTATATATATATATATATTATATATATATATATATTATATGCACGGTACTTATTAGAAAGCGCTCAATATCAGAGATAAAGCTAACATATTTGTTTGGATTGATGTGAGTTTGTGACCCTGGGTTTCACGCATTTGCGATCGTCAGACAAACTGATTAATTTTTTTTTAAAAATTGGATTTATGTAAGTTGTGTGTATTGGTGTTTTTATGGATGTGGGAGGAAAAATTGTCGTCGTGACGCCACTCATACTTACGCAAACATACATACACGCCCGTACACCCATTGAGGTACGCAGACACACACACACACACGCGCTCGCCCACCGGAGCTCACACAATCATAAACATATATGAACAGTATGGGGCTTGACATATATATGTACATGTGTGCTGTTGTGTACATACGTATGCATTTCATTGTTGAATTTCAATGATGGGATGTGTAGCCAATAATTCTTTTGATTGTAGCGTTGTCATCACGCAGACCGTTTCTGTATTTTTTCGCTGAATAATATTTCCTCGCACGCACGTATATACGTGTGGTGGGGTCTATATAAAACTGATAGGTAAAAATTGCTATTATTTTTAATTTTTTAAAGCCGTTTTGTTGTTATTTTAAAGCCGGTTATTTGTTTGTTTTTGGTGATTGCGCATATGCAAATGGTAGAAATTCCTGTTTGTAATCTGTATTAGTTTTTATGCGGTGGTATAAATTTTCCTGGGATGGGGGGAGAGGAGTAATTTACGTTAATGGTGATTGCGGACTAATATGGCAATAGTAATTGTGATGTGGTAGTGATGGTCAGTGGGGGTTGATGATAATAATAATTTTAGTAGCAAATAGTTGTTGTAAAGTGGTAGAAGTGATTACTAACGGTGGTGGAATGATAATAACAATAAATGCAATTATTGTGATGGTAGTTTGTACTAGAGAGTAATTGTTGGTGTTATGGTATCGGATGTTTCTCTTTTCATATTTATAGGGTCACTGGTGGTTTATGTGGTGTTGTCTTTTTTTTATCCGTTTGGTATAAATTCTGATAATAGGTATTTATTTTCATACCTACATTTGGAAATTATTTCTGATCTTATGTTTAGTAAATTCTTTTGCAGGGTATTAATTATATAATTAAATTAAAAGCATTAGTTCTGTTTCATCTTCGCTTGAAGATGAAAGAGAACTAATGCTTTTAATTTAATTACATAATTAAATTTGAAGTTCTTAGCTTCGGTTTTTGAAACATGGTTATTAATGTGTAGCGAAGAAAACATATTTTAAATCACTTAATTTATAATATTTATGCTCTGTAAATAAATTGACATTGAGCACTGTTTTGTAAAAATAAAAAAATTCAATAAGAACACCAGATTATATATCGTACTGTTCTTTCTTTTTATTATGATATATATATATATATATATATATATATATATATATATATATGTGTGTGTGTGTGTGTGTGTGTGTGTGTGTGTGTGTGTTACTTATATAAAACTTCATATTCTCTCCACTAAAACATGCTCTAACCAACAAAATATTTTTAGCACCATTAAATATGTCTCAGCTAAAATGACTACAAAGAGAAAAGGAACTGAACACGAAAGGCAACGTAGTGTTTATACTATTTTCTCATCTATCAAACATTCATTAAATGTTTACCGGCTGCATATTACGAAATTCAATAAATTTTCCAATGATTCCGTCTATAGCGGAAACAATCTAAAATTAAGATGATAACCGGCAATAAATTTTGCATGTTTAAACGAATACAATTCAAAACATTATTAATCACGTTCACTTTCATAGCATTTACTTTAATTTTCTTTCCGTACCAAAATCACCCTTGTTTTCCCAATACATTCTTGGCTAACCCAATCCCTTGCAACAGCATGTTCATAGGAAAGGCATGTCTTCGTTGATCAGGGTACCTGGACGTGGTGTAATAGCAAGCTTGGCTTGATAGATCACTTACAACTGAGTAGTGAGTTCGATATTCATTGGGCCCTCCACACTCTCAATTTTGTACCACCTCTATGCTAAACTTCAGTCATCTATGTGCCATTCATAATACACGCTTAGGCGATCATGAATCTTTCGATACATGATTGACGAGGCATATTTTTCCCGCAGTAGGTTGCCATTTCTTTCTGCGGTCGACCAGTTAGAACCCGGTCTGTCCTGCTATTTAACCTATAGCTTGAGGGGGATAAGAACAGGATTCAAACCTTTCCCAAAGGTATTAGCACGTAAGTGAACGTAATGGATTCCACTGGAATTCGAACTCGGCTCTCCGATACCTCAATCCGAGCCGCTATCCATTACCGCCCCGTAGAAAATCAAATTAGGGTACATCGACGTAGTGTAATTGTGTGCAAGCTTCTCTCGCTAAATCAATTACGTCTGATCAGTGAGTTTGATCCTCACTGGGTAGTGTTTTAATTCGGTCTGGTGCCACATCTAAGCGATGCTTAGTAAATCAAGGGCATTCTGAAGTGGTGTCATAGTTAGCTACTATTTCTCGCTCGACCAGTTACGCCTGAATAGTGAGTTCATTCCTCACAGGCTCCTCCACACTTTCGGCCTTGTAACACATCTAAGATACGCTTAGAAATTCTTTAAGGGTATTTTGACGTGCTGTAATATTTAGCAAGCCTCTCTCGCTAGATCAATTAAAACTGAAAAGTGAGTTCTCTTCTGACTGGGTGCGCCATAATGTCGGATTTGCCGCACATCTAAGCTACGCTTAGAAAATCAGGTTTTCGTTGATAAAGTTACGCATTTCACATTGCTAGTTTTCTAACCGAGTTAAAAACTCGAGAATTCGCATGCTAATTTAGATAATTAGTGCGGATATACTCATATTGTTTTATGTGACTTCAAGACAATGGCTCCCCACAACTTCCTAGGTTTTGTAGTGTTTGTGCTCTTACCTCCCAGTCCTTGTTCTCTCTTTCATTTATGAGGTGTGTATTAAATTCTCTAAATCCTTTCTCATTATGTGTTATAGAAATTTCGTCTGTCTTGTTCTAATTCAAAGTAAAAGTGTCGTTTTTTGTGATGTCAATGAACACTCGTTGCCACTTTTGTGATGCCAACAAAACTCGTTGTCACTTCTGTAATGTTCGTTGTAGTAGAGTCTTTGTAATCGCAGTTACAACTATAGTAACGCCGTCGAAAAATACTGGTGTCAGACGCCTTCGAATAACACTCGAACTAATAGTACTTGCTCGATAACTTTCACTCGAATAGTAACCCCTGGAGTGATCCGAATTGTGAAATAGTACAGTGAATAGAGTAGATAATAGCGATCAAACTAGACCTCACGCGACTGTATATGCGTTTCCTCTATGGTCACCTGATCTACTTAATTTAATAATGGGATCGCCTGTGTTTGCTCACTGGCGATCTATGTTCTAACTCAAGTGTCGGCAGCGACACTTTATTCCTATATAACATTTTTACAGATTCCTTAAACCTTCATTGGTTACATGCTCTGACTTAGCATCCTTCTCTAGCCCCCCCCCCTACTGTTTAACCCAGAGCTCAGTTATGCGTGTGTGGTGGTGGTGCGCGTGAAGGGGGTGCGAAATAATGTATTTACGCTCACCGGACGCATGAAAACTGAACGCGACCGTTTTAGAAAGAACATGAGTTCAGCCCGCCGTTTGCAATTTCTTCTCCGATAAGAGAAACTAATTTAAAATTAAATTTATCAACTGATTTAAATTAAAATTCAAATCTGAAATTATTAAACCTAACAGAGATTCAAATGTAGACGTGTTAAATTTATAAAGCAATAAAGTTTATCTTTGAAAAAAATTAAAAAAATACAAATTTAATTTCATATTAAAATAATTAAAACTGATATGAAATCTTTTGATTGCAGAAGACGGGATCGGAAAGTAATGAATTTACTTTTGAATTCACTTTTATTCTCTCATTTCTCACAATTAAAAGTAAATAACATTTATTTGATTAAATATTAAAACTAAATTAACTGTGCCAGTGAACTTAAGGATTAAATATATGCTAATTAACATTATGTATTTATACCTGTTGCGTCATAATCTCTTATTTATACCTGTTGCGTCATAATCTCTTATTTATACCTGTTGCGTCATAATCTCTTATTTAGTCAGGAGATATTCCAGGGGTATATTGAATCGATTCGAGCAAAACCAGTCACCAAAATGCACTGAACACCATTCACCAATTCCGCTACATCCGGCAGGAAGACCTCTGATCGGGAGATTGGAGATTTTGAGGAGCGTAATTGCAGTTGTTCCATCCTGACCCGGGGTGGTAGCATCTGTTAGATTCGCAGCTATGGGCAAATAGTGAACCCTCCCGAACAAAAAGTCTATGAAAGTATAAAATTACATTTTAATAATAGAAAATATAAACAATCTATTCTTATATATAAAAAAGACCAACTATACATAAAGTAACATAACCAACAATACATTTTATCTCTAGTTGTGGATATGCAGCTAAACAAAATCAACCAAACTGCCAACATGAAAGAACTATTTCATGACATTAATCCATATAATATACGACAATTTCTTAAAGAAATCAACCTGTATTCCAAAATACAAATTAAACAAAGTTACAATATAAAACACATATCACCGCTTTTTTTTTTTTTTTAAGCGTATCACCCCAAGTAAGGCTGGAAGCCACTATCACGCATGGGGTTAAAGAAGGGTTGGAGGAAGAGCAGATAGGAGTGGTAAAGGAGAGGATGTGGAGAAAGAGAAAGACAGTAGGTCGATCAAGGCAAGGGGGTTACAGAAAATTTGGAGCGAGAGCAGATAGGAATGAAAAATGAAAGGATGTGGAGAAGGGAAGTGGATAGATCAAGGCAACTGGAGATGTCGATTGACGCTACACTTAAACCGTTGGAGATTGTATTTGTCAGGGAAACAGTAATAGGGAAGGGAGTTTCATAGGCGAGACATGAAGCTATTGGAGTAGAAGAGACGTCTACATCTAACAGTTGTAGTAATTATGACCATTGTATTCTATTGTGAAAGCAGAATAACATATCATATTTTTATAACTTCAAAGCTCCAAACAAATTAAATTTCGGTATTAAATGACCCATAACGTGTTAATATGCCGTTAAACAAATTACCCAACCAACTAATTCCATTACGCTATCAATTGCTTAACGCGTGCTTTGTGTACTGGTGCCACAGAATCCCCAAAAAAAAGAAAGAACTGTACCAAATAACAGAAACCTCATCACTTGAGGATTACCAACAGCAGCAACAACTAAAATGGATAGCGCATTTAACGCAAAGAGAAAATAATGACATGGGCAAGTTATTGACATTCCACATTAGCTCAAACAAAAGTTTAGGACGGAAACCATCAATCACCACTGGAAAGAGCGATATGAGTTAATGATAATTTTCTAAGCATAGCTTAAATGTGGCACATTGCCGAAATTAAGACGCACTCGGGGAGAGGAATAATAATGAACTATTTTTTGCTGAAAAACTGTTTCAATAGAAAGATTTTATAATAAATTTCAACCGAAGGTAGCCTTAGCTAATCGGTCAATGAATACTTAATGTTTCCTTATCAGAAAACGGCTACTATGACCATTACAGTTGCCATAACAGTAAATTTAAACAGTTTTTTCTCGTTAGTGTTAGAGACCGGTTTTGGAACGATGGCGAAAGAGGCAGAATTAAGAATACCGAAATCGAAAGTTGGTGGGCCCCTCCTGACTTGGAATATTGGCGTTGTACTAGTGTTCCACGCTTAATTCTTTCCATTTAGCTTTGCGTCGGACGGAATTAAGCTTAGCGGAGAATGCTAATGATATCATTGTCTTCTGCCTACATTAGTCTGACATTCTCTATAATTTCAAGTGTACATTTCCAGTATTGTCCGTATTAAAAGAATTGCACAATCTTCAGCTGCCCGGATATTGGTAAAGTAATGTGGTGCTGGTGGCCCTAACAGTAGTAATAGTAGTAGTAGTAGTAGTTCTAATGCGTTTACATGATAAATGTGTAGGTAGGAAGAGGTTGCTTTTAGAGTGATTAGCATCCTCTAACAGTAGTCATGAGTTGATAGATTCTAGAATCGGTAGAGATGAAGCAGCCGTCTAGTGATGTTGTAATCGACGTGGTCACAAAACTGAAATTAGGAACAAGTCCTGGAATAGAACGCTCTCGGGGAATCAATTTTAAAGAATCGATGGAAGGCCGAGAAATGAAAGCTGGCCTCGTATCGATCAGTTGTGAAATGAGTCGGCGCGAACAAGCCATCTTGAGTGGATTGTTTGCGCGGAAATATGTGGGAATATATCTGAACATGGGGAGTGTCAGTTTTGCCACAAGGGTATCGCGGAATTGGAACTGATTTAAATGCTACTTATCGCAATTGTCTTTTGGGATTTGGCTTTGTAATGGAATAAAAATTCATCTACAAACCTCCCTTTTTTGTCTCTCATCTCTCTCATCCATTAGGTCATGTCTCAGTCCGAAATTCCCAAAAAGTTACCGAGTACGAAAACAGACAACTGACGAAGGCCTTATAGTACAACGGCCGAAATGTTGTGAGTATAACAACACGCTGCTCTGAATAGCATGCAGATCATTACTATTATTTTCAATTTTGTCTGTTTAAATTTCTCTGAGAAGTTATCATTCTTTATACTATTTACAATTACACAAACGTCCTTATCTTTGTTGTTTTTATCACAATGTTTCGGCTGTAGTGCCCTGAGGCCTTCATCAGGTAAATCCGGGTAAACTACAGGGAATTCCGAACTGAACGTTTTATTCAATCTACAGAGTTGACTTTTCTCGGCCTATTGCACATGTCTAGGGATATCTTGTCTAGTTCTTTTTAGTACTGCTCATTTATTGCTCGTTGTGTTCACACTGAGTTCATGTACACACCGCTTGGCCCAGGGATTGAACTCACATTTCACCGAATTCAGTTACCATCCCAGTTTTATACTGTCTTGCTATCAAATCATTTTAGCTGATTAAGTTACTAATTTTCTCCATTATTTTACTAGCCTTCACTATCTTTTGAGAGTGTTAAATTCTCCAGCTCATCTTTCCTCGTTGTGTCCCAAAGATTTTAACTCCTGATTGTAATCATGCCTGCTTGTAGTGCCTATTTCCTTAAAAATGTTCATATTCTTTCGTATATCGAATTCGAAACATACGTCACTAGAACCACATCACGGTGGTTTCAAGTTTATTCATCTCTGAGGTGATACGTACTACATTTGCTATACGTTCGTCAGTTTTGATATGAGGCTATAAGCGACGACGTGATAATTGAACGCTTGAGACACAACAGTTACGACAAGTGAAACCACTTTATTCACCAATGCACAATGAAGGCGCTCCCAAGTTTATCTTGATAAGACGACAAACATACTGAACATGAAAACAAAACGAAACCCTAAAAAATAAACAAAAGATAAACAGTGGTAATCAATATAACTTGCTTTCCAGTGTTATGGATTGTCGCTTTCAACTATACACCTGTTGTTATTCTCAACGCTCTATGTGACAAAAATACTAAAGCGCATTAAATTAGAAAAACATGTCATCCAGAAAGTAAAGGTATTAGGGCTGAGCTTCTATGTCATGTCAGTCCTCCTATCGGTCAGTGAATGGTGAACAATTTCTGATATATGTATATATATATATATATATATATATATATATATATATATATATATATATATATATCTGGGTGTATGTATGTATATATATATATATATGGGTGTATATATATGTGTATATATATATGGGTGTATATATATGTGTATATATATATATATGGGTGTATATATATGTGTATATATATATATATATATATATATATATATGGGTGTGTATATATATATATATATATATATATGGGTGTGTATATATATATATATATATATATATATATATGGGTGTGTATATATATATATATATATATATATGGGTGTGTATATATATATATATATATATATATATATGTGTGTGTGTGTATATATATATATATATATATATGTGTGTGTGTGTATATATATATATATATATATATATATATATATATATATGTGTGTATATATATATATATATGTGTGTGTGTGTATATATATATATATATATATATATATATATATGTGTGTGTATATATATATATATATATATATATGGGTGTATATATATATATATATATATATATGGGTGTATATATATATATATATATATATATATATATATATATATATATCATTTGGAATCTATAGGGTGTCCATATAGTCTTTTACAATTTGAAAAAAATATATTTCAAAGGCAATTGATTTAACACCGCAACTTGCTAACCTTCAACCAGCCATCATTTTCCAGCAAGATTAGGCACCACCACACTGGGGACTGTATGTTCGTGCATTCCTGAATCAAACACGTTTCCAGGCCGCTGGGTCGAAAGGGATAGGCCAATTAACTGGCCGCCTCGTTCCCCAGGTATCACTACATTGGACGTTTATTGTATGGCGTTATCCTAAAGATATTGTGTATCGAACAAAGATACGGGACATCACAGATCTAAAGCAAAAGATCACTGAAACCATTGCTGAGGCTATGCTACAGCGAAGATGGCAAAAATCGAGTATCGTTTTCATGTGCTTAGTGAAACTAAAGGTGCACATATAGAGGTGTATTAAATTAGATAAAAATAACCTTCAATAGCTAATCCTCATTTTGTAATGAATTTCACATATTTGTCTGCTCATATTTTTTTCTTAAATGTAAAGAGACTTTAAAGACACCCTGTAATTTTCGAGTGTCTTACAATTTTCTTAATGCTTGTAAATGACTTGTCAGAGTTAACTGATTGTAAAAGCAACTCAGTGCTGAAAGAAGATCGAAGACAAAATATTGCCGAGTCGCTAATATTTTAAGTGACTGATTTTTTTAAATTGACTTTATTCTATTTTGACAGTATTTTCATTTGTTCTACTTTTACGCTTTCTCTAAATTTCTCTCGTCTTGAACAATTTCTCTGTCTCTTTGGCGCAAGTGAAAATCTTCTCCCATTTGTTACTCTCCTTTGTTACTCTCCTTTGTTTAATCCGTTTTCTATTTTATTTTCGGGTATAAATGAACAAGATTTGCTTCTCCACTTTCTTTTCATATGAAATATTCCCTATAATAATACTTTGTTGAATCATATTTTTCTTCTCTCTTTATATTTGAATAAATGTGACAGCGCGAGATGAAATTTGACAAGAAATAAAAAAAATAAATAAATCAGAGCTATTGTTTTTCTTTCGGCTCGAAAGAATAAAAATAAAAATTAATTTGAAAGGTTGAATAAAAATAGATAAACAAATACTTATGGATAAAGGAGGATTTGTTAATCAAAATAGTTCTGTTTCAACGAGTTTTTCTTTTTCTGACGACCGGTTCTCGTAAGATTAAGCAACATCAAGCCTGGTTAATACCTAGATGGGTGACTGCTTCAGAATACCAGGTGCTGTGACTTTGTATGTGCAGGTAGTCTAATAGATCACCCTTCGAAATTGGCAATCGCAGAGGCGAATTCTAGCCATATTCCTTATATTTCCTTGGACGCAAATACCACTGACGAACGTATGAATTCACCTATATACCTCCAACGATGTTTTAATTAGTAGGACTTGTATTATTAAAACATTATTATTGACCAAATATTCTTACAAAGCAAAAATATTTCTGGTTTTAAAATGTTGATAAGCCTATAAAAGAAAGAATAAAGAGAAAAAGAAAAGAAATAGAATAAAGAGAAAAAGAAAAGAAATAGAATAAAGAGAAAAAGAAAAGAAATAGAATAAAGAGAAAAAGAAAAGAAAAAGAATAAAGAGAAAAAGAAAAGAAATAGAATAAAGAGAAAAAGAAAAGAAATAGAATAAAGAGAAAAAGAAAAGAAATAGAATAAAAAGAATAAAGAGAAAAAGAATAAAGAGAAAAAGAATAAAGAGAAAAAGAATAAAGAGAAAAAGAGGGAAGAATAAAAAGAGGGAAGAATAAAAAGAAAAAGAGGGAAGAACAAAGAGAAAAAGAAGAAAAGAGAAAGAGAAGAGAATTTAAGAGAAAAAGAAGCGAAGAATAAAGAGAAAATGAAAGAAAGAATTAAAGAGCACGACCTCTGCTAAGCTTGGTCAGCTACCGTTTGGATGCAATGTCAAAACACTCTCCATGGGGAACTGAAGGAATTATATAGATATCATTCCTCCAGTTCCTGACAACTCTATTGTATTTTATTTTAGAAATAAATTATAATCCCTGTCTTAAAAATTATCTTATCTTAGTGTGAACCTAGTAAGATATATATATATATATATATATATATATATATATATATATATATATATATATATATGTGTGTGTGTGTGTGTATATAATTCCTCATGTTCACAATGTGTGTGTGTGTGTGTGTGTGTGTGTGTGTGTGTGTGTGTGTGTGCATTTCTGTTCATAGAGAAATGGGGGTTCAACTGGTACATTGTCTGATAGATGAATGCTATGTTTTTTGCTTTTTTTAAAAAAAATTTCATAAATAATCTGTGAGCAACCTACGAACGATGGCCGTCCTTGGTAAGACGTTAAACTACATTTGCGTCCTGGGTAAGATGATAAACTACGTTCAGCAGTAAGGTCTCTGATCAGGAGGTTTTGAGGAGCGTGGAACCACCTCTTAATTGCTGGTGTTCCCAGGTCCACCTTGACCCGGGGTGTTAGCACCTGTTAGGGTCCTAGCTATGGGCAAATAGTTAACTATTATCAGCAATATTTTTTGGAAAAAATATTACCTGCAATACAATTCTGAAGGAAAAATATTAACAGAAACAGATTTTTGACAAAACAAAATATTACCAACAATAAAGAATTTTGTCTGCATTGTGTAGCCCATTGGGGTTGGTGTGCCATGGAACAAAATAAACCAAACCAAACCAAACCTACGAACGATGGCTGACCATAAGATGTGGTATTAATTGATAAAATAAAAATCTGCTCATTCTATCGAAAATAACTACTGTCCCAAAAAGGGGTACTGCGGAGATTAATGGGTAAACGAACATTTGTGACAAGAAAGATGATAGTGTTAAAATTAATTATATTGCGAAATATAAACACATTCTCTTTATCACTCAACGGACTTCTATGTGTTTATGTATGTGTTTCGTTTTTTTTACGGCATATCAACCCATTGTGTCATTTAATGCCGAAATCGTTTTTTTCTAAAAAAAAAAAAGAAAAAAAGAAAAAAGCCTTGTAATGAAACAAAAGAAAATATATTTTCAATATTAAGACTGATTTTAATGGTTATTTTTTTAACTTATACTTTTTATGTTTTGTAATATTTAAAGTGAATCAGTATTTTGAAAAAGTATTTTAAGTTTGTTGTTTGGTCTTATTTTAAGCGTATTGAATTAGTATTTCTGCAGTTTGTCAGTATGCACGTTATGGTGAACAGCTTTTGGTATGCAACACAAACCCGAGAATCGTCCTTTTTTAGGATATACAATTGCCCTTCTCCTGTAGTTTGATTAATTTTGTACAATTCATCCCACAGATTCTGCCAATCCTCCCTAATATATTTACTGATAGTTGCTTTCACATCTGTACATAGGAATTTGGTATTTAAGGGGTTTGATGTGTTTTTATAGAAGCTTTTCTTGATGTGGAATCTGCTCTATCATCCCCGCTGATACTAATAGGGCTTGGTATCCAGCACAAAACAAAATAAGTATTTATTGATCCTGCTGAGTAGTTTAATGATTAGTGGATTTGAGTTTTTTTTGTTTTTAGTGGTATAATCATGGACAGAGAGTCAGACTATATCATAATTTTTATGCTTACTTGAATTTACGATGTCGAGGGCCAAGTCGATAGCTGTCAACTTGGCACTCAATATGGAAGCTTTGTCTGGAAAAGGTTTCATTAATTTTAATTTGTGGGGGGCGGCTGCACATCCAACTTAATCATCATCATTATCTTTAGATCAGTCCGTAGAGATGGACAGGTCATTTGCGTAGGCATCTTTGATGGAGAGTTAATCTTCATGTAAGGTGAGAGGATTGCTTTGGGATTTGTGGGACTCACAGTGTATTAATACGACGTTTGATTTGTATGTGTGTAAACATTTCAGCCATACTCTACATGTAAAAGGACAATATGAATAAATACAAAAGAAACATATCTTAGCCGACGCGTTCTGTCCTCTGGGGCATTTGCCTTGACAATGTCCCTCAAAGGACAAAAGTGTCAGCTAAGATAAATTTCCCTTTTGTCTATCTCTCTCTCTCTCATATATATATATATATATATATATATATATATATATATATATATATATATATATATATATATATATATTATGAAATAGAATAAGGTCCGACAATTATTGTAAGACATTTTTATGTGTATACATTCTTTTTATAGATACAAATATTTAAGTAAATGCTCTGTTTATAATAAACAGTATTAAACAACATTTACCGGTCTGAATGTGCGAGAAATTTTCATAGAAAATATTCGTTCTTCGACAGGAATCGAACCTGTATCCTATACAGAATCGTCATTTAGCCTGACGTGCCTTAACCGATTCGGCCACAGAGGGGTGTTCGGTTAGCAAGGTCGATTTTATTGTCTTTAATCTTTAATCTTCCATGAATCTCTCACGTACATTCATATCTGCTCATGACGTATCCAAATGTAAACAAATGACGTCACACTTTATGAAATGGACAAAGTCCAACAATTATTTTAAGACATTATTATATTTATACATTCTTTTTATAGATAAAAATATTTAAGTAAATGCTCTGTTTATAATAAAAGATTTATTTGTTTACAAATATATATAGTTTTGCTCTACCTAGTGTATTGAGCACTTTTGCGTTTTAACTTAAGTTATTCTGTCGGTGTTTTTTCTTTATTTTGGCTAGACATTGAGGTACTAGTTAATGATTTTCAAGCGGCACTGATATTTTTAGTCTTTTCTTTTCTTTTAATTTTTTTCCCTTGATATCAGTTTTTCTGATATATTTTTACTTCCATATTATTACTATTATTTTCACACCGCCCGAGAATATGTAATAAAATAAAAAATACTAAATAATATATATATATATATATATATATATATATATATATATATATATATATATATATATATTATGTCATTCACAGACAGTACTGTTTCGCTGTATCACAGCTCCTCAGTGCGACTAGACTTCCGAATGCCTCAAGCCAGGATTGAAACACAACTAATTTTGTGTCAGCCAGAGCTATCTTCACTCGGTAGAGTTACACAACTAAATGTAGCGTATTGTTTTTAACAAATGTAAACAAATGCCAATCAGCCAAATATATATTATATAAATATGCGAAACTGTAGTCGCACGCCAAAAACGTAGGTACGCGTAGATGCACTAATTAATGAATATCTTTGCTCTGAAAAACAGCGTTGAGCACTATTACGTTTATACCTCATGCATAAATTTAACTATTATTTATTTGCTTGACTGCGTATGCACACGCGTACACGTCAGCTTATATTTGACCGTTTCATTTATCCACTTCACAAATACGTACGCACACACTTGTGTGTTGATGCTTAATATGTATTTTATTGCACTATATTTTCAGCACATATATTTATGCATGTGTGTCTGCATTTCCCGAAGTTAGAAAGTTTTACTCTCACGTGGATTATCGGCATTTCGCTTCAAAATAGCACAGACTAAAACCGGATTTTTCGGACTTTTCGTGAAAGCCGAAAGAATGGCGGAAACATTCAAGGCCTCGATGGACGAAGGAAGTGTATATTGACCGGCAAGAAAACTATAAGTTTGGCATTCTAGAAACAGGAAGCAGAGAAAACGAACATCCGGTAATGTACTCAACGGCCAGAAGGAATACAGATCCGCACGAATACGGAATAGAACAGTTATATTCTGTGATTTCCGCTTGGAATTTTAAAACTGAAAAACTAAATATATATATATATATATATATATATATATATATATATATATATATATATATATATATATATCTGCATCTATAAGTATGAATCTTTTATGCTACATCTGCAGTCGACTTGTCAGTCGATTGTTTCTTTGCTTGTATCATCCGCTTTATTCCAACGCCATTGCTCAAAGATGACCGACATCAAATGAAAGAGCAATAATCCGAAGATAATGCATAAAATATCGATATTTTTCTCGTGCTCGTTTAAATTTAGTTATTTTGCTATTACCTTGCCATTTATTTCAAGTATTTCATTTTTAACTTACTCTGGCTTTCCTATTTTTGCTTTAAATTTCAAACAAATATATTTTTATTACTTTTTAAAAACTTTCAGCTTTGAAACTTACATTTACTGTATGGATATTTACATTTACATTTAATCACTAATTTTCTCTTAAACTGTTGACTGCTTTATATCATCATCATCATCATGAATGATACCGTACAAACTGCTTGATATTCCTTATAAGGTAAACGCATAAAATTATCATTCAGTCACTTATATGCTATGCGTGATACACGCCTAGGCGATTATGTATCTTTTGATACATGACTGACGAGGCAGATTTTTTTCCCGCAGTAAGTTTCCATTTCTTTCTGTGGTAGACCAGTTGCCATCGAAGACTATACAACCCAGTCTGTCCTGCTATTTCCCCATCGATGGGGGAGGGGTGAAGAAGAGGATACATACCTTTCCCAAGGTTAGTAACACGTAAGAGAATGTAATGGATTCGACTGGAATTACATTATCTATCTATCTGTTTGAATCTATCTGTTTGAATCTATCTGTTTGAATCTATCTGTTCGAATCTATCTATCTATCTCTGTTCGAATCTATCTATCTCTGTTCGAATCTATATATCTATCTCTGTTCGAATCTATATATCTATCTCTGTTCGAATCTATCTATCTATCTCTGTTCGAATCTATCTATCTATCTCTGTTCGAATCTATATATCTATCTCTGTTCGAATCTATATATCTATCTCTGTTTGAATCTATATATCTATCTGTTCGTTTCTATGTATTTATCTATTTCTGTTCGTATCTTTGTATCTATCTCTGTTCGTATACACACACACACACACTATATATATATATATATATATATATATATATATATATATATATATATATGCGTATCTATCTGATCGTACTTATCTATTCAATCTCTTCAAATCAATCTGTCAATGTTTCTTATTTTTAAATGTCTCTGAACATTCCTTGATATGCTTTTTATGGCTATCACCGTATCATTTCCTTCTCTTTCCATATTTCGAAGACTCCGTTTACTTCTTTTATCTTCATATATAATCCGTCATCTTTTCACCCTCCCCCCAATCAGATGCTTCGCTTTCCCTTGAATCTGACCTTTCTGGCCGAGTACATTTCTTTACCATACACATTGGTAATGGCTTTTAGCTTAAATTCTTTTCTTCACTGATTAATACCTTCTCCCTTCTATATGTCTCTAAAGATTGATTTCCTTTTTATTTCAATAATTATCCTAGCTCCTATAATAATAACCTAACTAAATGGCCAAACATCCAAATTTTGGGAGAGAAGCACATTTTGATTTAGTCGATAAATTTTCAGCACTATATATATATATATATATATATATATATATATATATATATATATATATATATATATATATAGATAGATAGATATAGATATATATTTATTAATACATTTTTTATGTTTATACGTTCTTTTTATAGATATAAATATTTAAGTAAATGTCCGAGAAATTTTCATAGAAAATATGCATCCTCCGACAGGAATCAAACCTGACTTAACGATTAACGACTTATAGGACAATGGTTCGATTCCTGTCGGAGGACTCATATTTTCTATGAAAATGTCTCGGACATTCAGGGCGGTAAATGTCGTTAATAATATTTATTATAAACAGAGCATTAACTTAAATATTTGCATCTATAAAAAGAACGTATAAACATAAAGAAATATCTTAAAATAATTGTCTGGCTATCCGTTTCTTAATGTGTGACGTCATTTGTATACATTTGGATATGCATCAAGCAGATATAAATGTACGTGAGAAAATCATGGAGAATTGTATTTTAAAACAGTAAAATCGACCTTGCTAACCGAAAATCGGTTAATTTCTAGCTAAATCGGTAAAGCACGTCAGTCTATATGACGGTTCCTTATGGGATATAGGTTCGATTCCTGTCGAAGGACGCATATTTTCGATGAAAATTTCTCAGACAGGTCGGTAAATGTTAATACTGTTTATTATAAACAGTGCATTTAACTAAATATTTGTATCTATAAAAAGAACGTATAAACATAAAAAAACGTCTTAAAATAATTGTCAGACTTTGTCCATTTCATAATATATATATATATATATATATATATATATATATATATATATATATATATATATATATATATATATATATATACACACCGTATATATATCATTGTTCCTAGCCACTCGATGTAACTTTAATTTCTATGTGCAAGACAATAAACTCGCATAAAATATTAGGCCTGATCATTGTCTAGCACATGAAATACGGTTACATCCTAGCTTAGGAACAACTATATATATATATATATATATATATATATATATATATATATATGTATATGTATATTCTAGCCATGCCCAACACGCGACGGCTCGGAATTAACACTCCTACTAGAATTAAAAAATGCACAAATAATACAGGTTACATAATCAAAGTACGAAAAGAAACCAACAACACCAAAACAACACCCCTTGAAATTAGCTAAGGCAGTGGCCAAAAGCGCTTCGGATAAGGAACGGTATTTTCGACCAAAATTTAAAAAAGGTATAAGAATGCTGGCAAAACTAAATTAAAAAAAAGTTTCTTTATTCGTCACATTTAACGAAATTAGTTTTAATGGGATCCTCTCGTAATTACGGACAAATTTCTTAGAATACTTATTAGAGGAAAAATGAAAATTACCACGTTGATGCATATTCATTTTGTTACGGGCATCTTCGACATTAGCACAATATCGATATCAGGATCTCGTTCTTTTTCTACGACAAAAGTCTGTTGGGTTCATTTGAAAATTAATTTTTTTACGTGAGAAATTAAAAACCTAATTTAAAATTCTATCATGTAGTCTTACGTGTAAACGCGAAGGGAGTTATTGTAATGTCTGAACATTTTTAAAAAGGAGAAAAAAATAAAACTATTAGTTATTCATAATTAATTTTATTATGGGTTGATTTCATTTTTTTTAATATAGATAGCTTCAAGAAGTTTTAGTTTACGTTTATTACTATCATGAAAGAGTATAGATGTATTTTCAACAATAATTTCCACATATATATTTGATTTTTAAATATGTATTAACTCACTACTGTTATATCAGTCACTTTTGTTTTTACTGCAAGCACTCATCGTACACAATATATATATATATATATATATATATATATGGTTAAGCTTTTTCGCCTTGATTAGACGAAAGTTTAGTAGAAGAACAAATCTGGATGCAACACCTGAGGAGGCTCGTGACACACGATGCACACCTGTCCTCTGTATTCAGTTCTACAGAAAAGTATGCATGATTTCACACAAGCGTTCACTACCCTAATGAAATCATATATGCGAGGTAGTTTGACTGTGTGCTTCTAAGAGCTGAACTAAGGGATTCTCATATGGCGAAGACGACTTGAGAATCCATTATATATAATTTGATTAACGACAAACGAAAATATTTAAGGATTTTTATTTTTAGTTTTTCACTCAACATCAATAAAATCTTACCAAATATAGGAACAAAGATACTAAATATATTACATAAGACTACACGTCAACACGAACATTAACGTAATGAGATTCTCCTTTAAAAACAGACTAAAAAATTTGATAATGGTATATAGAAGCGTAAGATACTCAAACATTGAGCAATTTATATTTAAATATATACAGGAAAATTCACTGAAGCAACGTGAAATTAAAAAAAATCCTTAAATTTGGCTAACTCTTCCCAAACATATATAGTATAATGCCTTGTCACTCGTATCCGAGGACGCCCGTCTACTGGAGAGGCGAGCTAATCGCCTGTTTTGGTAGATTTGTATTTGTGCAACACCCAGAGTTTTGGTAATTTCGTACATAAAAATCTGCCATTTTACGAATGATCATTGGTGATTTTTAAAGTGAAACAAACTCAGTATGCACATAATTATATAAATATATTTAATTTCACGATATACACTATATATATATATATATATATATATATATATACTCTCATACTGCCATATATTTGTCAGCAACCTTGTAAATATCTTTCGTATATATATATATATATATATATATGGGTGTTTGAGTGGGTAGGTATATATATGTGTGTGTGTGTGTATACATGTGTTTGTATATATGTTTCTGATATATATATATATATATATATGTGTGTGTATATATATAATGAGTGTATTTTAAAAATGTTTCATTGAATAATACTATATATATATATATATATATATATATATATATATATATATATATATATATATATATAAAATAATGGACTCTCTCCTCGGAGCATCTGACAACTTAGCCAATTGATTCAGTTATGAAATTTTGTGCGATAATCTTAAGTGGCACTTAAGAGCCGCTGGTGGTTTACAAAGGAGGCTGCATATAGAGCAAGAATGAGGTTTGTGGGATGAGATCAGTTAGTCTTGGTCTCGCTTCTTGAAGACAAACAGATTGAAAACTACTGAGTCCACTATAACACGTTGATCTCCATTCTACCCAATCCATGGTCAATTTATCAGGATGGAGACTTCCTGCTGCTATCGGACTGGATGATGATGGATTCCAGCGTGCGGCACCTTTGGAAATACCTGAAAACCATACCAAGGGTTGATTCAAGCCTTGTGAATGAAAATTGAATAGAAGGAACTCTTGGGGTCCGTCAATAGCTCTGCGCTAACACGAAGCCAGAAGTGGGCTTGAGCGTGTTGGACTTGTTCACATTGTTGATCACGATAGATAACACGCTCTTTCCCGGAAACTGTAACTAAAGTCTGCTCATCATAGTTGCTGTATAACCACCGGTGGGCTCATGCGGGTGTTGAATAATTGCAAACGCACATGAGCAAGCGTCTGTCATAGGGATTGGCTTGCCGCACTAGTAGACGGGTATCCTCGAATACGAGTGGCCAGCTATTATATATATATATATATATATATATATATATATATATATATATATATATATATATATGTAATAAAACCTTCCTCACGCTGGATAGAAACAGGTTTAACTTTTATATTACACACATTTTAAACAGCCCTTTTTATCGTTTGTTGACTTGTTTATATATAGATAGAGATACATGAGAACCAGGACTAAGTTTTAATTTGATATTATATCTTTAACCACAAATTTATTCTTGCCTAATTATATATATATATATATATATATATATATATATATATATATATATATATACCATAAGAAGACATTCCGCCTCGTCCATTTTCTGATCCATTCAGTTGGCAGAGATTTTCGACCAAATGCCAAATCTGTGTCTCCATGTTTAGTTCAGTGAATAGGATTAATTAAGCAGTTGGTCACTCTTGTACAGCTCAGAATCACGCTGAAAAGACATCTTGTCCAGTTGACCGCTTATTAAAATGACGTCGCACTGAAATTCCCGATTCGTAACTTTGTTCTGGCGACATTTATTTGTGTTCCTGTGATTCTGTTTCAATGTCTCCTAGCCCTCAGCCAGAAAAATGATGACATCTATCATAAGGTTGGCTTCGTCTCGCTGAAGGACAAACGAAGGTAATCAAATTTTGTGGCAACTTTCTCTAAGAAATAATTTACTTGAAATCAACATGCTTCATTTTTATTTTCTCATTGCTCGAATAGACAGACACACAGATGGATAAGTATGAAAAAATTCATCTTCCTTGCGCCCAATGATCGTTGGTATCAAGAGTATTGGGAATAATCTCTTTCCTTTAATCTTTTCTATTGAAATCTATCATGCGTTTGTGTTTCAAATCCAGTATGTAATAATCTTTTAAAATATTCAGCTTTCTGAGATTTGAACTAAGATTTCTCCTATATTGGTCTCCAAATATGGCTACAGCGTTCAGTCTGAAATGATATTAACTGAGAGTTGGTTGTACACATGTTTCTTTTAACAATATTACTTCTCCCTTTAATAAATAATATTTAATGAGTACATGTGCCTAACTAGATTAACATCTACCGACGTAGATCAGCGAAACTAAGGAAAATTTTGGTCATGGCATTAACATATTTCTCAGTATATATATATATATATATTATGTATAGTGAGAGCTGCAAGAAAATGTAAGTCTCAATATTAATATGATGTACTAAAGAACACTAGTGAGAAGAACATTAACTTTAAAAAAAGGGCGTGGTCTGTTTGACACGCTTTCTATGCATTTCACTACGATAAACGGAATATATACATTCATTATTTCTACCATCGAAACATACACATGTTTTGTCCCAGTTTTGTTTGAGATTATATATATATATATATATATATATATATATATATATATATATATATATATATAAAGTGTAGAATATATTCCAATAGGCTTGTCGAAATAAAAGGTAGTTTCGTTTATTTTGTTCAATGGGTTATTTAATGCAGAAAAGATTTTTAGGATAGCTTCGTATGAACAGAATATATATTCTTTGTAAGAAATCAGTTTGTAGATCAGGTTTCATTGACGTATTTTTGTGAAAAGGGGATTTGTCGAGAGACAAATCTATTGCTGCTAATATTTTTTAAAAATATATTGCTGACATTTTTCTATAAAAAATATATTTTTATTCTTTCATTGTTGGCCAGTTTCGAGGATAACTCATCAGACCAAAATCAGTTTCAGATTTATTGGTGAAACTGATTTTGTTCTGATGAAACGAAAGTATCGGTTTCGCGAAATAAAATATTACCATGAGTTTCTAAATTCTTCGCTTTCATAATTATATATATATATATATATATATATATATATATATATATATATATATATATTTGTTCCTCAGGAGTAGCAGAATTCTGAGTTTCATTCACGATGCCGCTGTCAGATGCTGATTGAAAATTTTCAGCCTGCAACTCGGAGTTGTGCTACCGATGAGGAACAAAATAGTGTATATTTATCACTAGTATAAATTTTAGCTCTGTTGTTATATATCGAGCACTAAATTATTACTGCCAGCACTCAATGTGCGATAAAAATTGAAGAAATATTTAGAGTTAAGGAAAAGAAAATGGAGACGCTACAATAGCTATCTATGATCTGGCATTGGTAACATGGAGAAAGACTGAAGGAGTGTGTACGAGGAAAGGCAATAAATAGAAGTAGAGAGATTACAAAAAAAAAAGAGGAACAGACACCTGTTAAATACAGAAGATAGAGAGAATGCGTATTCATGTAGATATGATTTTTTAGGAAAAGGAGTGAAAAAAGCGTTAAAGCCATTAGAAAAACGATTGTAAAAATGGCAAGACATCAGTGAGTCTTGTGCGTGACACTTTGAGGAAGTTGAGAGCGAAAAATCTCAATTACCTGTCAATTGTCAGAGAAAAAGTCATTCGTTTGCAGACAAATGCAGTGCACGGTTATTGACTGCACTTAAAAAATGTCGGGGTCATTCTTTTAGTGATTCGTCTAATCTTCGAAATGACTCCACAGAACGATTTATCTTTTTTTATGTCTTAAGCTTAACGTATTTCCACGGCAAAAAGGCTATTAACACTAACACCACAATGGTGGCTATCTTATCAAAGCAATTATTATTACTAATCATAATAATATATATTCTTCTGGGTTGTAGCAACCTTTTTCTAATGATGGTTACTTCACGCCTATTTTGTGTATTTTTGTTTCTGTCATGCTTACTGCGACTAGAGATTGTTGCGAATTTGAATCAACACACAAAGATAAGTGCGAAAAAGAATTTTAAATATAAAAACATATATATTTATTTTCGTATTTTTAAAATTAAATGTTTCCATAAGTTATATTATAGTTCCTTGTTTGTAGTTGCTTGTTAATATGACAAAAAAGTGATCTCATTGCGTGTATAGGTGAGAAAAAGAGGCAAAGGAGAAAGTGAGGAGGAAAGTGTAAGTGTCACGTAGCTTGGTTAGGAAAACAGGTGAATGAGTAAAGAAATCTCTTTGAAAACGTTGTTGTGAACTGATGTCGCGTGTATTCGTCTATCTCTTTACTGGTTTTGTCCGTGTAAAGTCTTTAATTAAATAATCTTCAAAGGGATCACGAAGCTTGTTTTTTTTTTATTATTGTCGGTGGGAACGGGGCCCGTTGGTAGGAAAATGTTAAATATTTATTTTCAAATAATTTATAAACCTGAAGGATGCGTGGTTCCTTTGACTCAGAAACCATTTTTTGCTATTTGATAATTGTCATGCTTTTTATTTCAGTACTTTTTTCAAATAACATTCTTGATCGTGAAGTTAAAAATGTTTGCATTATTACACTGTCTCTCGAGATCATCGTGCGATCAGTGTCCAGACATTTTGTGCAGCCAAGACGAAAGCGACAAGAGAATGCGAGGCGTTACATTTGTGCTTATACAGGGGTAGCCGAGATTAAGACTGTGTTGACAGCCAACCACCGTACGGATGGAATTTCGGGTTTTCCGTTTCGATTTACTTCCACGCAGGCCAGTAAAGCCCAGACTGTCCTGCTATTTATTCCGTAGAGGATGGGTTCATACGCTTTCCGAAGGTATTCGTGCGATTTGAATTAAACACAAATCTATCAACAGTTGAACACATCTCACCAATACGATTTCTCTGCAACGATAGCATTTACGCTACCTGCAACTCCACAGAATATTTCTGTCCATTTTATTACACACACTCTTCATTTCTCTGTCTCTGTCTAGATATATTGAGTTGATGCATAATTATCTGGCGTTTTTGTAGGTGAGATATTTGTTAATAAAAAATGCTGTTTTGTTTACTTTTCTTACTAAAAATATTATTTCATTTTCAGGGTATAAAAATGCGTGCCGATAATCATATTCTCCGGAAAAATCATTTAAAAATGTAATTGTTGAATTGTTATATGTTTTTAATGATAAATATCGCTGAAAAACGCCTGATAATTATGCACCAAGTATATATATATATATATATATATATATTTACTGATATTGAGCACGTTTACTTTTATAGCATATTTGAAAACTATATTTGAACACACACACAATTATATATATATATATATATATATATAAGTGAACATTGAACTCAACACTCAGAGGCGACAATCCTTTTCATGCTAGACATAGTCGTCAGGCCTGATATTTATATTTACATACGCTCTATCTCTGATAATGAGCACTTTTCCCCATAAATTTATCCCATCTTAAAACTATATATATATATATATATATATATATATATATATATATATATATATATATGCATACACACACACACATATATATATGGTGTAACACTAAAATTGTCCATCCTACAAAATGTTTAATATAAAAAAATAAAAATAAAAAAAACACTAAACTAATTGAGTTTCTTTTTTTTAGGTTTTCAGAAGACATTTAGCTATCTTGACACCATTTGTCGTAAGAATCACTTAAAAACCCTTTGAGATAACTGGCAAGAAAGAGTATAGGTTAAATTGTCAGACCCACTGTCTTTCTTCCTAAATGAGAAATGAGGAGAGGAAAAATCATTCAGACATTCAGAAATGGTACCAACATTAATTTTCAAAGTCCATTTAAGAATCATCAAGAGAACGGTGAATGAGTTTAAGACAGATGAAAACTTTATCTGGAGGTCACAATAAGAATAGGGATCATCATTTCGGCTTAGACCTAAAGAGATAAGTTAGAAAAGATTCTAAAAGAATTTCACCTATGGTAGCCCAAAGAACAATGAAAAATAACTTGAAAATGATATCGAGCGTGAAACGTGTGAGGCACTTATTATTCCAGGACACAAAGAAGGTTAGTAAGGGTGAAGATCATCTTGAATGAATTGGCAAATGATCCCAGAATATATATATATATATATATATATATATATATATATATATATATATATATATATATATATGAACTTAATGCCAGTGTTTCACGAGCTTCCGATCCTTAACTATGATTAATTAATGGTGAACATGTCCTTTTCGTTTATGATCGACGGGCGGGGATAATAATATGTATATTATTGATAATTTATTGATATTTTTCAGCCATCATATGGAAAATAATTTTTTATTCAATCTTTAAAAAATAAGTTTTATTTATTTAAATTAATTTATTGAAAAAATAAGACTAGCTTTAATAAAACTTAATTTAAAATTATTACTTTTTTATGTTAGTTAGAAAACAAAAAACAATGCATTTACTTTTAAAGATTGAATAAAAAAATATTTCCCATAAGATGGCCGAAAAATATTAATAAGTCATTAACACACACACACACACACACACAGACAACTGCACTTTACATATGTTTAGACAGATAGATAATAATATCCCTACAACATATATATAAAAAACAAAATGCATGTATTTAAAGTAAACTTGTTATTAAAAATTGATAATTAAAAATTTTCCGATTAAAAATATCGAAAAAGATGATATATCTTCGTGCAATTTTCCATTCTTCTAATAGGGCTTCTGAAAATCCCACCCCCGCAAATATCTACGAGAATTTATTCTGTTGTGTTTGTACAATTTTTGATTCGGTTATTTAATAATCTTCTTCTTTTAAATTTACTTCGTTGTTTTAATATTCATTTTTTTGAAAGTTACGCTTTTATTTACTATAGATATAGAAATAAATTAAAGAGAATAGAAATGTTAAATATATATATATATATATATATATATATATATATATATATATATATATATATATAGCGTTTCGAAATTATAAGCAGAATTAAAAAGTAAAAACGAATGGAAATAAAACTTATTCCCGTTCGTTTTTACTTTTTAATTCTGAGAATTTCGAATGCATTCCAATACAATTATTACGTATTTTTAATTTTAAAATATCTTCGTAAATACAAATCATACGATGATATTATTTTTTTTACCAAAAAATGAACTGGGTGATACCGAGTCTTTATATATATATTTATTTTGTAGTAATTATTAGAGTTTTTTTTTGTTTTAGCCAGACACATCCACATAAAAACTTTATATATGTATAGATTTCATCACGATTCTTCTGTTAACCTTGGAGTAATTAAACATTATTAGTGCACAAAGTAGAATTCAATAGGGTTAAAAAAAACCTCGGAGAATTCCAGTAAGATATATTTAATCATTTCTAAGATCCAATGATTCAAACCATAATCAGACAAATAGACAATTTTGCTGTTACAACACACACACACATATATATATATATATATATATATATATATATATATATATATATATATATATATAAGAAAGAACAGTAAGATATAAAATCTGGTGTTTTTATAGATATTTTTATTTTTACACAATAGTGCTCAATGTAAATTTACAGAGCATTAATATTATAAATTAATTGATTTAAAATATGGGTTTTTCGCTACACAGTGATAACCATGTTTCAAAATGGTTATCACTGTGTAGCGAAAAACCCATATTTTAAATCAATTAATTTATAATATATATATATATATATATATATTTTCTTTAAGCCGTGTCAGCATCGGGTAATATTTAGGGGGCAACTAGAATTGGGCATTTCTACTTAGAAGAGAATTTGTTCCTCACTGGTTGACCCATACAAATTTGATATGAAATAACCCAAGAGAGGTTTCACCCGTCATAGAATCAAACAGCGAATGAAACTAAATTTTAACAGTAATTCCTGACTTTCATGCCTTAATATAATAAAGTCATTTGTAGCATATCTCTCTGAGAAAATCGTTAATTCATAACACAAAGTCATTTTTTGAGGGTCAATCAGTATACAAATTATGTGTCGAAAGTTGCGAAGATAAATGGCAATATTTAGTGTTTATTCATCAAATATTCCTTTATCAAAAAAAAAATTTTAATTTGTAGATAAAATGAGCGAATTCAGGTGGGAAAAGTGGAGTATATGATGCCAAATAAGTAGACTAACTTTGATGACCCGAACAGATGGATTTTTAAAAGTTTTAATATAATACCGAAATCTTACGAAGGCTGTATGATGGCAGCAGCAGAAGAGTGGAGACGCTTCTTTGCTCCCAGTTTCCTTGGTTTGCAGTGGCCTCAACAGTGACAAACCACCACATAGTGATTCCAGGTTAAACTGCTGATGTCCGTTCTCTTAATCTCCCCCATGCTTTCCCTATGAAAATATGCCGTTATTATTACTGTGTCTCCTACTTGAAATAATGCGAAGAGAATAGACCTTAAGAAATCAGTCGTTCGTTCAGTCTGTGATGCTGAGTCGGGGGCCTGAGGAATTGCCGATCGACCGCAAAAAGCCAGAGACAACATTCATCGAAACATATGGTTACAGTCAAGAGAGAGCAATCAGAATAATCAGAGCTTATATAAGAGCATTAAATGCTCTCGACGTCGGTTTTCAAGTAGGATTATGTCTTCATTATTATCCTTTCGCTACAATTTGACGATGTCACTATGGAAACATTAAGTTGGATGTAAAATGCAGTTGTTGAATAAGTCGTATTCACGATGTCACACGTTATAGAAACATTTTGTTCGAATTGAAAAGACAACAATATTCCAATCTATTGTTGAGTGGAAAAATCTGGTGATGAACTTCATGCTAAAAACATAGCAAAATAAATCAGTCCCAGGTTCACTCACTATAATTCGACCTTTTCTCTGAAATGGCCATTAACAGACTGCGCTAGAATATCATTTAAAAAAAAAATTCCAATGCAGATTGCCGAGGCAGGAAAGTAGCAAGGTTCTTTTCAAGAGCAAGTTTGGCATATTTCCCCCTTCCAAAATCCTTTAGCTTCTTATGAGCGGCGAATACTCTTCCGGAATTGGTCGATCATGGCTCTCCACAATTTCTTGTCTTTTATTGTTTTCATTAACTTTTAACTTTTTACCATCCTCTTTTATCCTTGTTCTGCCTTGCATTCAAAGACTTACTAAGCCGATTAACCCCTGTTTTCCCCCTAATTCTATTGCTTTCAGTATTTTTACCGGGTCTTAGTTTATCCATACCCTGACTATTTAACCTAGAATTACATCTATTTATGGTTGTAACACTATTTACATTATTCGGAATATTGTCCTCATTTTTGTTTCTATATTTATCACAACGTCTCCGCCGTTGTACGCTCCGGCCTTCTTCGGGTGATTGGAATGTCGAACTGAACCCTTTCTTTCGCTCACTGTGGTAGACTGTTCTAGTTCCACGTGCCATGTCTAATGGATATCAGTTAATCAGTTATCTCCTGTTAATTCCGCTTTCCAAGTTCTCCACCGCCTTAACCAGGAATAGAACTCACGAGCCTTTGGGTCCAGTCACTGAATCTAACCAACGCATTTATCCACTGTGCCATATATCCTTAAATATAGACGGATACATTTTCTGGTTGTAAAAATTAACTTTTTGTTCTTTAATTCCAAAATTTCCTACTGCCATGTCCGTAGTATTCTCAGCATTGATAAGTCGTTTTAAATCTCTTGTTTATATGAAAAGAGAATGTCCAGCATTCACTGGTATAGAGCAGATTAGATAGAAGTTTAACACTATAGCCTTCGGACTAATGGGGAGAAAGCGTGCTTTGCTACAAATGATAATGTAGCGGGCGTGAATTGGCGAAAGCCATTATTTCCAATGCTATTTTTCCAGTCAAATAGGCCGAAACTATGAAGATTTCTACCATTCTTATTTTACTATTATTATTATGAGTAGTAGTAGTAGTAGTCGTAGTAAGATCTATATTAGTATCATTTTGGAAGGCTACTGAAACGTAGATATGGTTTGGCGGGATCAACAATACCTTGGGATAAATAACGAAATATTCTAGTTTAAGCAATATAAAAAGTTGAATGTGTATAACACTTGACACTGTGGTGGAAACCGAAGAAGCTTCGTATTTCATGAGCAAATCCGACCATTAATAAGATCTAACCATAGAAAACGAAGAGAAAATCCATAGAATCGGATTTGTTGCCATAACAATAGACAAAAATAAATTTGAAGAATATAACAAAATATACTGACCTTGTCAGTCAAAGTTAAAATCTCTATGAGTTACACTTGTTTTTTTACAGCAACAATACACCATACATATACACATACATACATACATATATATATATATATATATATATATTATATATATATATATTATATATATTATATATATATATATTATATATATATATATTATATATATATATATTATATATATATTATATATATATATATATTATATATATATATATATATATATATATATATATATATATATATATATATATATATATATATATATATATATATATATATATATATATATATATATATATATATATATATATATATATATATATATATATGTGTGTGTGTGTGTGTGTGTGTGTGTGTGTGTGTAGGTATATATTTGTATGTGTTTCATTGAATGTGACGGCCAAGGGAAGAGGTAAAAGTTGTTCCAACAAGAGAAAAGCGTATATATTAAAAAGAAGAGGCAAACCGAATACGTTTTTGGTTCTAACGTGTTTCTTTTTAAATATATATTATCTTTTATTTTCCATAATTTTACAACACGTGTTTCGGCCTCGAGACTTTCTTCAGGCAAATAGTGGATATTTCCACATATTAAAATAAATTAATTTTCCTTATGTTTTTCGATGTTGTTTTCTTTTTTTGTGTGGTTGTCATATATATATATATATATATATATATATATATATATATATATATATATATATATATATATATATATGTACGTGTGTGTGTGTATGCCCATATATATATATATGCGTGTGTGTGTATGCATATATATATATATGCGTGTGTGTGTGTGCATATATAAATATATATATGCGTGTGTGTGTATATATATATATATATATATATAACTGTCGATAAAAACATTGAGGTGTTAGCCGATTTTCATCTCAGAAGTGTACAACATGAAATATATACATGAAGTAAAAAAATAAAAAAATTAAACAAGGAACAGAAATAGCCTAGATTACAACATTGTTTGATATTCTAAGCAATTTGCGAATACCATTAAATACACTGATCACGACACATTATTATGAGTCTGAAGATGTCTTTTCCAGGAACGTAACACGAAACGTGGTAGATTTAAAAGCAAAAATATTTTTCTACATGTAGTATTAAACAAGGTCTCATTCAGTAGGGACGGTAATATGACCGTTCCTCTTGAATCAGGCCTTGTTTGATACTCAATGTCTTATATCTTATTGCTTTCACATTTAACATGTCAGTCGGTTTCGTGCCTTTCCTTACAAAGGCATCATATAGTTGTTGTTTTTTTTTCAGTAATGCAACGTTTAAGAAATGACCTCAGCGAAACCAAATCTTTGCCTCTTCGCCCAAGATATATTACTATTATTATTTTTATTACGAATAATATTGAAGAATAATAGTTGGTGTTCCACTGGGAAGTGTCATTCAAAATTCTCTGCGTACTGGAAACGTGTAACATTGGGAAGAGTTTCGTAATTTCGTAAAGCACTTAAGAAATTATTCATGATTCTGACCCACTTTGCCTTTCCCAGTCTTTTTGCAAGTTGCTTTCCTCTTCTTGTAAGCTTAATCGATTAGCTTGACCCGAGGATATTTCTAATCTTCTGGTTATATGTAGATAGGATTTATTTCCCGGTCTGTCATATTCTTCATCTTTTGTCCTATCTTTCATTTTATATATGCACGTAAAGGTACCCAAATGTTCCGGGAAGTTACAGCATGAAATGGTCTCTTCAGATAGAAGGGAAACTCTAAGTAAACTTCGAACTTTATTTCCTAATGGAGTGATTTTGAGGCATGAGTAAAATTTACAAGAGACAGGAAATGCAATGAAAAATTTGAGATGAGCAAATTTCGGAATTTTCAAATTTTCGGTTATCACTTGTCCAAAGATTTATCATAGTTCATATTTATCTCAGTCTGTTCATTTCTATCTATTTATCTCAGTCTGTTCATTTCTATCTATTTATCTCAGTCTGTTCATTTCTAACCTTCTCAGTTTGTTCATTTCTGTCTATTAAATTCTATCTCAGTTTATCCATTTCTATCTCAATCTATTCATTTATATCTACATAAAAACAATGACATATGTTAAAGCACACATATATATATATATATATATATATATATATATATATATATATATATATATATATATATATATATATGACAGAGATTGCTAGATGTAGTGATAGGTGGGACGACGGTGAGATGTGCATAAAAAAGGAGAGTAATAAAAACATCGTTATATATGAAGAAAAGTGTCAGTGAATGTGTTGGTGAACAGAATGAAGTATAAGAAAGAAAATGTGGAGAGTAGTCTTTACTAACGGGTACACATGACCTTTTTGACCAATTCTGTATTTTTCTCTTTCCTCTTCATTCCTCACTGGCATTGACTGATTTATATATGTGCTTTTTTAGCGAAAATACCATTTCTTTTACTTTTTTAGGTACAAAGGGGGTGGATGGTTCTGTCTGACAGCCCCAAATGAGGAGAGCAAAAATCGGTTTGCCGGTAAAAATCTTAAATTCGCAAACAGACAGGGACAGACAGAGACGCATACGGATGCATAGACGTAAGGAAACAATTTTTTTATGATCAACTCAGAAGCAATGACTGCAACTGGTATAGATTTCTATGGCTCTCCCCTGGAGATCTTGACTAACAGTCTCTGACAGACATTAAAAAATAAGTAAAAGAAATGGGAAAACATATGTATAAAAAAGAACTTTCGTAAACTAATCATTGGCTATTGATCTGATAGATATTTCTGATGCTGTTCAAAGCTTCAAGCTTCGTTCCCATCAATTGTGAAGTTAAAAATGGGAGCTAGCCGCAGGCTGTTGTGGCTACTGTAAGCGGCAACGGCTTCAAACGCCCGCTACTCAATGACGACTTTCAGGGCCGCTTATAACACCTCATTAAATTTATTGTACCAACTTGGCCTTTTGTGGATGATATCTTTAAAATGAAAGTATGCAAATTCTGTGTTAAATCGAAGCTTGCTGATCTTATAGTGCTGGCTTAATCTCTCTTTTTTGTATTGTATGACTGGGTAAAGTGTCTGGCGATAAAAAAATATTAGTGAATTCTCCTTTTATCTATGGCGTTCGCCTGCTATTCTATCATAACTTTGGCCATCAATTCATCTAAATTGTGCCAAGTGAAGCGATGCATTGTATCAGAAGAAACAGTGTCTTATGATAAGTGAATATGAATACTCGTAAAACATAATGCAGAACATAATAAAGACAGTTCTTTTTATAAGAATTTTCCAATATTAAAAAAAAATATTCAATGTTGGTCTTTGCCAATAACTAACAAATTTAACGTTTGCAGCGAGGAAATTTTAAGAGAACTGGAAGTCCTACGAGGATCTTTTATTTATGGGTACAATCTAAACGACATAAAGAGATGACACAGTGTTGGTAGCTGAGACTGAAAGAAATCTGCTGCACGAACTCCTAAACAAAATAGCAAAATAAAGTGGGAAGAATGGTCTAACAATCAATTATATAAAAAACAGAATTATTGCTATCTGTCTATATTTCTGAGATGAGGTTTTATGTACACTATTTACATTTTTCGGACTATTGTCCTCATCTTTGTCGCCATGTTTATCGCAACATTTCGGCTGTTGTACGCTCCAGCCTTCTTCAGGTGGTTTTAATGTCGAACTGAACCCTTTACTTCGCTCACTGAAGGACACATGGCACAGTGGATAAAGGCGTTGGTTAGATCCAGTGACTGGACCCAGAGACTGTGAGTTCAATACCTAGTTAAGGCAGTGGAGAACTTTCAGAGGGGAATTAACAGGAGATAACTGACATCCATTAGACATGGCACGTGGCACTAGAATAGTCTACCCCAGTGAGCTAAATAAAGGGTTCAGTTCGACATTCCAACCACCTGAAGAAGGCCAGAGCGTACAACGGCCGAAAAGTTGTGATAAACATGGCGACAAAGATGAAGACAACAGTCCGAATAATGTAAATAGAATTATTGCCCGTTATCAAAAGGGGAAATCTTCCAGTTATAAATTGGAGAGGTAAAAATAAAGCAAGCACATGAATTTAAGTTTGTTGAATTTGTTATAACATAGGACTGAAAATGTGACACCGAAATCCGATGGCGAAAGATATCTTTCAAACGTTTATTAAAAACATGGACAATTCGTTAGAAACACATTCAAGGGTGCTGGACTACTATGCAATGTTAATCCTCATATACGGCAGTGAATGCTGGACAATTTCCTCAAAGACGAAGAGGAGACTTTAAGCAACGTGTTTCTACAGAAGATCTTGGCAATAATCTTGATGGAACATGTCAACAATGATTAAGTTTTTAGAAAAAGATAAAACGAAAAACAAACATACTTTTGTGGCGACACGTAATGAGGATGGTGGTTTGAAGAACTTGGCGGTCACATGACATAGGGAAGGCAGAGGAGAAAAAGTGAGTAATCTACTTCAGGAGCTCGTACAAATGAATGGTAGAAATATTAGAGGGGCAAATTTGCTAAGAGCATCAAAGGATAGGAAGTTGTGAGGAGCCATCATTACCCACGTCGAGAAAAGGAAGAAACGGGCATGTAAGAAGAGAAACGGACAAGTACGACGAGAAAAGGACATGTAAGGGGAAACACGTACATGTAAGAGGAGAAAAAACAAGTAAGAGGAAAACAAAAACAAGTAAGATGAGGAAAGGACAAGCAAGTGGAGAAACATACATGTAAGTGGAGAAATGGACACGCAAGTAGAAAAAGGACAAGTAAGAGAAGAAAGGACAAGTAAGTGGAGACATGGACAAGTAAGTGGAGAAATGGACACGCAAGAGGAGAAATGGACAGGTAAGAGGCGAAAAGGACAAGAAAGAGGAGAAAAGGACAGGTAAGAGGAGAAAAGGACAGGTAAGAGGAGAATAGGACAGGTAAGAGGCGAAAAGGACAAGTAAGTGGAGAAATGGATAAGAAAGTGGCGAAATGGACAAGAGGAGAAAAGGACTATTAAAAGGTAAACAGGAGAAATAAGAGAAGGCGAAATGGATGAACAATGACAGAGAGTAGGAAGAAAAGTAATTAAAAGCAGGAATTGAATTTACTTCAAACATTTGAAGTAAGTTAAAACTCAAATAGTTTCGTTTCAACGGTCACAGAATTTTTGCTCATTAATTTTAAGAAATATTTGCGATAATATTTAAGCTTGTGTTTAAGAAATATAAAAGGAAAGCATTTCAATATCTCCTCATAGAATTGACAGAAATCTGAATACCGTATAAAATGACGTTATTCCTGGTTATGACGATAAACTACATCCAGCAGCAAGACCTTTGATGGGAGATTAGATGGTTTGAGGAGCGTGGAACTTAATTTCTAATGTTACCAAATCTACCCTGACTCGGTATAATAGTACCCGTTAGCGTCCCAGCTATGGCCAAATAGTGAACCCCCCAAACAAAAACGAAAACTATGAAAGTGTGAAAATACAATCAATACATTTTTATAATAAAAAATTACCAATAATACAATTTTTAATCAAAATTCCCAGCAATGTGGGCATGCAATTGTGTTAAAAATATCTTGAGTTGCAGGCATAAAATTGTATTGAAGATATTTAGATTTCGGCATTAAATAACCCATAAAAATGTTGATATGCCACTTTAAAAAAATCAATGAACAAATCAATCATAAAATAACGTATTTATTAACTGTGATAAAATTAAGGAATCGGATCGAGAATGAAGGCGTTTTGTAATGCAAAGAGGAAAAAAAACAAAACAAAAGCATTATAGCTAGAAATGCTAAGAGCGTAGTAGCCCATGGGCAGAAAAATAATGCCCTCTGTTGGCTATGATTAGGAGAAAGAATATTTTTTTCATAGGCGCTCCCAGGTGTGATCCTTCAAGTCAAGATCGAAACATTTTCCAACAGAAGAAAACAAACATGGCTGCGCCAGCTCAACATATCCAAATGAATTGTGAAACATTCGACGAAGAACCAACAACGTAAGACGATCGCCTTGAGTACAATAGAGGACGGTCGATATCTCCAAGAGAAGGGAACTTGTCATGATCAATGAGAGGGAGAAAGAAGCAAAGCAAAGATATCTCGAAAAATGAAACAATTTTCATAAAATGTACACGATCTACAAGCAGCATAAAAGATCACAGTTGCCTAGAGATGCTGGCAGATCAGAAGTTGCCTGATTTACGTATCAGAAAAACTGGACAATATCAATGGTCACTATTTAAATTATTCTATTGTTCTCATCTTGGTCGCCATGTTTATCACAACGTTTCGACCGTTGTACGCTCCGGCCTTCTTCAGGTGGTTGGAATGTCGAACTGAACCCTTTTATTTCTCTCACTGGGGTAGACTGTTCTCGTTCCACGTGCCATGATTAATGGATGTCAGTTATCAGTTATCTCCTGTTAATTTCCCTCTCCAAGTTCTCTACTGCCTTCACCGGGTATTGAACTCACACTCTCTGGGTCCAGTCACTGGATCTAACCAACGCCTTTATCCAATCTGCCAGGTGTCCGAGAACAGTCTACCCTAGTAAGCGAAATAAAGTGTTCAGTTCGACATTCCAACCACCTGAAGAAGGCCGTTCGTACAACGGCTGAAACGTTGTGATAAATATCGCAACAAAGATGAGGACAATAGTCCGAATAATGTAAATAGTGAACTTTTAACTAGTCTCTTAGTTCCGTCAAAACGACTTCTTGAAATTACTACAAAATGATGAAATTTACTGCATTCATCTATTGACTAGGCTTCTGCTTTTCCGAGGAGCTACCTGATTATAACAGATCCTAAAATTAAAAATTTCAAAGCCGTAATGACTTCACTCAATGTCCTAGCTGCTCCGCTTAGTCAAGATTAAATATACGTTACCAAATCTATAAATATATCGTCCATTTTTGTGCAATTCTACTCAAACCAACCGTGAAACGTCTTGAATCGATTTTAATTGCTTGTAAAATAAGAAAATAGTTATCCAATCGCCTAAATTTAGATATCGCACTCGACCGTCTAAGTCACTTAATCGTTAAGCTAAATGCTAAAAATCGAAGAGACACACACACACTTCGCTGGTCAGTTGTAAAAACTTCAGCATTTTTCTCTGATTATTACAAAAAGGAACGAGGTGGGGGAACCGACCGCGTTGGTGCAAAATTGACATAAGGAAGAAAATAGCAATACCATCCGATATTTACTACACAGACTTTTCCTTTGGCTGTACTGTCAGTGGGGCTTGGAATACGCTGACTACAAGGGTAATACAACCCCACTAAAATGTGGCTAACTCTTGGCAGATAGTTGCAGACTCGGTCATAAACTGAACTTTTTCGGTTCTCTTGCAACCCGGATCGATACGTAATATGTTTTACCTCCTTCCAAACCGGATCTATGTGTACCTTTTTTAAGCTTGCGCGGAACGGTCCTATAAGCGCCATTTTTTATTTAGTTGAAACCACTGATTCTCTGTGTTTTTTTTTTATTTAAGTTAAAACCATACCTATTTGAGTAATATTCAACATAGATAATTCATTCGTATGTTTTTAAAATAACCAACCAAAATAATTTAACAGAGTGATTTTCCTTTGACGTCAAATGCTATCTGCGAGTGTCGTGATTGAAGCAGTTAGATTCTGTCTAAAGAAGTTTACTTCATCCACTAGAACATTATCATTAAGATTTGTTACATTTTCAAAATATAATATTAAAAATGTCAAAGTTAATTGCTTCTTTTTATTCGTTGCTTCCTTCCGTTTATACCCGATTTTTGACGGAAATTCCATTTTAGCTACCACTTTCAAAATAGCTTTTCAAATAAAACTGTCAACCAAGGCATTTAATACTAAAATCCGTCAACAAAGCAGTCACGTATTCATAAATATCTTAAAAGAACGAATTTAGAAAATAATACAAACCAGTTAGTTCTAAAGAAAACTGATTTTTAGAGCTGAATTTCCAAATTATCCACATTAGCCAAAAACTGTTACGTTACTGAAGGTTTTAGACATGTACAGATATAAATGACATAACGATATAAATGGTAAGAAATTTATGATATATAATAAATAATATTATAAGAAATACATATTATAAATAATATATAATAAATTACTGATATATAATATAAATAATATTATAATAAATATATATTACAAATGACATAAGAAATGATATATAAGAAATTTATGACAACACATGATTTATAATAAATATATATAATAAATAATATAACGGGATTTACTTGTTATCAAAATTTAGTTAATACTTAAGATAATGAACAGAAAACCAACTAACTAATGCATATATACATATACATATATAAGTGAATGTAATGCATTCGACCAGAATATAGTAGACAGGGTGGAGTAGTGGATAGCGGTTCGGATTGAGGAGTTGGAGAGCAGAATTCGATATATATATATATATATATATATATATATATATATATATATATATATATATATACACACACACTCACACACATATGTTTGATAAAAAACCCGACTTTGTTTAATTTTTGTTTTTACTATATTTTTCAAATTTTGGAATAAGTTACTGAGTATTGTGCTCGAAGTTGTAGGTTAACAATCCTATTGTGTTATTTTTATTCAAGTACTTCAATCGCGGCCATGTTCAATTTGAACTTGAACAGTTTCTCCGCAACTTCGATCGCAATAATCAAAACATTATTCGAAAATTGGAAAAATACATTGAAATATTAAACAGAAATACCTCGTCAGTTATTCTCTAAAAACAGTGTGGATGGATATGTGCTGCCTAAATATCACACACACACACATATATATATATATATATATATATATATATATATATATATATGAATGAAATGGACAAAGTCCGACAATTCTGTTAAGACATTTTTATAAAAAGAATGTATAACCATAAAAATGTCTTAAAATAATTGTCGGACTTTGTCCATTTCATAATGTGTGACCTCATTTGTTTACATTTGGATACGCATCGAGCAGATATGAATGTATGTGAGAGATTCATGAAAGATTGTAGTTTGAAAACAGTAAAATCGACGTTGCTAACCGAAACGATTCCTGTCGGAGGACGCATATTTTCTATGACAATTTCTCGGACATTCAGGCCGGTAAATGTTCTTAATACTGTTTATTATAAACAGAGCATTTACTTAAATATTTGTATCTATAAAAAAGAATGTATAAACATAATAATTTCACACACACACACATTTATATATATATATATATATATATATATATATATATATATATATATATATATATATATATGGATAGATGTGAGTTTGTGAGGCTGGGTTACAAGTTCTGTTTGACGATCGCAGAGAACGTAAAACCCAGGGTCACAAACTCACATCAATACAACTAAATATGTTAGCTCTGTCACTGATATTGAGCGCTTTCCAATAAATACCGCTCATATATAATATATAAATAATATATTTAAAAAATGCACGCTCGCACGCACACACACACACACATATATATATATATATATATATATATATATATATATATATATATATATATATATATATATATATATATCCGCTATTCACTCCACTGTGCTTCATAGTAGTGGATAGCGACTCAGATTGAGCAATCGGAGAGCCGAGTTCGAATTCCAGTCGAATTAATATCATCCACTCATGTGCTAATACGCTTGGGAAAGGTATTAATCCTCTTCTCCCCCTCCGGCTATGGGTAAATATCAAGACAGACTGGGTTCTGTAGCCTTGGATGGCAACTGGTCTACAAAAAGGACAACTATGAATTCAAAAACACTGCAAAGGGTCGTTTGGGGACATTGTGGTACGTAGTACACCAGGTCTCTGCAGTCGGCCCTTCAAAAAGTGTGGTTGGTTCTGCACAAAGCCTTCACCACTATAATCAAATCATATGTGCTAGTGTCAGGCTGTCGTTTGCTAGGAACTGAGCTGCTTGACCCTCAAACGTCAATTACGACCGGAGAGTATATATAATAATCCATTGTAGAATCTATTGCCACGGGCTTGACGAAAAAGAATTTAGCAAAATATATGCCATTTTCAAACAACATTACTATTTGCAAACACGGAATTTTATGAATAACTCTGCTAAGTACATCTGTACTGATGCATATTAATGTCGTTTAAAAATAGTCATATTTTAATAGATTCCGTTTCGACAAGATGAATGCAATCTATTCAGTATATCATAGTGACCACATAGAAGTCACAGTTGTCATTATCGAAGGACACGTTCCTTGTAGTCTGTAATACAAGATAATTTATGGAGTCGTGACACGTACCAGATCTAGTTACCAATTCGGTACACTGTACGATGTGCTTATGTAGATGCGCTAATGTAATGACCCACTTTCTTTCTTTTCGACCACATTTGTTCTGCAACATTGTTCATTAAAGCGCAATTTGAAATTAGGAAATATTGACAGTTCTACAAACGAGACGCTTTGAAATCAGAACGTTTTCTGGCTTGTCTGAAATAAAGAGATTCCACTCAATCGATAAGCAGTGTGTTGTATTACTATTTTACAACTACAACTAAGAGAGATCATCAGTGGCCATTCTTTTCAAAATACCATGTTCCTTCAAGTCCTGGGCGATAATGGTTTTTCAAAACTTCCTGTCTATTTCCCTCTGTTTGTTCTGCCTTCAACTTACCCTGTGAGTGTTACATTTTCAACGTTCTCTTTCCTCATATCTCAAAGAAATTTCCTGTCTTTAAGTTTCTTTGTAGATTCTATTTCTATTAAATCATCCTTATTTACATGATCTGTCATTAGAATTCGTCGTAGAGACACATATGTTTTGTTTAAATCTTTTCATCTTTGCAAAGAATGTCCAGAATTCACAATTTGGTATTTCAATATCTCCGTTACATTTTCGGTTTTTTGTTACAGAATCCAGTTCTTTTATTGTATTTTCTCTTTAATAATGTTTTTTTTCCTCGTGTCCTTTCACTCGGTATCCCCACGCGTCTTAGTAGATGTATGGCCTTTCATGTGGAGAAATAAGAAAATAATAGATCATTAAATTTCTGTATCTGCCTTATTTTGACGTCCCCAGTGGGTAACTTTCATCTGGGGCCATCACTTTTGTTAGCGACCATGGTTCCTACCTTCTTACAGTTAATAGTAATCCAGTCATTTCTTTTCGATTTCTTTTACTATATTGTTTCGGTTTTCTTTCAGTCTCTTTGCTAAGACTGCCATCACACCACCTGCTAATATCCTATCTTCTGTGTAACCAACCAACCTGCTTATCACAGGAAAGACGAGGGTCCGTATTCAGCATTAATACGTTATTTCCAAACTTGTTTTTATTTAATATAACTTTTTCTTGTTTCATCTCAAGCAACAATACTTAACATTTAAAACGAAAAAAAAAAAAAAAAAAAAAACTGAGTACATATTTCCAAAGTTAAGCGAGATAAGTAGAGTCGGCAGCCATATTGCATAAACAACAACAACAACAACAAAAAATAATAAAAATCGCCCATTAGCATCGATACATCATTTCTTATCTGAACTCGCCTTAGAGTGCACACAGTTTTTTGTTACCGCATCTTAGTCGAAATTAAGCTATTAATAAAAACGAATAAGCAAATGATAAGAGAAGTAATGATTGCAGTGGTGACGAGAGAACTCAAACTACTATGTGGATTATAGTCGTGCTGATATAACATTAATACTATTCATTGAATTAAAAGAGGAACGATAATGACATTGAAGATGAGATTAGCTACTGAAATACTATTAAAGCTAATATTGTATATAGGAAAAGAACATAGGCAGTGGAAAGTAATGCCGTTGTAAGATTAAAAGCCACACAAAGTTATCAATCAATGCAGTAAACTATTAACTATGTACTGAAAACTGATATTTCTGAAGTTCATTGGGTTCATTAGTAACTTGACGATCCAATCGCTCAAGTTAATACATATGATTTTTATTAGATGAACCGTTGTTAGCCATAAATAATTTCTGGCTAGTAGTTCTTTCATCTTAATTTCAGTTGCTTTTTGTCGCCGCTAAGACCATCCATCTATGGCCATTAGTACTGTATGTAGTATTATTTTAAATTTGAATTAGATTAATCATACATAGTTATTATGTTTTGACATGTATTTATTTATTTTTATTATATAAATTATTGTTAGGTATTGATGATATTTTTTACAAGTATGTCTTTCATCTTAATTTCAGTTGCTTTTTATCGCAACTACCTAGTCTATGAATCTACACTCATTACTATACAGCACAAATTGGGAAAAAATATTTCTACATTCCCAAGGTAAAAAAAGAGAAGATTTTGTACCTCAATGAGATTTTATTCCAAAATTCCTAACCGGGCTGTTAACTCAGAATCGTAGAATGAAGGTTGAAGTAGTTGTGATGATAAACAACTGAAGATGAAAAAGAAATTCTAAAAACCTCAATTTAATCAATCAGATAATATGGGAAATTATTTCGGAGTTTTTTTTTTAAATGAAATAAAACTTTGCTCAAATGTAGCAAATTTTAATTAATTTATCAAGAATATGATTATTATTCGAAGCAATGATAAACAAACTTTAAATTACTTTATTTTATTTCTTGAAATTATTTAGGATTCCAAATAGGACATAAAATTTGATCGTGATGAATTAGTCTCTTCCCTACTTAAAAAATATAATAGAAACAAAACTGAATGTTCCTGTGATCTTATTAAATGGGCATTTTTAATGCATTTAATATGTGAAGAGCCACATTAATCGTAGAAAATTAGACACAAGAGTAATATTTTAGATTAATTTACCGAGTGAAAAATTGTCACAAATGCACTAATACAAAGGAAGCATGTCTTAATAAAAACAAAAGGTTATGCCTTGTTTTCTTGCAAACGGTTAAATATTTTTGCCTTGAGAGAATATTGAGCCTGAAACTCACTCTCCACCTCAAGCAGAACTCTTATATACGATCCATAGCTAAAGAGGCAGGTAAAATGATCGGGACCCTATACAGTTCCAGTAAGTACCTGACTCCCCATGCTATCCTCTACTTATCAAGCCCAAAATGGAGCACCGTTGCTATATTTGCGCGGAGCTGCCCAGTCCTCGTTTTCCACTCACGATAGAGTTCAAAAGCGCCTCCGACTTCATGTTGGAGAAGAATTATTTTCCAACCTCTCTCTCACAAGCGGGATCTGGCGAGCGTCTCACTGCTCTATCGCTACTACCATAGAAAGAGCTTGGACGTACAACTTTCCTTGGTTCCGCCAGATCTAACCTTTACGGATAGGAGCCGCCATGACATTAAAATAGTAGCAATCCACCCGTATTCCATCGACGACAAACAAGTTCCACTTAAACAGCTTCTTCTCTGTGGAATAGACTCCCAAGAGGAGGTTTCCCCGATCACTACAACCAAAACCTGAAAGTCCAGAGTTAGTTGCTATCTTTCCCTCTCCAACCCGTAGAAAATACACCTTAACGTAACCCTCTACATCGAGTGGCCTCAGGCCTTGTACAGGTTGAAGCTTAATTTTTAAAAATTAGGAGGGGATAAATGGCTAGATTTAGTTTTTGATACTTTTGTAAAGGCATGAATTACAACAGTAAAATATTCACAGAATATAGGCGGAATTTTTTTAGCATACAAGAATTGTATTCATGCTATTAAGGTTGCGAAACATAACCAGTGTATAATATTTTGTCCGATCATTTTCTGCAAACAAACATTACCAGTTGAAGTGTGGATAAAAGTGGATAAAAGCGTTAGTTAGATCCAGTGAGAGCACCCAAAGAGTGTGAGTTCAATACCTGGTTAAGGCAGTAGAGAACTTTCAGAGGGGAATTAACAGCAGATAACTGACATCCATTACACATGGCACGTGTAACTAAATCAGTTTACCCCAGCGAGCGAAATAAAGGGTTCAGTTCGACATTCCAACCACCTGAAGAAGGCCGGAGCGTACAACGGCCGAAATCTCGTTCATATTACTTGAAATTTCCACCTTACCGGGGTAAGTTGTCAAACCTAGTTTCAGAGAGGGTTGTAATAAATAGAAAATGTATCCTTATTATTGATAATTATTTTTTTTTTCACATTTCAGTAATGCGACACTGCTGTCAAGTCTTAGGACATCTGTTAACTTGCTGAACATTTGTAGGTCATTTGTGAAGAAAGTCATTGTTTTTAGACACTTTGATCACTTCTTTGGCGCATACTTTCTGATTATTTTCCGTGTGTATTTTTCAAAATCTGATGACAATAGAGACACTCACTTTCAATACACTGTTGAAACTCTGTACTTGAAAAAAATACCACGTTACACCACCAGAATCTAAGAAAGGATTTACGTCTATTCTTACATCTATTTGGTACTTGTAGATAACGTTTAATATCTGAGAGTAGAGTTACTGATTATAGATGATTGACACAGTTACAGATTTAAATAACTAAATGGTAATGTGCGCATAATGTCGCTGTAATTAGTGGGACGAGGTTGAATCATTCTTCCGAGATCAACTTCCGACACTCTTGCAAAATGAGCGTCGGTAAAAGTATGTTTCCAGCGGTCGTTCTCAAACCTATGGTCTAATTAGCAGAAAAGACCATGTTCCCTAGCCTTTGTTGACGAACAAATCTAAATTAATAACCGGTTGTGTGTGGGGTTGGCAATAAAAAAAAAACTACTTCGTACAGAAATCATAAAAGCAACGCCAAGCGTGTTGATACTGTGGCTTCATAGGAGGTTTTATAATATAAGTTGTTGTGGTGGGAGTCAGTTACCATCTTTACTATCCTGAATAGACTAATCCATTTATGATAGGTAGTCCTGGTTAATTGATAATACCATTTCAGCTGAGTATTGAATAGGAGTATCACAAATGACTGTTAAATTAAGTGTTGTGTCTTGCCAGACCTCATATCATAAGTGCAAGCAGGGCACCTCGAGGCGGTGTAATGGTTAGCAAGCTTGTCTCGCTAGAACAATTACGACTGAGTAGTGAGTTCGATTCTTACTGGGTGCCCTATACTTTCGGCCTTGTGCCACATCTAAGCAATGCTTGGAAAATCAATTGATCGCTTCTCGGCCTTTTGGCTAAGATCAAAGTGTAGTATCTGTTCGCAGATTACTCGCTGAATGATCGCCTTTAGGCCGGGAGCGATCACTGATACAGGCCGGTCGCAGGGATTCGTCCCTGCGCTGGTAGTATCGGGGGCTACGTCTGACTAGCTATGACAAGCTAAGACCAGCCATGACCAGCTATGACTAGCTAAGACCAGCTCTGACCAGCTTGGACAAGCTAAGACCAGCTAAAGCACTGCGGCCCGGGTGAAAGCTCGGGTCCACTCCCCCTCCCGTCCCACGTTAAACCCCGACCTTGTGTCACAACCTGACCGTGTGGGAGGTCAAGTAAATCCACGGCCTTTTGGCTAAGATCAAAGTGTAGTATCTGTTCTCAGATTACTCGCTGAATGATCGCCTTTAGGCTGGGAGCGATCACCGATACAGGCCGGTCGCAGGGATTCGTCCCTGCGCTGGTAGTATCATAGCTAGACTAGCTAAAGCCAAAGCTAAAGACCAGCTTGGACAAGCTATGACCAGCTAAAGCCAAAGCACTGCGGCCCGGGTGAAAACTCGGGTCCACTCCCCCTCCCGTCCCACGTTAAACCCCGACCTTGTGTCACAACCTGACCGTGTGGGAGGTCAAGTAAATCCCCGGCCTTTTGGCTAAGATCAAAGTGTAGTATCTGTTCGCGGATTGCTCACTGAATGATCGCCTATGGGGCCGGGATTCCTTCTCCGATACAGGCCGGCGGCAGGGATTGGTCCCTGCGCTGGTAGTATCGTGGCTACGTCTGACTAGCTATGACCAGCTCTGACCAGCTTGGACAAGCTATGACCAGCTAAGACCAGCCAAGACCAGCTATGACTAGCTAAAGCCAAAGCACTGCGACCCGGGTGAAAACTCGGGTCCATTCCCCCTCCCTTCCCACGTTAAACTCGACCTTGTGTCACAACCTGACCGTGTGGGAGGTCAAGTAAATCCCGTGTAGTATCTGTTCTCAGATTACTCGCTGAATGATCGCCTTTAGGCTGGGAGCGGTCACCGATACAGGCCGGTCGCAGGGATTCGTCCCTGCGCTGGTAGTATCATAGCTAGATTAGCTAAAGCCAAAGCTAAAGACCAGCTTGGACAAGCTATGACCAGCTAAAGCCAAAGCACTGCGGCCCGGGTGAAAACTCGGGTCCACTCCCCCTCCCGTCCCACGTTAAACCCCGACCTTGTGTCACAACCTGACCGTGTGGGAGGTCAAGTAAATCCCCGGCCTTTTGGCTAAGATCAAAGTGTAGTATCTGTTCGCAGATTGCTCACTGAATGATCGCCTATGGGGCCAGGATTCCTTCTCCGATACAGGCCGGCGGCGGGCATTCATCTCTGCGCTGGTAGTATCGTGGCTACGTCTGACCAGCTTGGACAAGCTATGACCAGCCAAGACCAGCTATGACTAGCTAAAGCCAAAGCACTGCGACCCGGGTGAAAACTCGGGTCCATTCCCCCTCCCTTCCCACGTTAAACTCCGACCTTGTGTCACAACCTGGCCCTGTGGGAGGTCAAGTAAATCCCGTGTAGTATCTGTTCGCAGATTACTCGCTGAATGATCGCCTTTAGGCCGGGAGCGATCACTGATACAGGCCGGTCGCAGGGATTCGTCCCTGCGCTGGTAGTATCGGCGCTACGTCTGACTAGCTATGACCAGCTCTGACCAGCTTGGACAAGCTAAGACCAGCCATGACCAGCTATGACTAGCTATGACTAGCTAAAACCAGCTTGGACAAGCTAAAGCACTGCGGCCCGGGTGAAAACTTGGTCCACTCCCCCTCCCGTCCCACGTTAAACCCCGACCTTGTGTCACAACCTGACCGTGTGGGAGGTCAAGTAAATCCACGGCCTTTTAGGCTAAGATCAAAGTGTAGTATCTGTTCTCAGATTACTCGCTGAATGATCGCCTTTAGGCCGGGATCGATCACTGATACAGGCCAGTCGCAGGGATTCGTCCCTGCGCTGATAGTATCACGGCTACGTCTGACTAGCTATGACCAGCTCTGACAAGCTCTGACCAGCTTGGACAAGCTATGACCAGCTAAGACCAGCCATGACCAGCTATGACCAGCTCTGGCCAGCTTGGACAAGCTAAAGACCAGCTAAAGCTAAAGACCAGCGACCCGGGTGAAAACTCGGGTCAATCCCCTTCCCACATTAAACCCCGACCTTGCCCTGTGGGAGGTCAAGTAAATCCCTATCATAAGTGCAAGCCGACCTATATATAAGTGCAGATAATGAATCAATAAAAACAGCCTTTTGGATTAAAGCGTTGCTTCGTAAATTTTTGGAGAGTTATTTTGAGTTTAATCCCAGGACAGTGGGCTGTTTATACTTAGAGTCAGTGACAACGGTACGAGCAATAACTGAAAAAGAACTAGACGAGATATCCCCTGATATGGACAGTGGAACGAGGACACATTACGCCCGTATATTATTTAAAGGGTTTCATTTTAAACTTCAACGAAGGCTGTCCGGATCGACATACATCTGATGAAGTCCGGTCGGTACAACGGCCGAAAACTTGTGATACCAACAACAAAGATGAGGACACTATTTACATTGTTCGGACTATTGTCGCCATATTTATTACAACGTTTCGGCCGTAATGATAACAGCAAAATTACAATATGAGAACTAGTAAAAAAAATGATTGCTGAAGACATTAGGTTTATAATACCCAGAAATACATACACAGATGTCCACAAGGAACAGTGGATAAAGGTGTCAGTTAGATCCAGTGACTGGACCCAAAGAATGTGAGTTCAATATCCGGTTAAGGCGGTGGAGAACTTGGAGAGGGGAATTAACAGGAGATAACGGATAACTGACATCCATTAGACATGGCACGTGGAACTAGAACAGTCAGCGAAATAAAGGGTTCAGTTCGACATTCCAACCGTACAACGGCCGAAACGTTGTAACAAATATGGCGACAAAGATGAGGACAATAGTCCGAATAATGTAAATAGTGTACATAATACCTCATCCCAGAAATATAGACAGATACTTAAAGATGAGGACAATAGACCGCATGTAAATAATTCCTCATCCTATAAATTAAAATGGAAACAAGTATTTAAATATATTCTACATATCTTTAATTATTTTAGAGCTGGTTCGAAACTTCGTCCACTATATTCAACGTGTTGTTATTTGTGCATGTAAACATTGTAATGACATAATACAATTTTTAGAAGCAAGATAATGTCCTTGTTCAAGAAAGCGATTTCATTACATTAAGAATTTATTCCCGATTTTCTACTAAAAAAGAAAATGAACTTGGAACTATGTAAAAAAAATCGTAAATGGAAAGTACCCTGCATCATGTTTTTGCATTGCAAAACCTAAGTAACTCCCTTCCTTTAAAAGATAAAAAAAAAATCCGTATAAATAGAATCGCCATCTGTCGTCTCTCAATGTTTACTAAGAGCCGAAATGAATGCAACCATTTAGTGATACCCTTATACATGGCCATCTAAATAACGAACAACTATTCACGGTTGTTGTTCTTTTCTAAAGAACAGTTTTTCACACTCACGAGCAGACCACAAATCAAACGGACAGCAGTTGCCGTACAAGCCGCTTAGTTGTGCTTAATCTTATATGTTTAAAGCCTCTACAGAAATAGGCCTGCCTCCGCAATTCAATGTTCTTACATGGGCTGAGCTGAGGATTTGGCAGACATTAAAGAGAATATTACAAAGAGAAACTATACAGGAGAAAGGAAAAATGCTAGGAAGAAAGATAGACAGAAAGAGAGAATGAAAGAGAGAGAGGAAGAGACGAAACAGAGAAAGGATTGAAGAGAATGAGGAAGAGAAATAGAAAAGAAGTGAAGGAAAGAATAAACGGGAAGAAATAAGACAAAGAGAAAGTCAGAATGAAAAGTGAAAGTAATGGAAATATGGAATAAAATAGGTTTAATTCGACACAGTTGAAGAGAGAGAAGTAGAGAACGAAGAGAAAGTGGAAAAGAAATGAACAGAGAATAAAACGAAAGAACCAAAAATTCAGATTGAAAACGTAGAGAAACAACAGAATTAGACAGAGAGGAAAGTAATAATGTAAGAAAACAGGCAAGCAGGCAAAGAAAGACAGAAAGTTTCAGAGAATGAAAGAAAGAAGGAAAGAAATGCGAACGAAAGAGAGAAAGAAAGAAAGAAATGCGAGAGAAAGAAATGCGAGAGAAAGAAATGCGAGAGAATGAAAGGCGAGAGAATGAAAGGCGAGAGAATGAAAGGCGAGAGAAAGAAAGGCAAAAGAAAGAAAGGCGAGAGAAAAAAAGGCGAGAGAAAGAAAGGCGAGAGAAAGAAAGGCGAGAGAAAGCACAAAATAAAGCCTTAAGAAAGAAAGAAACTTAAGAAAGCATGAAGGAAAGACTTAAGAAAGAAAAAAAGATGGACAAAAGAATGCAAAGAAAGATGAAATAAAGAATGATAGGATTAAGAAAGAAAGAACGATGAAATTAAGAAAGAAACAAGAAAGAAAGAAATATGAAGTAAAGAAAGGAAGAAGACACGAAAAGGAAGAGAAATTGTTCATAGTAAAAAAAACCAAAAGAGGAAATGTATAGAAAAGAAAGAAAAATGAAAAGAAAAAAACAGCCGTGAGAAAAGAATGCTAAGAAAATAGTAATGAGTCAAGAAATGAAATTCTAAAAAAACTATTTACTTTTGAAGAATAAAACATGAAAGAAATGTAATCAGCATCAATGAAAGACGATTTTGTGATTTTTCTAATTTAAATCTTTCATTTCTTTAAATACAAGTTATAGTATACGCATAAAATCATAATACCAGATCACGTTGTACAGAACAATGATATTGGATTCTAGTATCCGAAATTATTTTGGAACAAGACAACTAATAATTGGACAACGTCTCCAGAAAGCAACCTGTGAAAAATATCATTTTTTTTTAATTTTATGCCTTAAGGGATTTACCTTGGACCACGTTACCTGATGTGTCTAAGTGAGGTGATCTGTTCGTTGCTTCAAGTTTGAATCAAATTAAAATTAGAATTTGAACGCTGATTTACCGTGTAGTCAATCTCTCCTCTGCTAAGCATATTGGCGGAATATAGTCTTCCTTACGCAGAGTTACTTCGGGCAAAAAAGAAAAGTAAACAATAATCAAGACATTCTTGCTTTTAATATAGAGGTTTTTTTCGCGTATTATTCACGTCTGGCACAAGGTTAAACAATGAAGAACCTGGTGATGACGAAACCTAGTAGCAATCACTTGTGAGACGAGCTTCGAAGATTCTGGCTATTGCCTTGATGTTATAATGTTACAGACGACTTGAATGAATTTGTTTTTATAGACAAAAGGGGAAATCGGTGTCTTGAGACGGCGTTCACACTCTGATCTGGATATATTTGATTTAACACAGTCATACAATATCTGTCTATATTTCTGAGATGAGGTATTATGTACACTATTTACATTGCTCGGACTATCATTTTCATCTCTATTGCCATATTTATCACAACGTTTCGGCCGTTGTACGCTCCGACCTTTTTCAGGTGTCCTCAAGGACACATGGCACAGTGGATAAAGGTGTTAGTTGGATCCAGTGACATGACCCAAAGAGTATGTTCAATATCTGGTTAAGGCGGTGGAGAACTTGGAGAGGGGAATAAACAGGAGATAACTGATAACTGACATCCACTAGACATGGCACGTGGAACTAGAACAGTCTACACCAGCGAGCGAAATAAAAGGTTCAGTTCGACATACTAACCACCTGAAGAAGGCTGGAGCGTACAACGGCCGAAAAGTTGTGATAAATATGGCAACAAATATGAGGATTATAGGCCGAGCAATGTAAATAGTCATACAAGATTCAACATCATGTCACCAACAATATTGAAAATATTATTGTATCTAGGTGAAAACTACTAATACTCATTATGCTTATCGTCATATATTGCGATTTCTGCTATGGTCAAACTATGTACTTGTCTGCGCAAAGACCTAAGACAGGTAGTGGTGTGTTATTATGGCTACATTTCATGATTTGTTTTCCTACTTCACATAACATCACTAGCGTTACATGGACAAAGTTCTGCTTAGTGTGTGGGCTGTACTTATCAAGACAACTTTTGCATTTCTCTTCATCTGGGATTTCCAGTGATTTTATTAATGTGCTGTTGTGTTCCTTTTTTATCATTCCAATCACACCTACTATGATCGCTACTATTCTTGTTTTCAGTTTACATATATTTTCTATTTATTATTATTATTATATTATATTTCAATTTCTACGATGGTCACAAGTCCACAGGAAGACGTAAGGTAGGTAGTGGTGTGCTATGGCTACATTACATAATTTTTTTCTAACTGTCGTGGCCTTGTTAGGGCCAGAAATAAAGACACAAAGTGAAGAATTGAGTTAAACAAATATATTAACAGAAACAGTAATCCAAACATATAGAATCGAGAGTGTTGCAGCAAGAATGTCCGGTCCGACTGTTGACTGCTGGAAAGTTCCCTCTCAAAATGGCAGTACCTGCTCCTATTTATAGCTGGGAGAATCCATGCGCGCGTGGGTAAATTATCATAACAGTAACTACCATAACATCACTAGTGTTACATGGACAAAGTTCTTAGTGTGTGAGCTGTACTAATCAAGATAATTTTTTGTATTTCTCTTGAGTTGATTTTTTTCAATGCGTTGTTGTGTTCATTTTCTTATCATTCCAAGCGCATCTACTCTGCCTATCCTTGTTTTCAATGTACATATATTTTCGATTTCCATGTCATTATACTTCGATAGTTTTTCAAATTCCTTGGTTGCTTTGATACATTGCGCTGGGCAAGCTATATCAATTCGTAGGCAAGTATATTTCTTTTCGGTTTTTGACAATGGTGTCCAGCCTATTTGCTTCAATCTGTCTGTAAAGAAGGTGGTGTCTTCTATTTCTGTAACCGGTGTTAACATGTTTTGCAAAGACTTTTCACATTGTTAAGTGTTACTAAATTTTGTCCCACTTTATCGTGACGATTTTTATATTCATTTGGCGCAAGTACTGACCATCCTGAGATTAGGTGCTTTATGGTTTCCTGATATTTGTCGCAGAACCTGCATTTTGTATCCACACTATTATGTATGATATTTGCCTGAGAGTTACTAGTGACAAGATTCTGATCTGGCGCTGCAAGAATAAACCTTTCATTTCAGCCTTTAATGCAGATGTTCGTAACCATCGATGAGTGTTAACTTTATCAACATCGGCTTTATTAGCACGTTCTGCATATTGGCCATGTAGACGTTTGTCTTACCGCAGTTGTTTCTTTTGTTCAAAACATTTATCCTTGGCTTTCTTTTCCATATGTTTTGCTGTAGTTGGTTCTTGGGTTCTGTTGAAACTTGACTAATGCATGGAATAATAATGCAAACACAAAATGTAGTTAGAATAAAATGTATTGAAACAAGAAAGTGTACACAATATTTACATATAGTCTTTTGTATATTCCTGGGAAGACCGTTCCTGGAGAATGTGTTGACTAAGTCGCAATCGGGCAGAGTCTCTAGTTGGATCTCTTGATTAGCCTCCCTGTCTTCCGGTACCAACCATATTTATATCGTCGGTACTCCGCTATGCAAATTAGGTGGATCCTACCACAACAGGTTCTGTTTTTGTTTTCTACAGAAGCTGCTACATGCAAATCTCATTTGTATTTTAAACCATCTTTCATGATTGAATGTTTTTTCTTTCTGCTTCTGTGTTGTTTGACTAATTGTATAATCTAGTCTTTTGTTGCTTCCATATATGCTAGTAAGCCAATAGGTTTATAGTATGACAATTCTAGCTGAATTCTACCTCTCCCACTTAATTTAAGGGGCATGTATCATCTTTTCTGTTGTGGTAGGATCCACCTAATTTGCATAGTGGAGTACCGACGATATAAATATGGTTGGTACCGGGAATAAAGGAAGGCGAATCAAGAGATTCAACTAGAGACTCTGCCCGACTGTGACTTAGTCAACACATTCTCCAGGAACGGTCTTCCCAGGAATATACAAAAGACTATATGTAAATATTGTGTACACTTTCTTGTTTCAATACATTTTGTTCTAAGTACATTTTGTGTTGCATTATTATTCCATGCATTAGTCAAGTTTCAACAATTGATCTCATCTTCGTCGCCATTGTTGAAACTTGACTAATGTATGGAATAATAATGCAACACAAAATGTACTTAGAACAAGAAAGTGTACACAATATTTACATATAGTCTTTTGTATATTCCTGGGAAGACCGTTCCTGGAGAATGTGTTAACTAAGTCACAGTCGTGCAGAGTCTCTGGTCGAATCTCTTGATTCGCCTCCCTGTCTTCCCTGTACCAACCAGATTTATATGGTCGGTACTCCGCTATGCAAATTAGGTGGATCCTACCACAACACAAAGGATGATACATGTTATGCTTAGAAAGAAAGTTTCTTGTCTTAGAAGTCATTCGTCTGATGTCATTTAGAGTCCAGTTCAAGATGTTGACACTATTGAACCAATGGGAGGACAAGGCTATTAATGGCCATAATTCTGTTCTGAGAATTCAGTTGTTGTTGTTCTTATTATTATTAATAATAATAATAATAATAAAGATGATGATGATGATGAAGACAAAATGTAGAACCTTGCGTGAGAACTTACAGATTAGCCAGGAGTTGATGCTAAAAGGTGCGCTGAATTAAGCAGAAACGTTGGCGGGTACCGGGAAGAAAAGAAAAGAGCAGATCCGGAATTGTAAAGTTGGCTTAGGAATGGTTTTTGAAGACGAAAAGCGAAGTCCTGATCTGTACAGCGCAACAGCAGGCTTTAAAAACGAATTCCATCATGTACTCTGTTGACAGAACAATGATTTGCCATATTAAAAGTGTTCAACAAATTGATTGATTAATTCATTCAATTAACTTCATTAATTTATTCATTCATTCATTTTCTACGGCTTATCAACCCTTTTCAGGTTATTTAAAGCCAGAAAATATTTTTAGATTATAAGATTTTTTTTTAGATAATAATAATGATGTTTTCGTGATAAAGTCTTATTAATTAACTCATAGCTGGAGGAGATGAGGTAGATTTATATCTTTCCCAAAGATATTTTTGCGTAAGTTGATATAACAAACACAACGGGATTTGGAACTCGGCTCTATGATTAACAATTCCCTGCCATTATCCACTACACCATCCACACATGCAAGCTTACAACTCCTGGTATTCCAAAACGGTCATCCATCTAGGTACTAACCAGGCTTGACGTTGCTTAACTTCGGTGATCGTACGGTAACCAGTGTTTAGACGAATATAATTAATGTATTTAAAGTAAAAAAAACAAACCCCAAAACAAACAAATCAGACATTTTAGCGGAAATAATTTGCACCGTTTTAATAAATGCTTCAGAATAAATGTTGTTGTAACAGGTATGATTATAAACTTGCAGCCTGCTGTAGAGTTATTTCCTCAGTGGAAACTGTATTTGGACTAAATTCGGTCCTAAATAGGTTCAACGTACAAAAACGTTAGGAACTTGTTATAATAGTATTACGCGGAGTAATCGAGTTGTGGTAGCTAATTACTTTCCGTATTCGACTCCCACTGACTCCTACTTATATTAGATGGGAGAGTCTATTATTTATAGACTAGGTGTGTTTCACCATAACACGGCCATACCCCAGCTGGTCGATCAGAAAAAGCATTCAATTTGAATGTAGCAAAAAAACAACATCGTGTTTAGATGTAAGAGAGTCTATTTTCTTCAATTACTTTAAAGTACTTTCATTAAAAAAGCATTTTGTATTAATTTAGTTACTGTTATAACAGACGTAGTCTGTATTTATTCCATCGAAATTAGCCAAGGACATGAAGGGATAAAAAAGGCAACATGAAGATCCAATTCTGACCAATATTTTGGAGTATTTGAAATTCAATTCGTCAGTGTGCTACCAGGGGTGTAAAAAGAAGATATATTTATAAAACAAATGTTAAGTTTGATGGAAATTGGTTGAAAGATCAACGAAAAATAAGAAATAAACTAGTAAAAATCGCTATTTAAGCGAATTTTCACTATAAGAGTGGACACAATTTTCAAGTTAAAGGACTGTTAAACAATCATCTTATTGCTGTCTCCAGTTGAGTGAAGTTTGTATTAGATTGCTTGGAAACTGGGGGAGTTTTTACTATAAATTTGTGTTGGAATCGATTTTACGTTTTTCGTTAAGCTCGTCATGATGTAAGTAACCGACATACCGAAGTTGAACGAAATCGGAGGAAAGGAGTTGATTTTATCGATTTTTGATCGGCTTTATCGATTATTGATTTTTTACAAATTATCGATTTTTTACGCTAAGAGCCTATCTCTTACACTATACAATGTACTTGCCGACTTTGGTCCAAATCAGTTGGATGGATCTATAATGAAAAGGTATCGCACAGACATCCTCTGTTATATATATATATATATATATATATATATATATATATATATATATATATATGTATATGTGTGGGATATGTCACTACCCCCACCTTCATTTTTGACGCACGCGCGACTTTTCACCCCTTCCTCTCACGTTCGGTCAGTCATAGTAGTAAACCGTTGTCTTAGCCGAAGATGAGGAAGAATTCATATTTTTCGCGCGCTTTTGTGTTGACGTCACGGCAAATTTGGCTTTTCAAAATTAGTCGCCCCGTGGTCGTCTGGCCATCGGCACGGGTCGGCTCACCTTATCCTCTCGCCGGTGAACCCATAGATACTGGCAGAGAAACTTTATTCGGCAAAAACCTTGCCTAGACCTCATGGCTCGTCTCGGTATCTTAATACATACGACACAGTCGTCACCTTCATGACAGAAGCTAACATCTACCGAGCTCCCAATTCCAGGAACTTTCAAAAAACTTCCAACCTGATGAACGAGCATTTTTCACATTCTTCGAACTCATACTTTCAGAACCAGTTACCTAAAAAAGAATTACATACACTCACAATTATAAACTCTCGCAGTGAGTATTTTTTCCTTGTCGTATGTTCACTATGCATTACAACTGACTTTCTGAACCTTTCTTCTCGAAGAACTCGTTCCCGCCATATAGCCATATTGGATTTGAATTTTGGCGCGGATTCTTATCTTGTCAACTACCATATTTCCAGTATCTTACTGATGGTCTTCACTCAAGACAATTAAATTTCATTCTCTACAATATTTCCAGTACCTTACTGAAGACAATCTACTTGGCCTCTTCTTCAACTACATTTTCCAGTACATTTACTGAAGGTCTTCACGGAAGACAAACTACTTGTTAAACTCTTAATAAAAATGTATGTTTGTTCTTAACCTTCTGTTGTTTTTGCCTGTCTACTTCTTTTCACTTTGTACGTTTGTACGGTGGAAAGTGCACGTCTCTTACATTTTTTCCTTTTTCTTTTTTTTTACTTTGTTTGTGGATTCGGTAGTGGTGTGTGCAGCGTCTGGCACACGGCCTTATTTTCGTAAGCCAGATCTGCACCGCTATCGGGTCCGCAACATATGTATGTATGTATGTATGTATGTATGACGCGAAACTGCCGTAAACAAATATTCTCAACCTCGGGATCTTGAGTTTTAACATTTCACACTTAGAGGCACGAAACCAAAGATAACAATTAAACAAATGACATTCATGTTTTTATATTGTAATCACGTGATTCGCAAATCCCGGGAAATTTTACATGTACGTCTCCGGTGCTTTGCGAAAGCAAATATGATGTGAATATGATCCTATCCAGCGAACACTTCGTCAGGCTAGACATCGATCCAATTAAGATAAACTTTTGTGCTTTCACACATCCAGTTAGTTTCATTGCTGGTTATAATAAAGACTGCTTTGGATTCAAGGCAAAGCTGTCCGTTGCTTGGTGCATTTGATAGCTTCAAAAATGCGTTCCATCCCAGGGGATGTAATATCAATTAGTGACCACAACGAGTGGGGATTTAAACGATTCTGTCAAGTTCGTACATGAACAGCATATCATTCTCTGCTATAAGAGTCAATTCCTTTGATACGTTGTAATGTGTTCAGATATCATATTCCACGTATATATTTACAGGTTTACTCTCGGATCAAAGTGGCGCCTGATTAGGTCTCTCTATCGGCGAAAGTAATCAGTTGCATAGAGCTGTTATTTCCTAATTTATATGTGATTGTGAACCTTTGCTTAGATGTTTGATCGACATATGCTGGTCTTTATCACTAAGACACGACCGTTATCAGACAGATCTTGAACATATAGAATAGAAAATTTAATTTGATGATGTTATTAAATCGCCAATCGTAGGAGTTCAAGCCAGCATGGACAGTTTTAGTCATGAGGCTTAGTAGCGAATCCCCCTGACTTGAATATTTGGGAAATCTTCATTATCTGTCTATATCTCTGAGATGAAGTATTATGATTATTTACATTATTGGGACGGTTATCCTCATCTTCATTGCTATATTCACAATGTTTCGGCCCCAAAGACACATGGCCCATGGATAAAGGCGTTGGTTAGATCCAGTGAGTTGCGAGTTCAGTATCTGGCTATAGCAGTGGTGAACCAAGAAACTATACTAAGACACCCAGAAGTGGCATGGCATGGCAACTAGAATAATCTACCCCGGTTGACGAAATAAAAAGATCGGTTCGAAATTCCAATCCCCTGAAGAAGGCCGGAACGTAGAAGGTTGTGAATATGGCAATGAAGTTGGGAAATCTTCTTAGAAAGATATACGCCCTCTGGCAGGATTCGAAATTGCATCCCCTATATATTTTTTGTTTTTACACCCGGTATATATATATATATATATATATATATATATATATATATATATATATATATATATATGTGTGTGTGTGTGTGAAGAAATATAGTTTTAAGGTGTGCTATATTTATGGGATAAAGTGTTCAATATCAGAGATAGAGCGTATGTAAATATAAATATAAAAGTGAGCGGTCAGGCGTCCTGACGATTGCGTCCAGCATGAAACAGCCTGTCGCCTCTGAGTGTTGACTTCAATGTTCACTTATATATATATATATATATATATATATATATATATATATATATATATATGAGAGGCATGGTGGAGTAGTGGATAGCGGAATCGAAGAGCCGAGTTCGAATTCCAGTCGAATTCATTACGTTCACTTTAGTGCTAATACGCTTGGAAAAGTTATTAATCTTCTTATCCCTCCAGATGTGGGTAAATATCAGGACGGACTGGATGGCAAATGGTCTAGGAGAAGGAGTTTATGTTGTAAAGCATTATTTTTATGTGTAATGGGTAGCAGCTTCGAGTCGAGTTTCATTGCATTCACTATCGCGCAATTATCTCTCCCTCTCTACAAGCTAAGTGTTATATAGTAAGGCAGACTGGTTGCTTCAGACTTGGTTCTCAATCAATACTAGAGAAGAAAATGTTGATGAAGACAGGAAAAATGAAAAAGAAGAAGAAGCAACTAATCTTAAAAATTTAAAATAAGTATATGAGAGTGCATTGATGTCCGACGGAAAGAAACCAACAGGACCCCCGAGACAGTGTGGTAGAAGAAAACGAGGGAAAAAAACCGGACTGATCATCAATTGAAAGAAAAGAGAATGTATGGTCATCATATGGTCATATGCGAGTTACAAATTGGAGATATCAATATCAAGAAAGTAAAAAAAAAAAAAAATGTTTAAGTATCTGGGAAGTGTTTTTTTTAACAGAGGCTGAGACTATCGAAAGTTGCATTCGAAAAGATAAGCAAAGTAATGAAAAACGTGGAAAACCGTTAGGATTGCTGAATTTCTATGCGTTATCCATCATCTGATATCAAAGGTGCAGAAAACTAAAGACAGTATCCATCTACAGAAGGATACTAAAAATAGCATGGAGGGAGCGAGTAAGCAACAAGTAAGACTCAAAGACAAAAGCAACAGAAAGAACAGTTCTACTAAGAATCAAGTCGTCCAAACTATGACGGTAAACTATATCCCGCAGAAAGGTATCTGATCCGGAGGTTTTGAACAGTGTGGAACCACCTCTTAAATGCTGTTGTTCCAAGATCCACTCTGACACGGAGTGATAGCACCTTTTAGGGTCCCATCTATGGGTAAATAGTTAACCCCCAAACAGGGATCAAAACACTATGAAAATATAAATATAGATTTTTATAGTAATTTATATATTCTTTTTAGTATATTTTATAGTGGTAGTATACCAGCAATATATTTTTTGAAAAAATTATTACCAGCAATACATTTGACTCTTGATAAAAACCGTCTTTACAAATATACGTCAATGAAACCTGATCTACAAACAGATTTCTTACGAAGAATACATATTCTATTCATACGCATCTACCCTAAAAATCTCGTCGGCATTAAATAACCCAAAATTAATTAATCAATCAGAATCAGAAAAAGACAGTTGAAATTTCTTGAGTACATAATGAGGAAGAAGCGCTTGGAAAGCAGACTTCACAAAGCATATTCACGAAGGCAGCGAGCTATTTAGCTGAAGAACTTGTGTGAATGGACAACCGAAAATAGTGGGGGGGGGGGCTGAGCGAAGTTAGAAAAACTGCTAAGAGTCAAAAAGGGTAGGAAGATGTGGAGAGCCATGATCGGCCATGTCCCGAAGAGACGCAGCACCACAGAATGAAGAACGGAGACAAGACCAAAGATGAGAGTAAAAGGATAGGAAAAGTAAAGAGGAGAAGGTACGAAGATGTATATGAATTAATGCTGTTGATCTTGTTGCTATGACGACGTCAGTTACGTCTGCTCCGTTATGTCACTGGGTGTAAGTTCATCAGGTGAAACTGATGTACAAGGTGTAACGCCTTGTCAGATATTTGTCGTCTCGCTCACACAGACAGCAACAAACATCCATCTGTAAAACGATGATGCATACAACATTAATGGATTGAAATTCTAAGCCAGTTATTCGCTCGACTGGCCGTAAGACTCGTATCAATACTGATGCAATCAACGACATCAGAAAGAAACACTGTATACATTTACTCATTGAAGCAGCGTAAAGTGGTGAGACGTCAGTACGCTATGATTAAACATCTGTATTCTCTTTTAATTTTGGCTAATATCACTTTAAATATTTTTCATACTCTCCTCTCAGCATGTAGGCGACCATGATTACACTTATTGCGATACTTTTTTTATTTGTGAATTTACTTCTGGAGAAAGATCACCGTGTGGCCCGCTGTTGGTGTAAAATACAGTCTCAAATTCGGTGTTATCCTTTTTCTAGATCCGCTGCCACCTAAAGATAGACTGCTATTTAGCCCAAAGCTGAGAGAGAAGAAAGGCTATGTTAGAAAGGAACGACCTGTGTCGTACGTTCGAGAAAAACGACACGTGTGCCATCGTGGAGACGAATGAGCCCTGCTACATCATGGAAACTAACGAATTGTGTGTCATCACGGAGACGATCTGTTTCCTTGCCAAGAGGAATACCAACCATCTACTTTGTGTTTTATGGATATATATGTTGTTGCCAATTATTTGGATATTATATCCAGAGAAATAGTTCTGGGGTGTCTTTATTTTCCCCCCCAATTTCAAATTTGTATTGTCTACGCTCACCAATCTATATTTTAATTATTGAGATTTCACACCAGTGATTCCTGGTATTTACACTAGGTGTCTTTTGACTCTTTCACATTTCTGGGTTATCTTGGGCTTGCCTCATTTTTCCAGTTCCACTATACTTTGTGGTATGTTTTCAAGATTGTTTCGAGGAATGTTAGTATTATCGCTAGTACCGCCCACTTCATTTCCTAATGTCTCTTCAGTCCGCTGGCGCGGTTTTGATTTGTAAATAGTATCTTAGTTGTTACCACTTCTCGACGCGAAATATCACGCCTTGTTAAACGAAATCGTGGCGTTGTTTTCTAGTTGGAATTTACTGGCCTTTCTTTTTTTAATCTTTGCTGCAGACTATTTTGTCGTTGTTTTCTTTGTATCCGGTTAAAGTATCACTTATAGCCGATATTCGCTGAATGTATAGATCTACACAATTGAATATTTATCAAGGTAATATGACGAAAGATAACTGAAAATGAATTCAATCTTATGATTTTTAGAGTGTGGAGTACTGGCCCATTCAAATTTAATAGAAGAGATAAGAAAAACAGAAAAAAAAAGTTATCATCTATTTCAAATAAAATATCTTGAATATTTAAAACGAAATGAGTAAACATCACACTTGTGATATATATCTTTTATTTAATATTCACAACAAACTTGATAACGTCTCCCAAAACTACACCTTTCTATCACAGCCTGTTTATAATTCCTTCCCCAGACCCCCAAGGAAGGTGCTAATGACACTAAGACACATGAAATTATTGGGGGTGAAAGAGAATGAAAATGCTTTAATGAGGAGAAAGGGCAATAAAAGAAAACGATTCGATAAAAGAGAAAATGGCGATTGATATCGCATTTAAATTTTAGAAGATTGTACGGGACAGGGAAGTAAGAAGCCTGAAGAGATTTCCACAGGCGAGAAAATAAACTATTAGAATAGATCTTATTGTTACATCTAGTTATTTCAAGAATAAAACGGTGAAACCTAGTTGCCAATCTACCAGCACGTTTAGATTCATGGAATCAAAGTACCATAGAGAGAAAAGTTCTTAAGAACAATTGCGGCGAAGATATTTATAGAAAAGACAGAGAGAGCCATGTCTCGAAGATGGGAATGCGACTGGAGCCGAGATGTCAGATCAGTGCAGATAACGTGACAAACCCTTCTTTGGATTTTGTCGAGAATCTTGAGATCGATAACAGGATCACAAGACCAGATAGAGCAGCGGTAATCAATGCCCGGACGAATGGTAGATTTATAAATGTGCATGGTAGATTCGGGCTAGAAAAATTGTCTGCCACGACACAATGAACTAACTTTCTCGGAGCAGACCTAGCAATTGATTCCATATAATCACTTCACTTCTTGTCAGTGGAAAACCTGACACCAAGAAGGTGCAATCCGTTGCTCTCCTGGAGGGTAGCGTCAATAATGGAAGGCAGGAATGTATCGTTCTGAGTCTGCTCTTATGTATGTGGAAATATTTATTTCTAAATATAACTGTTTTTATTACTCGGTCGTTCACACATTGTATTTTCTGCTCAAGATATTCATCCATACCTCCTCGTTAATGAGCCAGTGTCGGTCAAGATTATATTCTATTAGACAATAAAGCCTCCTATTTTCATGGCCCTGTGTCCAGTGTATAATGAAGTAAATCGTATTGGAAGCATCTGAGTGCATCATCATTTCTGTTTCTTTGTCTCAAAAGTATTCATCTTACGCAAAAGATTTTAAAATCTATATCTTCTGTGTAATCAGCGCGTGGTTAGGTCCTTCCAAATCTGTATCATTGTAACTTGTATATTGTTCGTGTGTGTGCTTGTAATCATTTCTATTTCTTGATGCTCGTTTATATGGAAGCGTTTAATTTTTTTTTGATTAATCCATCTTTACCAGCCGATTCAGATAACGTGCGGATTATGTATTTATATAAAATTTAAATATTTCCATAGTAATTGTTCTGACGAAACTTCATCTTTAGTACCTAGACAAATTCAAGCGACATTTGGTTCTATGCTAATAGTTTATTTTACCTCGCACCTCTCACTTGTGGAACTTACTTCCGGATTCTTGATTTCCAGTCAACTCTGGTTTTCAAAAATTTTAATTCAATGTTAATCGTTACATTTTGCCTTCTCTTTTATTGTTCTCTATCCTTGATAACTGTTTCTTTTTTTCTTTTTCTCTTTTCTTTGATAATTGTTTCTTTTTTTCTTTCCTTGATAATTGTTTCTTTTTCTCTTTTTGCTTTCCTTGATAATTGTTTCTTTTTTTCTTTCCTTGATAATTGTTTTTTTTTCTTTTTCTCTTTCCTTGATAATTGTTCCTTTTTTTTCTTTTTCTTTCCTTGATAATTGTTTCTTTTTATCTTTCCTTGATAATGGTTTCTTTTTCTCTTTCCTTGATAATGGTTTCTTTTTCTCTTTCCTTGATAATGGTTTCTTTTTTTCTTTTTCTCTTTCCTTGCTAATTGTTTCTTTTTCTCATTCTCCTCATCTTTGAAGTGAAATTGTGATTTGCTAAGCGTAGCATATTTGTGGAACAAGGTCGAACGTATTGGGCACTCAGTGAGGATCGAAGTCACTACTCAGTCGTAAATGATCTAGAGAGACAGGCTTACTAACCATTACCCCACGTCGGAGTGCCCTTGCCTGAGGTTAAATGATTTCAACTGTAAACGCGAAATGGCGTAAATCGAATTTTCATAAAGCAAAGATAACCGTACAAGAACAGTCTTGTTAAGGTATGCCATTTTAATTTTGTTAATATGATTTATGTAACATTCTTTGTATGTGGTGGATTAGAGAGAGTAAACACATTACTAAAGACGTATTGTATGCTTAGAAATTCTAGCATATAATCGAATTTCAATATAAATCTCCGGCTCTGGTGTGGAAGACGTTCGACCTAATCGACAAGGCAGACGAAGTAAAGAAATCATATTGCATATGGGTGTGGTCTCAATTCATCAGATATGTACAATGGTTCAATGCACTGAAAAAAGCAATGAATTTTTCGAATGTTAAACTCAGTAAATATGAATGCTACATTGATTAAAGATGCGTTTAACATTAAGGAGAGTCATTAAAAATCTATAAATGCGTTGATAATCAAAAAGAATGAGAATAATTAGGAAGATTATATTGGAATGTGTTGGCCAATATTTGTTTCAAACGAAATTATCCGTTTTGTTCTGTCATTCGGAAAAGGACCTTTAGTTCGGCCAAACAAGTGAAATAAAACGAAAACGCTGCTTTCTAATTAATAATAAAGACCTAATTGATGTTTCATCTTAGGAGAACTTGTTTTTAATAATTTCAAAATTATTTGAGATATCTCAATAACAAACGTTTCTATTGATCAGGGTTTTATTTTTATTTTATTCTGTTTGTGTTGAGTGTAGTCATTAACTCCGGTCCTTACTCTCCCCTGTCCACATAAATGATTTCCTCATCGTATAAAAAAATCTCACTCTCTCTCTAAATATATATATATGTGTGTGTGTGTGTGTGTGGTAAAGATATAGATTTTAGGTATGCTATATGTATGTTTAAATGTGCCAATATCAGAGATAGATCTGACGTAAATGTTGAAGGTCAACATACATCAGCGATAGTCTGTTTTCTGCTTCAAAGTAATCTTCAGGTCATATATATATATATATATATATATACACACACCCAAGTTTAGGATTGGTATATACGGAGTGAATTCCAATAACCAACAATTACTATTCTTTAAAGAGTGCTCAATACAGAGTAGAGCAGATATACTTATATATATTATTTATATATCAATTGTGTATTTGGTCAACAATCCCTGTTTTTTATCGGTTTAATTAAAAACCACAGACAAGGTACTCCTGTTAAGTAACTATGTTGAAATTGTCCAAATATTTTGTATGTCCGAGTGCTTTCGGTTATCCCATTAGCCATTATAAAGGATGATTTTATGTTTACTTATAACTGAATGCATGGATTATTGTATGTAAACATAACAACATATTTCAGGAGTGAGCACACACACACACATATATATATATATATATATATATATATATATATAGTTGTTGATTCATCCATCGATTATGAACAATACACTAATATGAAAGACAGCTAGTGCAAGTAATACCCGTGAACAGCTATCAAGGGCTGCATCTACCCAATTTCACTCAAAACGCTTTCTAAAGACGCCGCCTCCTCCAGACCGATAGCATCAGAAAATCGCCTTTCTTTCAAATCGACCATGGTGAGAACTAAACCTGGTTCTTATGATCAGAAAGCGAACGGTCTAACCACACTGCCTATATATATATATATATATATATATATATATATATATTATATGTTTGTGTGTGTGTGCGTGTAAGACAAGCGACTTTACATAAAGTGATCTTGAAGGTATTTTAGTAAAGAAATCTACCCCGTCGATTCTATACAAAATCAGTCGAATTTAAGTTTTGCAAAAGATTCTCATTGCACACAGATTTTACATACATTATCCATGTGTATACACATCCATTTCGTTGTCGTGTGTGTTTTTGTGTTCGGCGTAGGTGAATGAATAATCGTAGAGTTGGTATGTTGGATGGTTCTTTTATGTGCTGTCTCCTTTCTCAAGAAGTTGCTCTCTACAACTTGTTATCCTTTGTAACGCACTAATATCATCAGGAAATACTAGAATCCATATCCATTTGATTTCTCTCGCTTTTCCCCATCTGTATTTTGACAAACAGTAGTTTTTCTCCTGTCTGTCATAAAGCCTGATCCCAAAACGTTTTGCACGTCTATATTTGTATCAACATCTTTATTTTTTTTTAAAACTATCTCATATTTACGAAGGATGCTCCGCATCTCATCTCATAAAATGTTGCCATATGGCCGCGAAGGATTGATGCTAGGTCGGACCAAGAAATTTTTAGGACCCTGTATTTTATATATGAAAGACACTCCCGTCGAGCAGAGGTTCGTATAATCAAACAGTCAGACTGTCAGTACATATGATTTGATTATATTGGTGATGGATTTGTGCAGAACTGACCACACTTTTTGGAAGAGTCAATACAGAGAACTAGGTAATAGCATAACCGCAAACGGAATTTGTCAGGTTTTGAATTCAGAGTTGTTCTTCTCGCATCCTAGGTTATCAGACCCAGTCTCTACTGCTATTTACCCATAACTGGGAGAACATATGTATCCATACACTTCCCAAGTGAATGTAATAAATATAATAGAAAAGGATCAAACATTCATATTTCATGGTTATAATTTATTACATTGGAATCGTAATCACGATCCAATTCATCAGACATACAAATTCAAAGATATATATATATATATATATATATATATATATATATATATATATATATATATATATATATATATCCGATGCGGTGGGAACGAAAGTAATATATAAAGTATATAAATTCTAACGTTCGCAGCATTCATTCAAAAGAGAGCTCAATACATGTAGTAGAGCGATAATTATTTATTTATTATAATTTTATCATATAGACAAAACCATTTTACTCACAACAAAGATGCAACTTGGTTTCAGTGCATTTTAACTGCACATCTACGGGTTTTCCGACCCTCACCCGTAGATGTGCAGTTAAAATGCACTGAAACCAAGTTGCATCTTTGTCGTGAGTAAAATGGTTTTGTCTATATGATAAAATTATAATAAATAAATAAATATATATATATATATATATATATATATATATATATATATATATATATATATATATATATATATATATATATTAATGATATCCAAACGATTTACCTTATATAGATGATCATTTCGTCCATGGGAAAGTAGTTTTTCTCTGGGCTTATCAATTCTAAAATTTTAGTACATTATAAAATACATTTTAGTAAATGCATTTGCATTGATAAGTCCAGGGAAAGATTACTTTCTCATGGACAAAATGATCATCTGTATGAGGTAAATCGTTTGGATCTCGTTAATTGTAATTCAATTATATGCTCTATAATAAGAAATATATTGGGCTCTGTTTTGTGGATCAGTTTTAATATTTTATATTAAAATGGATTACTTACCCACGGATTTTTTTTACACACACAGACACACGTTATATATATATATATATATATTTGTATTTAAGCAGCACATTATCAGGGATAATTTTATTTTTGCTTTTTAACTGGCTCTATGGGATATTTGCTGTGCTCGGAAAATAAAATATCCTTATAACTCTAGAAACACATAAACACAACCCGTACACCAAGTTAAAAAGCAAACATAAAATTATCCTTGATAATGGCTAAAAGCATAACCGAATGTGTTCGGAATTACAGAACACTTGAAGAGTTTCTACAAACTCTGTGTCCAGAAAACTAAACTCTTGCTAGAACACAACAAAAATTAACTAAAAAGCTTAATCTCAGTACATTGTCTGTCGTCTTTAATGAAACAGGTATAAATATATAAAGTTGCGTGTGTGTTTCAGAGTTGCAAGCATGTATTTTTAGTATATGCCCATGTACCGTAAATGTATGAATAATTTTGGATAAAGATGACGGAAGGTAGATTGGTAGGTCTTTGTAATTTGTTTGAGCAGGTGTCCGAATTTAAGTGGCCCACTTAGCATTGGTTATTTGTGGAAACTAGTTATCTTCGTCAACACCAAACCTATTTTTCTGTCCAGTTTGATACTTGCAAGTTTCGAACGACAGTAAACGGGGAGAGAGAGAGAGAGAGAGAGAGAGAGAGAGAGAGAGCTGCACAAGATTTGTCGTGAATGTTTCACAGTTTCCAGAGAGAGCAAGAAAAGAAGGAAGACAAAGTGAATAAAGGGATAGAGAGACATAATAAAGGAGGATAAAGGAGAATGAGGGAGGGGAAATGGAAAATGTATGGATGATAAGGAAGATTTCTGTTGATGGTAAAATATTTTGGAAGTTTTCGTTATATTCGTGGATAGGAACTGATGTTTACCACTAGAAATGTGGTGGAGAGATGGCAATAATTGTCTAGCGAATAATACATTGGAGTCAGGTAGCATTTGAGAATACTGGTAAGCAACCATGGGGAACAAATTCTACTACTAATACTAATAATAGTGTTAGGAATTAGAAAGTATGGGAAAGTATAAAGAGATTTAAATGGGACGGTCAATTTAATTGCGGGTCTAAACAAAGAAAGATAAAAAGGAGGAAAAGGAAGTCGAAGAGCAAGAAAAAGAGTAAGAAGAAAATTCGCGAAGGAGGGGACAAGGATGTCCAAACGTAGGAAGAAGAGAAGGAAAAAAAGAAGAAAAGTGAAAAAAGAAGAGATGAGACATAGAAGAAGGAAAGAGGACAGAAAATGTGGAAATGAAGAAAAGGAAAATCGAATAGATAGAAGAAAATAGGAAAAGGAAGAGAGGGGAAGAAGTAAAAAGAATTGAAAGAGTAAAAACAAAAAGAAGGAAAATAGGGAAATAAAAAAATGAGGACTAGGAGTAAGAATATAGATAAAGAGGATTAAGAGGAAGAAAAAAAGGATGACGGAGAGGAACAAAGAAAGAAAGACGGAGAGGATGAAAGAGAAGAATAAAGACGGAGAGGATGAAAGAGAAGAATAAAGACGGAGAGGATGAAAGAGAAGAATAAAGACGGAGAGGAAGAGAGAGAAGAATAAAGACGGAAGAGAAAGAGAGAGGAATAAAGAAGGAGAGGAGGAAGAGAGAGAGAGAGGAATAAAGAAGGAGAGGAGGAAGAGAGAGAGAGAGGAATAAAGAAGGAGAGGAAGAGAGAGAGAGGAATAAAGAAGGAGAGGAAGAGAGAGAGAGAGGAATAAAGAAGGAGAGGAAGAGAGAGAGAGGAATAAAGAAGGAGAGGAAGAGAGAGAGGAATAAAGAAGGAGAGGAAGAGAGAGAGAGAAATAAAGAAGGATATAAAGAGAGAGAGGAATAAAGGAGGAGATGAAGAGAGAGAGAGGAATAAAGAAGGAGATGAAGAGAGAGAGAGAGGAATAAAGAAGGAGAGGAAGAGAGAGAGGAATAAAGAAGGAGAGGAAGAGAGAGAGGAATAAAGGAGGAGAGGAAGAGAGAGAGGAATAAAGAAGGAGAGGAAGAGAGAGAGAGAGGAATAAAGACAGAGAGGAAGAAACACGAAGAGGGAGAGAGAAACACGAAGAGGAAGAGAGAAACACGAAGAGGAACAGAGAGGTAGAAACACGGAGAGGAACAAAAGAAGAAAAACGAAGAGGAATAAGGGAAGAAAGATAAAGAATAAAAAAGATGAAGATGAAGAAGAAGGAATGGGAAGAGAGACGAAGAAAAATAGAAAAAAGACGAAGGGAAAGAAGAGAAAAATGACGAAGGTGAAGAAGTGAAGAAAGAGGAAAAGGAAGGAAGAGAAGAAGACAGAGGAAGAAGAAGAAGAAAAGACGAAGAGAAGAAAGGCGAAGGGGAAAAAAGATAAGACAAAGAAAAAGAAAGACGAAGAAGAAAAGAGAGGAAGAGGAAAAAAGAGGAAGAAGCAGGAAGACGAAAGACCAAAAGGAAGAAAAACGAAGAGGAGACGACATATGAAGATAAAGAAGAAGACCAAGGAAAAAAAATGAGGAGAAAGACGAAGGAAAAAACGAGGAGAAAGACGAAGGGAAAAAAATGAGGAGAAAGACGAAGGAAAAAAAAGAGGAGAAAGACGAAGAAAAAACGATAAGTAAGACAAAGAAGAAAAAAAGAAAGACGTAGAAAAAAGAGAAGAAAGCCGAAGAAAAAAAGACGCAGAAAAAAAAGACTCAGAAAAAATAAGACGAAGAAAAAAACGAGAAGAAAAAAAGGAAAAAAACGAGAAGAAAAAAAGGAAAAAAACGAGAAGAAAAAAAGGAAAAAAACGAGAAGAAAAAAAGGAAAAAAACGAGAAGAAAAAAAGGAAAAAAACGAGAAGAAAAAAAGGAAAAAGACGAAGAAAAAAAGGAAAAAGACGAAGAAAAAAAGAGAAGAAAGACGAAGAAGATAAAGAGGAGAAGAAAGACGAAGAAGATAAAGAGGAGAAGAAAGACGAAGAAGATAAAGAGGAGAAGAAAGACGAAGAAGATAAAGAGGAGAAGAAAGACGAAGAAGAAAAAGAGGAGAAGAAAGACGAAGAAGAAAAAGAGGAGAAGAAAGACGAAGAAGAAAAAGAGGAGAAGAAAGACGAAGAAGAAAAAGAGAAGAAGAAAGACGAAGAAGAAAAAGAGGAGAAGAAAGACGAAGAAGAAAAAGAGGAGAAGAAAGACGAAGAATAAAAAGAGGAGAAGAAAGACGAAGAAGAAAAAGAGGAGAAGAAAGACGAAGAAGAAAAAGAGGAGAAAGACAAAGAAGAAAAAGAGGAGAAAGTCCAAGGGGAAGAAGTGAAGAAAGTCCAAGGTGAAGAAGTGAAGAAAGACGAAGGGGAACAAGTGAAGAAAGACGAAGGGGAAGAATAGAAAGACGAAATTTAAGATGAAGAAAAGGAAAGTGAAAGATGAAGAAAATGAAGCGAAGATTAAGAAAAAGGAATAGAGAAGAAAAGTAGTTAAAAGGAAAAAGAAAGAAGAGTAAGAAGAAAAAATGAAGAGTAAGAAGAAAAAAGAAAGAAATTGTTAAATAAGGTGAGGATCTTAATCAGGCGCAAGTCGAGCGGAGGAAATAGAGATAAGGAAGACATTAATGCGTCAGTTCTACAAGAAGTGCCTGTGTGATTATGTCGAAAAGCTTTATTCGAAATCCTCTACGAGATGTCATAGATTTCAACAAAACTCTGCCTGTGATTCTGACAAAGTTGGGAGAATCTGCCTCGAATGTCAGCATTTGAAAGCCTGGCGCTTTGCCTGGTTTTGCACACACAGCCAGAGAAAAAGATCTGGAACCCGTGAGAAGTCCTCATTAACCGAAATATATTTCGATAAAACGAGAATACGATAGAAAAAGTAGTAATAGGACGCCCAGTGAAGATTGTGCTCCCAGTCATGTTTGGCAAGACAGATTTGCTAACCGTTAATGCAAAACGAGGCAACTAACAAATACGAAAGAAGGTGGAAACGGAACGGCAAAACGGATAATGAGATTGATTAGATTTTTACGGGTTATTAAGCCTTTGTGGGTTATTTTAAAGCCGAAACATATTTCAGATTGTGGGAGGTCGCTTACAGTGCCTTTCTTTACCAAGCAGTCCCCCATCTAAGTATTCGAAACTGCTTTATTTAGGTGATGGGATAAAGAGAAGATCGAGTGAAGGATAACAGCGGTGTGTAAAATTATCAAGAATTGGGGAAGACGGAATGAAAGGAACGCTAAAATGAACAAATATTAAGAATAAAGTTCTTGTTATAGAATAGAATAATTTCTGAAAAAACCACTTTGAAAAGAATTGCTAACTCGAAGGAATGAAAGGAAAGATTGTCTGTGAAGAAGAAATATGGTTGTTGTCGGTAATTACAATATTGCCAGTTTTGCTATTCTATTCCTTGATCTCATCATCTCAGCTGCCTGTGTGTTTCTGAAAATAAAAACGTACAGGACTAGAGATTCGACCTCGAGATATAGATTATGGCTGGCCTTTTACACTGAATACACTATATAGCGAAGAAAGGATGACTGACGTGGGCGTGGGTTGCGATAAAAAGGGAAATACGTAGACAAACGGAATGAAAGAGGAACAGCAAAAGGAAGTGTTAGAACAAATGAAAAAAAGAACGATGAACTAAGTAAAAACAAGAAGAAATGTTACGGTGAATTGTGTAGATAGATTATATTACATATCATAATGTATATTAGATTTACAGTATTATGTAAGCCTGGCACAAGGTCTAACATATAGGTCATCCTTTCAGAGTCAGAATTACTTTAGAAGTAATGATATGTGATTGCAATGTACTGAAAATTGTTTCACAGAGACTTTTTGTAATGGACATATATGTACACAAGATTAATTGAAAACGACTGACAAGGCACTGCGATGAAAGCTTCTCATTTTTTTTCTTGCATTCGTGTAAGTGATTTCTTTTCTGGACAAGCTGCCCCAAACTATACAATATATCCAGAAAAGAAATCACTTGTATGAATGAAAGAAAAATATAAAAAGCTTCATCGTTTCTACATTGTCAGTCGTCTTCAGTGAAACTCGAATAAAAAAGGGTTTGCTACCCAAATACAGACGTATATATATATATATATATATATATATATATATATATATAAGCTGATAAATGAAATATTTATATTTCGTATTTAATAATAATTTAAATAATTTAAGTAATTCTATTACATTTGTTTTAAAAGAAGTATAGTCTATCAGTGATTAAAATTAAGAATATTATTTTAAAATTGTAGTTCAATACGACGTATTCATTAAACAAACAACCCTTTTAGAAAAAGTCTTTATGTATAAAAGTACAAACTAAAGGCGAAACAAAAGTGCCGAAAACCTTTTTGTCGTTGATAAAAACCAGACGACATGCGTTGAACGGATGCCATCATTCGTTGGAAAAGGCACTCCTACCCTACCTTGACTTAACCTCTTTTCGAAAGTAACTCATATTTTGATACAATTGTTGTCAGTGAAAATGAATACCCTACCGCGCCTTGTTAAAATAATTGGATTTCCCCGTATCCTTAGAAACTAATATTATGAATGTATATGCTTATAAAACTCAGTAAATTTCAAAATAAGTTAATCCAAAATTCGCTTGAAAATGAAACAGGACTAGGGAAATTTTTAGTTTCTGTCTTTGAAACATGGTAATTCCTGTGTAACGATGGATCATATTTTTAAATTAGTAAGTTTATAATATATATATATATATATATATATATATATATATATATATATATATAGTGTTGGACTCATCTGCCTTAGTAAATATATCTAACTCGGAGAAGGGAAAAACTCTGGTGTAGTATTGTGACGATGTTGATTTTTCTATTGTCTTTTTGGTGGATGTCTAAATTATATTCTTGTTTAGAGTGTGTAATTGATCTAGTGCGACATCTGCCTTTATTTTAAAAATGTCAGGCACGAGCATTGCATGCATATCATAATGTTGCATAACCACTTAGTGTGGGGGATCTTGGTCTTGGGCGACGGCTTTAGTTCCATAATAATACCCTTGCTTTCCTCTGTCGCAGCCGGGTAGCGGAATGTTTGGCGGACCCAGAGATGATAAGACATCAACAAAAGGGATCTTAATCCTAACGATATTATCAAACACGTCGACGTGTACATTTTCTAACTTGACGGTGGGGTTTTCTCCAACTACACTGGGAAATCTCGCAGTCACGATATGAACACGTTTACATTGTATGACGGTTTAGACTCGACTCTCCGTAAAACCTTTCTCTATCTTTCATTACCACGTTAGTTCAGCCAATGAAAATCGCCTCCATTTGTTTGGCCGTGACCTCATAGATCAAACTGAGGAAATCGGATAAGAAAACACTTCTCTAAAACTAAACTATTATTTAACAGTAACATGTATTTTTGTTCGCTAAATAGTCAGACGTAGAGGAAAGGCTAATCATAACCAATGGAGGTTTGTGCCAGAGATTTCAAAGTCTCACAGCGTGTGATGGTCAGACTCAACGAGTATGAACATCTGAATATATATATATATATATATATATATATATATATATATATCAATCAATTATATATATATATATATCAATCATATATATATATATATATATCAATCAATTATATATATATATATATCAATCATATATATATATATATATATATCAATCAATTATATATATATATATATATATATCAATCAATCATATATATATATATCAATCAAATATATATATATATATATATAACAATCAATTATATATATATATATATATATCAATCAATCATATATATATATATATCAATCAATTATATATATATATATATCAATCAATTATATATATATATATATATCAATCAATTATATATATATATATATATCAATCAATTATATATATATATATATCTCAATCAATCATATATATATATATATCTCAATCAATCATATATATATATCAATCAATCATATATATATATATATATCAATCAATCATATATATATATATATATATATCAATCATATATATATATATATATATATCAATCAATCATATATATATATATATATATATCAATCAATCATATATATATATATATATATATCAATCAATCATATATATATATATATATATATCAATCATATATATATATATATATATATCAATCATATATATATATATATATATATCAATCAATTATATACATATATATATATCAATCAATCATATATATATATATATATATCTCAATCAATCATATATATATATATCAATCAATCATATATATATATATATATATCAATCAATCATATATATATATATATATCAATCAATCATATATATATATATATATTTCAATCAATCATATATATATATATATATATATTTCAATCAATCATATATATATATATATATATATTTCAATCAATCATATATATATATATATATATATATTTCAATCAATCATATATATATATATATTTCAATCAATCATATATATATATATATATATTTCAATCAATCATATATATATATATATATTTCAATCAATCATATATATATATATATATTTCAATCAATCATATATATATATATATATTTCAATCAATCATATATATATATATATATATATTTCAATCAATCATATATATATATATATATTTCAATCAATCATATATATATATATATATTTCAATCAATCATATATATATATATATATTTCAATCAATCATATATATATATATATATTTCAATCAATCATATATATATATATATATTTCAATCAATCATTTATATATATATATATATATATTTCAATCAATCATATATATATATATATATTTCAATCAATCATTTATATATATATATATATATATATTTCAATCAATCATATATATATATATATATTTCAATCAATCATATATATATATATATATATTTCAATCAATCATATATATATATATTTCAATCAATCATTTATATATATATATATTTCAATCAATCATATATATATATATATATTTCAATCAATCATATATATATATATATTTCAATCAATCATATATATATATATATTTCAATCAATCATATATATATATATATTTCAATCAATCATATATATATATATATTTCAATCAATCATATATATATATATATATATATCAATCAATCATATATATATATATATCAATCAATCATATATATATATATCAATCAATCATATATATATATATATCAATCAATCATATATATATATATATATATCAATCAATCATATATATATATATATATATATCAATCAATCATATATATATATATATATATCAATCAATCATATATATATATATATATATATATATATATCTCAATCAATCATATATATATCGGAAGTCTAGTCGCACTGAGGAGCTGTGATACAGCGAAACAGTACTGAATGACATAATTTAGCTCTTGAAAATACATTTCAATTGAGCACTGGTGAGTGATAAGCTAATTCTATAAACAATAGCCACCTGCACTAATGCAAAGCTCTTCAGTAAAATGAATGGAGTACTTAGGCTGATTGGCATTTGTTTACATTTGTAAAAACAATATGCTAGATTTAGTTGTGTAACTCTACCGAGTGAAGATAGCTCTGGCTGACACCAAATTAGTTGTGTTTCAATCCTGGCTTGAGACATTCGGAAGTCTAGTCGCACTGAGGAGCTGTGATACAGCGAAACAGTACTGTCTGTGAATGACATAATAATATATATATATATATATATATATATATATATATATATATATATATATATATATCTCAATCAATCATATTTTATATATATATATATACACCATCCGATAAATGTAGAATAATAATGGCTTAGTTTTGACAAAATATCACTACTGTTGAGAAGCATGTGTAGATCGAACTCATCCCGCAGTAGAAATGATTTGGTCACTAGCTAATTAAACGAAACGCTAAAGGCGTGGCTATTACTCAAAAAGAACAAGATATAACCTGAAGCGCATAAAGGTGGCAAAGTACATTTAGACAAAATCAGGTATTCATTTCAGAAGATATATTGCTCACTGGTTAGTTCCATAGAGCCGAACAGGTTGAGATTGGTCGATTAATTTATTGACCCATTGTTTGTTACGAACTAAGTCATACACGATCAGACAATACCCTCCGTCCCCTGCAAAACCATATCCCCAGGGATCAATAGATAAGTTATATTAGCAAGCTGTTATTACAGATTTTACAAGTGACTGATTAAGGAGTAATGCTTGGATGGCGCCTATTTACTAAAAGAGTGGAAATGTCGAAATTAGTTTTTATTCCGGGATTCAAACAAGGGCTGTCCAATTCTAATGAACTAGATACCAAAATTCATATTCACACACGCACAATATATGAGTAGATATAGAAATAAACACTTTACTGTAACTTGGAAATAATTTTGCCCACATTTACCCGTAAATATAGCACGCCTTAAAACTCTCTCTCTCTCTCGATTTATATATATATATATATATATATATATATATATATATATATATATATATATTTAGTTTACGAAAACTAGGTAATCCGTATGGGTTAATTTACTTATTACTGCCCGTCATAAATGTGTAAATTTCTTTTCATTTTTCGTTTCAAACTTTGGAAATAAAATCTGATGATCCGCTGTCCTTTTAAAGGGCTGTGGTGAAATAATTTATTATATGGAACCTTAAAGTGGTCTTATATATATATATATATATATATATATATATATATATATATATATATATATGAGAGGCATGGTGGAGTAGTGGATAGCGGAATCGAAGAGCCGAGTTCGAATTCCAGTCGAATTCATTACGTTCACTTTAGTGCTAATACGCTTGGAAAATTTATTAATCTTCTTATCCCTCCAGCTGTGGGTAAATATCAGGACAGAGTGGGTGGCAAATGGTCTAGGAGAAGGAGAATTCTGAATTCAAAATCTGCAGAGGGTCGTTTGGGAACCCTGTGGCAGGTATACGGCCCTTCACTATAAACAAAACATGTGCTGGTGTCTGGCTGTCGGTTCCTAGGAACGGGGCTGCTTGACCCTCATACGCCGAATACAACGGGTGAGTCCACTATATATATATATATATATATTATTGATAGGAATCCAACAAAATTATAGGATAAAGAACAAGTAGGAAACAGATCTTAATCTAACATGTTTCGCTTTATTAAAGTTTCGTCAGAGATCAAGATAGAAATGATAAAAAGCAGAGGCGCAGATTAATGGTATGTTGTGTTTGGCTATTTCTTATTGGTCAGATACGTGTCACATGTTATGAAGTAACAGATAATATTTAAATATGCGTGGCAAATATTCTCGACGATAAAATGTGTAAAAGTTAGTAAGATGTAGTAGATTAACTCACGTTTAAAAACTACATTACATCACTATTTTTATACAGATACATTATTGATGAATCTTACTGATCCCTTATATATATATATCTATATATATATATATATATATATATATACAAACAAAATAAGCGTAAAATATACTCAATTGGAAAATTATTAAAAATATCCTGCAGCGTCTCACTAACATTTACATACTTTAACATCCAAAATGCTTTCAGATAGTTATTTGAATATTATCTGTTATTCCTTACAGGGAACACGTATTCAATCAGAACGTCCTACTTTCAGTAGATTGTCCCGCATTCATTGTCATATATGAGGACTGATATTACGTAACATTTTAGTACTCCTTTCTTTGTTTTTAACGAACTTTTCCTGTTATCTTCAGACTGCAGAAGTTAATGATGGAAAGTAAGATTGGACTAACCATCAATTCCTTGCACGAGACTGCAAAATAATCCCCGTGTTGAATTGCCCAAGAGAATATTATCATGTAATATAAATCCTTGGCAAGTTGATTATAAATTAATATAAAAATTTGTGTATACTGAATGATTATATTTAATACATTAGTAATAGTAATATTAGCCGTTTCCTTATAAGGAAACATTCAGCATACATTGGCAGAGAATCCACTGTTGGTGCCGGTATAAATTTATAAAATACTTCTAATAAAACAAAATGTTCATAAAATAGATTTCCGAATCCATTGAAATTAATATTTCCCGTTTCTAATGGGCTTTTGTTCTAAACTTTTGCCCAATGTAGTGAGTAATGTTAACGTCTTCATCATGTCATTATTTTTTCTTAGATTAACTTGTGATACCCACTTTAGTTGTTGCCGATGTTGAAAATATTCAAGTTATACACTTTTGGTCAATTGGTACAGTTCTTAGTGGTTTCGTAGCACCGGTCACAGAAATGATTGGTCCTCTCTAATACCAACAGTTTTCATTCACGCGAAGTCGTTCTTAATCATTAATCTGAGAAAACAGTAATATAGATTTGGTATGTTAGACATTTCTGAATGTGTTGGGTATCATGCCTGAGATCCAAATGAAAGTTCTAATGTGACGAGGCGATTTAAGAACATGATTTGAGTTCTTAGGTTAATGTTAGGATCTTGCAGCTTTGGACAAATCTATCTCGAGAGTAGCCTATTATGTACTCAGTTTTATTACCTCCTATAATATATATTTTTTTATAACTGATTCATATACTGATTTTTGTAGGGCTTAGTGTTTATTAATTCCACATTCTCAAATTTTATAACGAGTTCAGAATAGGAACCATCGCTGCTGCCATTCCAATTTTAAATAATATTTTCCGTTTTGTAAAATTTTACCATGGGTCATATTTTTTTCGAACACTTTGTAGAGAATGTCGTCGTGTACTAAGCCTCAGATAACTGAGTGTAGTGTCTTTATTGAAAAGAATACAAAAGGTAGTCCTGGTTACGATGAAAAAAAAATATTACAGACAAGAACGTTATCAAGATCCTGTAATTTAAAAAAAAATTGCATTTTAGAACATAAATTATTTGGCATTTTTGTCTAACTAGTTTTGCCTCGCAGTTTTTAGTATTGTTGAAGTTATCACTAACAATTTTTATCGAGATTTATAAACTCTACGTTTCGTTCAATTTTACGAACCAATCGATATTTTAATAAGCTAATTTGCTTGGAAAAATACTTTGACATAAACCATACTTCGCAGTTTTCTTTAATTTTATAGGACTTCACGGTAAATATACTTTCTAAGAAAATTCACCATTTTTCTGCAAAGTATAAAATCTCAGAGTCTCTTATTCTTGAGCATATATTATACAACTAGCCATAGGTAAATCTTTATTTCTGGAGTCAAATTATAACTTTTTGAAGCGTTTGGCCTTGTGATTTGTTTAAAGGCAAAGCGAACTGGAAACTATATTCTTCTATGTATAAGAGCTTAAAGATACGCTAACAAATTATTGCATTTTTATTAAATAAGTATTAAAGTGTTTTTAAAATAGTGAGAGTATGCTGTATGTTAAACAGTGAAAATTTTAATTTTCCCCAAAAATTTAATGATAATTTATTGTACTAAGCTTTGTACTCTAGTAAAACCAACTGTACTTTGTACCCCCTGACCTGCTTGCACTTCTCCCCAAAATTTGGTTTCGATCGGTCAATATATGGCTATTTTAAAGTATGTGACAAAAGGACAGACTAACGGAAGTCACATAATTTTATATATAGAGAGATAAAACGCTCCTCTAATAACACGGGTTGTATAAACATAGTAGGAAAATAAATTATAATACATATCTATAAAAGAATCATTTCGAATGAATTTCTGGATTAAAATCATTTGGTATTATTTCTGTGTCTGCTTTTAACGACTAGTGTTTGATTAGTTATTTAACTAAATAAAAGAAATGATGGATGGATTTGTTTCGTAAATCCTATGTGAGATCTCAGACCTTATACAAACAGCGAGTTCTAATAATGGAATGATATCAACCGCACTTGAAAGCGCTATTTAGACATTCTTGTTTTATTATCGGGTATTTTTTTTATTACAAAAAAAAGAATACAGAAATAAATGAAAGCTCTTAAATAATACAAAGGGCGTTATTCAAAAGTATGGAAAAAAAAACTGATCGTGCTTTCATTAATGCTTTAGTTCACAGCAGAAAAGACAAGCTGAAGTTATAAAAAAATAAAAAAGAAAGAAAAAAAATAACTGAAACTTATCTTTTGAATTTTATACACAGAGCGTCTTTTTCCAGATTTTCCCGCCTTTTTGCTTCGTTCTATATGTCCTTGGTTCATGAGCGTGTGTTCACGATAGAATAATGGCGGGAAACAGTGCGTGTCACCCTTCAAGCAGGCGAGTGTTGGGCTGTGTACGTGTGTTCGATCTACTGCTAGCCCTTAACGGACGAGTTCATAAGGAATTGAGGTGCAGTAGGTTTAAAGTCGAGTTCATATACCGAAGAGATATGTTATGAATTGTGGGCATGATTGAGTGGGTCTGTGCTTGTACGTTTGCTATGGTGTGTGTAAATATATTGATTCATCAGTTGCCTTGCCACTCAGCATCGTAAGCCATAGATTTGAGCTGCAGCAAAAAAGATTCCGACCATAATTTATATTTAGCATCCACATAAAGGGTAGGAAGGGTTGCACGTTTATTATTTTTGCAAGGGTGGGGGAGGGGACTACTTGTCTAGTTTTAAGTCTATATTCGAAGCGGTTCGCCTACAAACAAAGTGTTCAAATGAAACTATTCCCAAAATCTGAATAAATTAGCAAGAATATATATATATATATATATATATATATATATATATATATATGTTGAGGAAAGGCTTACGGCCATATCACATTGAAACATAGGTTTCAGTACGAATACCGAAGATAAGCAACATTTCACATTATCAGTACTTAGATGGCTGACCACCTTGGAATACTTGGTACTGTAAACTTGGATGTGCGAGTGGTGTAATGGATAATGGCTCTGAATTGTTAATCGGAGAGCCAAGTTTCAATTCCCGTTGGGTTCGTTATATTCACTTACGCGAAAATAACATTGGAAAGTTATGAATAAACCTATTCTCTTTAAGAAAAATCCTTCGGTTAAAAATGTTTTACCACGGAAATGAATATCTCAAATACACTAAACGTTACAGCTCTTTCTAATATTGATGGGAATTTCCTTCCAAACCTTCTGTTTTTTGGTACAGTGGAAAGTTCACAGTTTAAGAGTTTCTTTATTTGTTATTTGATAAAGTTATGACGAAGAATCATCTTTAAGATTTAACGAATATATTCTTTTATTATTTCGTTGAGCTGTCTCGGATATTCATGAGACTATTACGCCAAATGTTACGGTTCTGCATCAAGGTCGGAAGGTCGTCAGGATAGCATTCTGTGTCATAGCTGGTCAGTGTAGGTTGTTACTGGGCGACCAGGCCGTCTTACGCCATGGCTAGATGTACAGAGCATTAGATCAGTCGCTATCAGTGTGCTGCAAAGCGCATTCTGCGATTGCATAAGACTGTAGAAATCACAGGAATGGGTTCATAGAGGTGTGATTTAGTTTGGTGTTGTTTTCAAGAGATGTTAAATAATCCTAGAGTCTAAGCTTAATCGAACGGTAGGTTCGATCCAGCTTAGGTTCGAGGAGTTTACTTAATATCCAGCCAGTGACACCAAACATTAACACCTCCTCGACAGTGGTTGCCTAGTAGATCAGATTTTAAATAATTATCAGAAAAAAATCGGTTGTACTAGAAACAACATTTCCGAAGAAGCTGATCCCTTATATTATAATATCCTTATCTCCTAGATTAATTTTGTTATTTACTGATTTAATTGGAAGATATAAAAATAAGTGGTGGTTAATATCACAAGGGAATATTCAGTCAACTTTAACTTGAGCGTAATCTATATCTAGATATGTCATAATACGGGAAAGACATAGACATCTCAAAAATTTCTAGAACATTGAACCGGCAAAGATTTCACGGGCTGATTACACTAAACGAAAAAAACCAACAGTGAAGAAAACATAAAAAATGGCTCGTTAAGCATTCTGTGAAATATATTTGGATCAGTCGAATGGTAGTTATAATCCCGTTCATCATTTAAACGAAACTAAAATTGAATTTTTATATAAACAATTACAGAGAGCTCAATAGACATAAAACTGTTTTTGACGTCCAATAACTTAAAAAAGAAGCTAGTAACAGTCCAACATGACCGAGCTGAACCTAAGGATCCTTGCCTGGGTCGCCTATTGAATCTAAGAATCACTCCAAAACTCAAATGGAAATCTCATATTGGTCGGTTCCATGTATCGCACTAGAAGATATTCACTCTATCAGCCATGTTCAATCTTTACAAGTGTCGGATCACACCAAGAATGGCGTATTGCTGTCATATCTGGGTCGGTGCTGGTCAGTCTTCGTTGTCTAACCTCGACAGCGTTCAAAAGCAATTCCACCCCGTTCTGATTGATGTCTTATGTTCCACCTTGCAACCCTTATCCCACATTCGAAACGCTGCTATCGTCTCACTCATCTACCGCTATTTCTATGACGACAAATGTTCAAACGAGTTATATTTCTTAGCCCCACTAGTTCCGACTTTCACAGCTAGGGTCCCACATGCCATTTTCGCGGTGACAAATCACCCGGTTCAATTCGTGCTTTTTAGTAAGGAGTAAGTTCCAATCAGACAGCGTTTTCCCTTCACTTTGTGGAACAGATTCCTGAGAGCATACTTATCTGACAAGTAAAATCGTACCCTCTTCAAGTCTTCGAAATCTGTGCTACATATCCACCTAATTATACGCTTTTTACCATCTTCCCTAGAATAATCAAACTATCTTGCGTGGACCTTGGGCCTAATATTGAGTGAGTTAAAGTATTAAAAAGAGTTACAGTTTGTAGAACGAATAATACATCTCATGGTGTCAAATATTTCACCATGTTATCAGTACTGTCGCAACATGTGAGTGGGCATATCAATTCATGCGGTTACACAACAGTAAGTGAAAAATTCGAGGACTAAATGAACATGGATTCGGTTTAGTTTACACTATTTACATTATTCGGACTATTGTCCTCATCTTTGTCGCCATATTTATTACAGAGTTTCGGCCGTTGTACGCTCCTGCCTTCTTCAGGTGGTTGGAAAGTCGAACTGAACACTTTATTTCACTCACTAGGGTAGATTGTTCTAGTTCAATGTGCCATGAAAAGTCTACCTCAGTGAGCGGAATAAAGGGTTCAGTTCGACATTCCAGCCACCTGAAGAAGGCCGGAGCATACAACGGCCGAAATGTTGTAATAAATATGGTGACAAAGATGAGGAAAATAGTCCGAATAATGTAAATAGTGTACATAATACCTCATCTCAGAAATATAGACAGATACTTCGGTTTAGTTTTTTTTTGTTTCTTTTTAGGGCTTATCAACCTCAATGGGTCATTTAATACAAACAAAATTTTTAATGCTGGTAATATTTTTTTTCAAAAATGTATTGCTGATGAAATTTTTTTCCTTCAAAAATCTATTTCTGGTAATATTTTTTCTTCAAAAATGTATCACTGGTAATAACTTTTTCAAAAATAATTTTTTTTTTTAATGTATTGCTGGTAATAATTTTTTTTTTTCAAAATTTTATTGCTTGTAATAATTGTTTTACAAAGTATTTCTTGTATTAAAACTTATTTTTACACTATTCTGGAGTTCTGACCCCAGTTTGTGGGTTAACTATTTATCCATAGCTGGGACCCTAACAGGTGCTACCGCCCCGGATCAAGGCGGACCTGGGAACGCCATCAATTAAGAGGTGGTTTTACGCTCCTCAAAACCTCCTGATCAAAAGCCTTTCTGTTGGATGTAGTTTATCGTCTTACCCAGAATGGGGAAGTAGGTTTGTGAAAATAATTTATTTGTTTCGAACCCTCCAATTTATAGTTGATCAGAGATTTATCACTTTTCAGGAGAGAGAACTTATGATTGTGAGAAAGAGATAAAGCCCGGAATGTGAACTACGACAAAGTGATGACAAAATCAAATAAAGTACAAATCAAATCAAGTAATAATTTATTTTTAACAGATGATATTTTACAGTAAGGTTCACCGTATACAATGCAAGGTGGTCACTCGAGACAGAGGGTTACGCGCTGGGGTAGTTTATATGGATAGGAGAGGATGATAATGCTTAACTCTAGACTTGAACAGGATTGTAGCGAACGAGGAAACATCCTCTTGGGGGTCTGTTCTACAGAGCAGTAGTTCGCGGGAAGAAGCTGTTTGTGTGGAACTTACTTCTCGCTGATGAAATACAGAAGGAATGTGGGTAGTTTGCGTGTCCTTACCGTGAAGATTAGCCCTGGCGGAAATAAGGAATGTAGCACATCCGATCACTTTCCATGTTAGTAGCAACAGAGCAGTGAGAGACACGCTATATCCTGTGTGAAAGAGGTTGGAGTTTGGAAATAATTCTTCTCCAACAAGGACTCTGAGGTGCTTTTGAACGCTTATCAAGACTGGAAAGTGAGGTCTGTCGTGCTCCCGCCCTAAATATGGCAACACTACTCCATTTTAGGCCGAAAATGTCATACGCGTTGCAATAGCATAAAACGCCTCCTGAAAACTAAACTAAGTACTCTGAAGGAGAACAATTTTGTTAGAAACAAGGCAGCTGAAATGCTATGTAATTACAATCCCCCTATATGGTAGCGAATTCTGGACAATTTCCTCACAGATTAAGTGAAAACTGGAAGCAACTGAAAAATGGTTATACAAAAGGATGCTTAGAATAGGATAGACGGCTTGGAGAATGTGACACTCATAGGACATAACAAAAGCAGAAGGGTTAAAGGCAGGCAGTAGACAACTTCCATGACAAGCTTTTATTCATGGCTGACGGAAAAGATGATAAAAAGACAAACGTTGTTAAGAGCTAGAAAAGATACGAAATCCTGGAGAGCTATGAACACTCACGTGACACACACGCACACACAAAAGGACAAGCAGCTTCTTTTCAGTTGTCGTCCCGAAACATAGTTAGAAAGCCATCTCAGAATGGTTTAAGAAGAACAGATTCACAATCGCCTTATCTAAATCCAATCAAATGTTTGTGGCAAGAATTGAAATTTTCTGTTCATGAAGAAATATTACGAGTTGAACGGTTCTGCATGGAAGAAAGTTAATAAAATAAAAGCACAAGCCCTAGCGAAGGTTATAGAAAATATCTTTTCGAATTGATCGGTACCAAATGTATTTTAACAAAGTATTAGCTGATGGGGTTGAATATTCTTCTATGTGCTAGATGTTGGTGATCATGCCTCTCCACAATTTCCTGTCCTTTGTAGGGCTTAATAAATTTGGTTCTTTTGTTATCTCTCCTAAACTTTGTTCTACCATCCATTTACACAAGATCTCTAGATAGGGTATGCGTTTTTTTTTCTCTGTTCCTTGCCTTCTATGTGTCCTGTAATTATCAAATTCAACAAGCTCTTTTTTGATTATGTGCCGTAGGAATTTCAAATGTCTCTTTCTGGTGTTATGTAAAAGCGTCCATTATATTTCCGTTTTCGTAAAACACCATCGTTGCTCACTTGTTTGGTCGATGTTATTCTCAAGCATCGTTCTGTCGAACCACATTCCTGTTGCTTCAAGTCTCTGTGCAGTGATTGTCCAGCATTCACTGCCATAGAGGAGGACTGATATTACATGGCAATTCAGTATTCTTTTCTTTGATTCTAATGAAGATATGTTTCTAATACTTACGTAAAATGAACGTTTTACTCCATTAGGATTTTTTCTGAGGGCCATCTCTATTCATTTGGCAAGGATATTCCTTTTTTTTCAATTATTCATGCATAGAATTAACACAAATGCGATTAAATCCCAACCCTAAACCTACTGGATAGGCGCGGTTAACATTACTAACCTTTTAGAAGTTTGATGTGCGAACGATACGTTTAAGTCAGTAGGAAGTCAAATTTGTCACAGGTGTGTCGGTGTGTGTGTGTGTGTGTGTGTGTGTGTGTGTGTGTGTGTGTGTGTGTGTGTGTAGAAAAGGTCACAGGAGCAAACGTGTGCCAATTTTCCAAATAGAGAAGAACGAATTATCTATTTTGGAAAAAAAACTTCATGTGCGATCCTCATTATTTTTCCTAAACACCAATTTTTCCCCGCAGCAGGAAGGGGCTGGTTTAAACTGGGTGATTGTTTTTTATGGCTTATCAACCCTTTCGTTATTTAAAGCCCAATTTATTTTAGATTGTAAGAATAATTCTTATATTTTCCGAGTGAATGAAGTCATACCTTCACCAATGATATGTGTGTAAATGAATACAACAAGGGAATGAGTGAAATTATACATATACATATATATATATATATATATATATATATATATATATATATATATATATAATATTTTTGAAAAAAATATGATTCCTTCGCTACATAAGAGTTCTCATGTTTCAAAAGCGAGAGCCGAGACCCCTAATATAATTTTTGAAATTAAGTTGAATTAAGGTGTCTGGTCACGCTTCCTCGTCAAGCGAGAATTTGGGAATAAGTACTTATTCCCAAACTAGGGGTCTCGGCTCTCGCTTTTGAAACATGAGAACTCTTATGTAGCGAAGGAATCATATTTAAAAAATATTATAAAATAAGCTCTACTTCTGTATGGAGCACTGACTTTTTGAAAATAAAAGCAAAAATACTAAGGAACTCCGGATTATTTACCTAACGTGTTCTTTCCTATTTTTCTGCATACCTGCACACACACACACACACACATATATATATATATATATATATATATATGTGTGTGTGTGTGTGTGTGTGTATAGATATATAGATTTGCTCTGTTATGGATCTAAAACGATAAAGATTCCATACCTAGGTGACAACATCGTAATTCGAGTCTGCTATGGGACATATATTAAGGAAAGGGGGCTAGAAGAATTTGATACTCACAGTGCATGTGGGTTGCAAAATAAACAGAAGGAAACATTGAGCGAACTACAAAACGAGATGGTAAAAATTGATGGCAGAACATATTGGAATGGATAAACTGCTTTGAGCTACAAAGGATAGGATGTTGTGAGGAGACATGATCGTAACCATTTTGCAAGAGACATAGCAGATAAATGAAGTTTTTTCATCAAGATCTGCCTCAGACGTTGCAAGCTTATGATTTTTGACATTAAGCTTTCTAAAGCATCAATATCTTATAATCTAACTCCCCCCCCCCAAAAAAAGCTACATCTGTCCAGGATGTAAGCAATAATGGTATTCCACAGAGGTTTCGTACGTGGGGAAAGGGCCTGTAGGGTGGAAAACAATTAATCGCACGCAACGACGCAGAGGCACTAGGGGACTATCGAGTGTGCGCAGAAGTCAAATGACTTACCTGCTAGCATGGCTGCCTTCTTGTAAAGGCAAGCAAGCTAATCTACCTTATTTATAGGAGAGTACCTAATGCAACAGGTGGGTTGGTCCATTTTGCTGGTATGGACCTGCCCAACACATTTGCAGGAGTTGACTCTATTCACCCATATCTCTCTGCATTAAATGACTCGGGGCTATTCAACTTGTTTGTACTACACCAGTCTACTTGTGTGTCAGACCATTTGCAGGCCAACCAATATTCTACAGAGTGGAAAGTGAAGACTGAGCATATGGATTGCATGAGAGATAGGAGAGAACAGTGAGCGAACATCTAAAGCAACGGTTCGTGAGAAGCTGCTGCTCGAGTGGAACTTAGGTCTCACCAATACGAAAGGAATTAAGGTGGCCCGCTACAATGTGAGTCGCATGGCGGGTTGCAACTGTGAAAGTCATAATTGATGGAAATAAGGAAAGTAGATCGTTTGAACATTTTCCATGGAAATAGGGATAGTGTAGCGAAAGGCTTGCGGAATTTATTCTGTCAGAGTAGTGAGGGTGGAAAATAATTCATCACCGGCAAGGACGTGGATATGATTGTGGGTTATCGAGACTGAAAAGTAAATGGGCAGCTTCAAATATATTGTAGCTGTAATGGAAGGGAAAATTTTTACGTTGCCTTCTCCTCCAAGTTTATTTTTATTTTAAATTCCGACAAGTTCATCTGTTATACAAAATTCCACTCAAGGCTAAAGAGCTTTGACTACTTGGCATATAGCCCCCAAGAAAATATGCATTTATAGTATTATTCTGATATGGATTCCTAATATTAATTTCTTATACGACGCAAACGCCACACTTGACAAGAGAGGAACAAAAAGAAAAAGCAATATTTTGGTTTGAATTGCCAGGAAGTAATACAAGAGAAAAGAACTGGATGTCCTTGTTTACAGGAATTAGTTTTTAGCTTTTCCTATCTCATAGTTATACGTTTCATTTACTAATCAGTAAAAGAAAATAATCCATTATGGATTTAAATAATGCCTTCAGTCTCGTTTCCTTTTCGATTATATATTTCGATAGAAATTTTCATATATGGGTTTGCCCTTTTTCTCAGTCTCCAATTTCTAGTTCTTCAATTCAAGAGTCAAATTATCTATGCTGTGGATAATTTGCCGCTGCAAACTATTATATTTTCAGTATAAATATCCCTGTTCGGCTTCTCTGAATACCCTGACGATTTCTTCATCAAAATCCCTACTCTTTCCCA
>OZ038491.1:61548846-61601346 GCA_964036315.1 Acanthosepion esculentum
ACCTACATGATAAATGTTCAGCCGAGCTCTTTTCCCTAAGCGCCACTAAGATTTACAGACCTGCCTCGTTACGTTTATAGGATTGAATCACTTATTTCTTACGCATTCCATCAGTAAGAAGGATGTTCCAAACCGCTAGATTGGGGAACAAAAACCGTGAGGATGAATCTACGAACACGAAAATCTAAACAACTTCGACTTAGATCCATTGTTATCTAACCTCCATATCCTCATCATCTTCTCACTTCCGCCTCTGATGTCGATACAACAGACGCATTCAGTAAAGCTCTAACTTGAGTACCTCTTGCGCATTGTTTCGGGTATGAACGTTATTATATTATATATATATATATATATTAAATAAAAACAGACCACTTTAAGGTTCCATATAATAAATTATTTCACCACACTCCTTTTAAAGGACCGCGGATCATCAGATTTTACTTCCAAAGGTTGAAACGAAAAATGAAAAGAAATTTCTGTTCATTTTTCGTTTCAACCTTTGGAAGTAAAATCTGATGATCCGCGGTCTTTTAAAAGGAGTGTGGTGAAATAATTTATTATATGGAACCTTAAAATGGTCTGTTTTTATTTAAATTATTAGCTCTGATTGACATTGAGCTCTCTTCATTTTATCCTCCTTGGGTCTACCCATACAGATTACCTAATTTTTGTTAAACTATATATATATATATATATATATATATATATATATATATATATATATATATATATATACAGAAATTAGAACTGTTTATTTGTTGTCTGTTATCTACGGTTGATCGAAATTTGGACGTATTTAAATATATATGAGTTTTTAATCCAATCTATAATGACATGTATTGCGTGTAGATTTTAAAATATTCTAATTTATATAAAACGAGATAAGAAAATCAGAAAACAGAATATTCTTTGGGGGTTATAAACTAATCACGCTTTTTGTAGATAGGATGAAAAAAAAAGAACAAAGAGGGAATCGTGTTTTGTTTTGCTTTTTAAATTCGTTAAACTCATTGCTTTTTCATATGCCATGTCCCTTCATGACGTAAGCGATGAGAGATCTCCACAACTTCCTATACTTTGCAGTTTTTATCAATTTTTCGTTTTACCCACCATCCAATTACAGTTTGTCTTGTGTGTATGTTACTCATTGTTCCCGTCTGTTGTATTTATCTTCAATATGACTGGTGGGTCTTCCGCTTTCTAATCACCAGTCCCAGTAAAGTAAAGAGTACTGAACTATTACGTGATATCTGTCCACATATATAGCAGCGAATGCTGGACAATCTTCTCAAGGATGAAGGTGAGATTAGCGACTATTAGAAGTAATTGAAGTCATATATTCTTCTTGTACGAAAGAGAAAAAGCCAGAGAAGTAAAAAAAATGGGCTTAAAACCTCACTGAGAAGATCATTTTCAGTGTCTCAGACATTAGCACGTAACTAAGGAATCTGGAGGGACCTGGTCACATGCCCAACGAAGCTGCAGCCCTAAGCTCACACACGGCCATAGGACTGATGACTAGAAAAAAAAAGAACCATTAATATATAGCGAGAGATGAGAGTCAGTTGGAAACTAGATTGATTTCAACGGATGATGTGCTAGTCACGTCACACTCAGATTTTCTATAGCACTAGACTTAGATAATTTTTTATATAATATATACCGTATGCAGGAAAACAGATTTATCCACTGTCGGTGTTTTGAAAAGCTGGCGGGCTAAGATAATAACAATACTCTTTCTTTAAATACATATGTGAATTCAGCATTGTGACACAAAGAATTCGTCTAAAATAGTACCGTGCAAAATACTAATTATATATATCATATTAGAACCTTTTCCACCGCCATAACGTAGCTTCCCCCTGCCGCATCTATTAATAATTCCATGGTATTTGTTCTGAGGAACTTTCCCCTATGGTACATACATTTTATGAATTGAAGCGAATTTTATGAATTTAAGCGCAGTACTAGATTTAGTAAATGAAATGGCAAAAGATGTGCTAACAATTTCTTCTCTTGCACTTCCTGCTTTTGAAATTTCTTCCGGCTTCTTGCTTTCTTGCCAACTTTGATTTTCAAAAATTTAAATGCAATGTCAGTTGTTATCATCTGTCTTAATTCTTGTTCTTTTATTGTCCTCTCTCCTTAATAGTAGTTTCTCTTATATTCTCTCACACTCAGTAGACCCCTTGCGTTCTAGTGGCTTTATAGTTTTGCTTGCAGTGAAATGATTATATATATATATATATATATGTGTGTGTGTGTGTGTGTGTGTGAATTTTTAATATATAAAACCCTATTGAATTTATATCGAACACCTATCATTAAGTACAAAAAAGGGAACGGATTAATGGGAAAATATTCAAAGATCCGGTTTACACGCAAATCAAAATAGGTATCCATAAATCTGGTTTATATCTGTTTACGAATATTTACCGGGTAGACAGCCGGGTAGATAGGGTGGTGTCTTACTCTTCTTCAGCGAATAAGACACATCCTGCTGCTTCGCTAACTAAATTTTGAAAATGCATTAACCCACTAACCACTCAATAACACACTAAAAAAAAACATATTTCCATTTAGATTATATTTTTTGTCTTGGAAGCTACCTGAATTTTACCAAAAAGAAAATAGTTTCCATGCCTGATGATGACCGGAGAACCTGTCGAAAGTACTTGCACATTTAAAGAAGACCTAATACAGTTAATAATTTTAAAAACCATGAATTATAACATTCATCGAGTGGTTAGTGAGTTAATGCATTTTTAAAATTTAGTTAGTGATTTTGCCATTTTATATCATTAACTTTACTAATTTAAGTTTTGTATCAATGATTCATTGTTTTATATATATATATATATATATATATATATATATATATATATATATAGTGAGAGAGAGAGTGTGTGTGTGTGGGGGGGATGCTAAATATTATTTATTTTTCCCTCCGTCAAATAACATTTGGTGGACTAATGTGAGCCCGGGAAAAAACGCAAAATATGGAATTCGAAGCACCGACAATGAATAAATGTATTAACGTAAAATGTTACAGAATGCTAAAAAAGAAACGTAGTTGAAGTCATGAACAGCTCAATACAATCTTCAGTCCGTGTCTATGAAGTACTTTCATCCCTATCAGAGCGAAGAGTAACGTGTCTGGCCGCTCCAAATGTCAAAGAGTAAAGTGGAAGAGCCTTTCAAATATCGCGCCGCCTGGGATTATCGTCAGGAGGCTGCAATGAAACATGTGATAGGTTAGCGTATGATATATAAATTTCTGTGTATCGACACTACGCGTGTAATAGAATGTAAAAATGAAAAATGTAATGCGTTTTTCCTTTAACGCTAACGAAATGCTTTTAAATGACAAAATATTGTCGTTCTGTTAACTATACAGAAATAGATAGAGAAGTGTCTGGAGTAGATGTGAACAGATGGATAGAGACAATAGGGAAGAGACTGGGATAGATACGGACAGAGAAAGAGAAGAGACTGAGATAGATGTGAACAGACAGAGATAGAGAAAAGATTGGGATACATGTGAACATACATAGAAAGATGAGCAAATAAATGGAAATCGATTGATACCAGGGATGAACATAGACAAATGAAGTTACAGAGTTGAAGATTAGATATGAACAGACGGTGAATTTTATGGTGATTTTCTTTAATGTAAGGAGGATTAATCATTTCATATAGCCGGAATAATCTCATAAAATCGCTAAAAATCAAAGAAAATAAACCTTTTGTAAAAACAAAACAAAAAAAATCTTGAGAAACGGAATATAAATACATGATGCGTTTTATAACCGATAAAAGTCGAAAAATGTTTTAAAAAATCAAATATAAAAGAATAACGGAAATAGAATGCAAAACATAAAATCCACGTTGAAAAGATCGCGAAATTATTCTGTAAGCATCGCAAAAAATGGTCATAATGAAGAAAAAGACACACATCGCAAAGGATAGATTCTTTTCGTTTCGAAACAGCTGTGCTCTTAGAAAATATGCCACATCTTTATTTTAGCTATCTTTTAATCAGTCAGAGATATATGGAGGCGGTAGGTAAAAATTGGGGGGGGGGGGAGATAATCCACTTGAATTAATCTGATTAGACGATTAATTACCTCCAAATACATTTCCTGATCTGCCTCCGGTTATGCAACGTTGTTGATAACATGAAATTTTCTATGAAAAGATTTATCGACACTCAGGATTCTCTATATTGCTTCTCGCCATGATAGAATCGAGAATTTGCTCTGAATCATACGACCTCATTTTAACTATCTCCTATCTCTCTCTCACGCGCGCACGCGCACATTATATATATATATATATATATATATATATATATGAGGTAAAGCCGAAAAGTGAAAATAAATTAAATTTACATAAATATACATTTTTTTAATGTCCTTCTCTTACATAGGGATTCAATTGTCAATTAAAATGCAGCAAAGACACAGACACACACACACACACACACATATATATATATATATATATATATATATATATATATATATATATATATATATATATATATATATATATATATATATATATATTAAAAGGGGTAAAAATGCTAATTGCGATTAAAATGGACTTATCAGAACGAAAAGCAAGAAAAATACTTGTATTTCTGTAAAGTGATAACAATGATTGTGAGTTTGTCAGTTATCTGTCTAAAGGTAGTAAGTTGATATTTATATATTCATTATAATTATCATGTTTGAGCCTCGCTGATTTTAGACACTTTAGACATTTGTCGTCCTCGATTTAGATCTGATGAGAGAGTAACAGCAAACTGGATAATCAGTTTGTTTCCTGTATTGCTACTTTATTTGCTTTTCGATATTATCACTTGACAGGTAACGTAGACATTGTTGGTATTCTTATCAGTTCTTGTAATCTGTCCTTTTAAACACACACACTTGTTTTTTAACCAAAGAAAGCTATTTATTATAACTAATTAATCTTTACTAAACTTCTATAAATAAAAGATTGCTCCTACATTAAACAATATTTTATATATATATATATATGTGTGTGTGTGTGTGTGTGTGTGTGTGTGAAGGTGTGTGTATGCAATATCTATCATGATTCAAAATGGTTTGATCGTAAACTATATGTTGACACTAACAAGTGATTCAATCAAAAGCTATCATTCAATATCTTAAGTATAAGCCAGACTTTCATTATGAATGCTAAAAATAGACAACTCATTCGCTTAAATGGAAATTAATCTTTTAAGTACATTATGTTAAGTACGTTTCAAAACAGACAATATATTTTCGAGTGAGGCTGAAAAATTATCAATCTAACCTTCCTAACAGAAGCAAGTACGCTGAACATTTTTCAGCACTCATTATTGTGAGTATATATATATATATATATATATATATATATATATATATATATATGTGTGTGTGTGTGTGTGTGTGTGTGTGTGTGTGAGTAATTACGCCTAGCAAAACACGTCGAGAAGTAAATCATACAAGGATAACGTTAAAAAGATACGTTTTTCGAACAAAGTGCTTAATGTAAAAAATGAAACCTTTAATAGTGAATAGGTAAATAATAAACATAATGACTTATATTCGGATTAAGAGTTTTAAGGATATGAATTCGGGCATCAGGACAGGAAAAATCTATCTGCTAGATATAATAAATAAATAGATATGGTATTTAGAAATAAATTCAGCAGATTCATCTTAACCCTGATCTGCTGATTTACATCTGTGAACCTGAGTTAGACAAAAATTGATACGAGACCACATGAGGACGCGGGAAATATATATATATATATATATATATATATATATATATATATATATATATATTAGTGGGCAATTTTCAAAGACAACTCAAGGTGACCACTTGGAAAAACGTGCGACACTGTTGGGAGTACATGAAAAGCTTGATTCGGGTTGACGCAAGAAATTCAACTGAAAAAAATGTAGGCGTATTTATTCTGAAGCTGAGGTTTTGAGGATGTGGCCTTTTCGATCATGACAGATTATGTGCTTACTCCCAGAAATTTTAACTAAGGTTTGCGTAGTTGTAATATAAACCACATTTGATCGAAAGTTGTTGAATTGACAGTCCATGCCACAATCTATTTTATATATAAGGTTGGAAATTGGAAATTCTGCATATAATCTATGCAAATAACTTCATTAAACTGATGAAATCTATATTAATTAATTGTAACATAACTAACACTCCTGTAGCTCCCCCCGTTGAGAACATACCAGACAAAGCAACTTCCACTGATTCGAATCACCCTTATTTCCTCCGTATTCTATATGTGAGGAGGAATTTCATAGCAAAATTTTTTTTACCAAGAACCGCAGCTTTGTGGAACAGACTCGCGCATGAGTGTGTATCCAAACACTTTAATCCTGAAGCCTTCAAGGATCAATTGTTATCCTTGTAATCGCCATTTTCCAACCTCTCTTCCTTTCATCACAAACATCATTGAGTGTCTCTCGAAATTTTATATAAAACTTGTGTGTGTACCTAGAAATGGACAGATTTCCATTTGGTGTAATTATGTTTTTATACCATATAGTTATAGTTTAGATTGGGTAATTCAACATAGAGTAATAGTAATCTTCATAAAATTTCAAACATTTTGTATAATTCTAAAAGTTTAGGTAGGCGAACATTAGTTACGGTCTTATTTCCTGTAGCGTTCGAGAGGACCATTGTTGTCTGAAATTTCATATGAGTAAAAATTAGTTGAACGTACGCGAAAAAATCATAATTATCTCAGTAAATCAAATAAACTTTTTAATTAGATTTTCTTGAAATTGTAACTTATTATACTAGCGACTAATACTATTGCTATTCAAATATTTATCTCATGGCAAACCGTGTTGATATGTCTAGTCTTTAAATTTCCAGAGGTCATCATGATAGGAAGAAATCTGGAAGATAGATGTCTTTCTGAAAATATTGTTTGTGCAGACATTTTAAAGAGGTAACGGGACTATTAAAATTTTCTCTTTTCAGTAGGATGTATATTTGTCTAGTCTTTCAAAATAACTAATTTGACTTAGCTTTAGAACTTTGGAGATTATAAAGATTATATGAGTCTTCGGCAGAATTGAGTCACTGTCAGTCACTGTGTGTTTATCTAAATCTAAACGGCTTAGTGGTAGAAGTTCCGACTGAAGCCAATTCAGTCGGATTTCGATCCTAGCTAGAGACAACCGGACGTCTAGCCACACTGATGAGCTGTGAAACAGCGAAACAGTCTGTTTGTGGATGACTATATATATATATATATATATATATATATGCAAAGTTTTCGATTACTATTGGTGAACGGTCGCGAATGTTGATGCTCATTTGGGGTTGATCCGGTATATTCGTAACTCCATGATAAAATTACCATATAGAAATAGTTCAGAGCTGGAATATTCGCCATTTGAAATTGAACAACCCAAATTGGAAACCAGGAGTTTTAAACCTTTATTCTTGAACGCAAGTAAGCGCTGTATCAGATTCAACGTAATGTGCTTGGCAAAGCTGATATTATCAGCTAACATTTATTTCCCAAACTATATAGCAATGGGACACTATAAACAACAATATGAATATGTAGCAACGGAAAAGTAAGCAAAATCTTTGCGTATTAAATTATTTAAAATCAATATATGTCGCGGTTACTTTAGTTTTATTCTTACCGTTTGCAGATATTACAGTACTAATACTAATCTCATTAGATAAGCAATGTCATTGGCATATTTTCCCACTCCAACAAAGTGCCGTCTTTCAATGTTGAATATTGTACTCAAGGCTACAACTATTCTAGGGAAAAAAGAAACCGACTAATTTTTACTCATATGAAACAACAGACAAGAATATTTCTTACGAATGCTGTAGAAAATAAAACCGTAACTAATATTCGCCTGCCTAAAATTTTAGAATTATATAAAATGTTTAAACTTTTATGAAGATTACTATTACTGTATGTTGAAGTATCCAATCTAAACTATAATTATATGGTATTAAAAAAATAATTCCACCAAATAGAAATCTGTTCATTTTTCTATACTCATACAAGTTTTATACAATACAATGTTCGAGAGACACTCAAGGTAGAGTTTTAAAGTCAAAATTGCGATTATCAATGATGTTTGTGATGAAAGGAAGAGAGGTGAAAAAATAGCGATTACAAGAATATCGACTGATGCTTGAAGGTTTCACGATTAAAGTGTTTGAATAAGCACTCATGCGCGAGTCTGTTCCCCAAAGCAACAGTTCCTGGAAAAATATTTTAAAGATGAAATTCCTTCTCACATATAGAATATGGAGGAAATAAGGGTGATTCGAATCAGTGAAAGTTGCTTTGTATGGTATATCCTCAACTGGGGGGGGGGGCTACAGCAGAGTGTTAGTTAAGTTACAATTACTTAATATATATTCCATTTTAATTTCAAGATCCTTATTTATATATTTTCACATATTCTTTAAACGATATTTTTTGCCTGATGACCCTGTGTTATATAAGCAATAAAGTGTCGTTGCCGACACTTGAATTTGAACATAGACAGCCAGTGCGCAAACACAGGCGATCCCATTATTGAATTAAGTAGACCACGTAACCATAGAGGAAATCCATCAGTAGGAAGTAGCTTGACGTCTAAATTGATCTCCAATTCTAGTTTATCCTCCGTTATATTCAGATCGATATTCTCTACTCTATTCACCGTACCATTTCTCTGTTCGGATTACTTCACGGGTTACTATTCGAGCGAGTATTATTGAGCAAGTGCTATTAATGCGAGTGCTATTCAAAGGCGTCTGACATCAGCATTGTTCAACGGCGTTATATAGTTGTATCTGCGATTATAATGTCTCTACTACAACGATCATTACAAATGTGACAACGACTATTCGTTGACATCACAAGAGTGGCAACGAATAGTCGCAAAAACCTGTCATATCTTTCTTCTAAATCATTCAGGTTTAAGATTGCAACAGTTGATCTGGCATTATCGGTGTTTCTCCATGACATTCTACAATCTAAGAGCAACTTTTAAAGAATAGTTGCAGTATAAAGTAACAAAGATTTCATTTACAGAAAATGAGTGTTCCCCAAACAATCTGCACCCTGGGTTACCGCTGAATTATTGTGAAGTCGAGAGGACGGTTCTGGACCTGTGCAATTCATTACTAGAAAATCCACTCATACACTGTCAATAACAATAAGGGAACATTCATCATCCCCTGTTGTGTGCGTAGGTATATATATATATATATATATATATATATATATATATATATATATATACTCACATACTAGATTCCCGTCTTTTTCGATGTATGTAGGCCAAGCAGTTCATTTTTTAGTGCCAACAGCCAGACTACCCGCCCATATTATTTGATTATAGTACTAAAAGCTTGTACCAACCAAACTTTTTGGAAGAGCCGAATACAGAGAGACTAGTGTTATAGTACGTTACAAACGACTCTCCGCATGTTTTGAATTCGGATCTGTCCTTCTCTAAGACTGGTTGCCTCCCAAGGCTACAAGACACAGTCTGTCGTATTTGTCCATAGCAGTAGTGGGGGAAAGCGATGGATTTATACCTTTCCAAAGGATATTAGCATGTAATTATCTCGACTGGAATTCGAACTCGGCTTTCCAACTCCTCAATCCGAACCGCTAACCATTATGCCTTGATATATCACCATAAACGTTATTTATAGTGCCAACAGATTTTATCATATTAAACATTACTTTTAGAGGATATCCATAGTTGAGTAAACGATCTATTTATTTTTTAAATGGTATTTTATTTTCGTCGACCGGTCTGAATATTTCAAAAATCTTTTTAAAGAAAAAAAATGCACCCAACCGGCAGGAATCGAACCTGCTGGCCTCGTTGCAGGAGAAAACGTCTTTAGATTCGACGTGCTTTCGAAGGTTCTCACCAATCACAATAAATGAAAACAAAATGGAGGCTTAACTATTGGTTGGTAAGATTTTGTTTTACGTCGTGGCAACCCTCATGGGTCATTCCCCGCCAACCAGATGAATACACATATTACATATACACATTCCTTTTCCCATTAATTGGATGGGCTTAGTTTGATAGCTACGATTCATTTTAAATAGATTTTTTAATATGTCAATTTGGAGAGTTTAAACCAGTCCCTCTTATATACCCATTCATGAACAATTTTTAAAGGTATTTAAAAAATACCCATTCTCTTAGAAACCCATTTATCTGACTAAACCAACATCTTAAAAAAATGTTTTTACACATATATATCTGTCATTGTAGTATTTACTACGTTTAAGCTGATGTTTTTTTATATTCAATCAGAATGTACCAAAACGTCATCTATGATTGCAATGTTTCCATTGAGGCACATCTTCGGTTCTTAGCAGGTGTATAGTAGATAGTTTTCTATGTTCAATACAAACTCTAGATAATAGTGTACTCTCTTTGTCGATTTTAGTAGTTTTATATTTTCGCTAACCAATTAAGAAAACCTTTTTAAGAAACCTACATTAATTTAGCAAAATAACGAATGGGTCATGAGACTACACCGACACTGTTAAAATGAAAAAATAACAAACAAAAAAACAGGAACAGAATCGAAGACATAGAAAAAGTCACAGACTTGATCGTTACTACTAGGTTAACACGAGGATGCTATACACATACAACTCAATAAAATAAAAACTAGTGGGAAGCGTATGTATATATACACGATTCTCTCTAATTTTTATTGATTCGAGAAATTGTGTAATGTCTTTTGTATAGAAATTCTACCTAACAATCTCTTAATTCTTAACCAAATGACTCTAATCAATTATGGTGCCTTTAGATATTTCTTCGAGGCTTAATCCTTTCTTTTCGGTGGAAATGTCGACCAGAAGGGAATAAACATTGAATGAGCTCGTAAATATTGAGCCAACTTCGACACACACACGTACATACATACATACATACATACATACACACTCTGCTTGACGTATGTTAACGCATAGGCATGAGCTGTCGACTATCATCTTAACAATGATTTGTTCATCTCCTCCTCTTGGTGATTGTGAAACATAACAGAATTCGAAGACACTAATTCCTCTTAGAAGGAACGCAAAGACAACATAAGTTTAGACGCTTCAAAATCGATATTACCTAAAATCGTCTAATAGCTCCTTCTTCGAAGATGCGTCATCAATCAGCCCTTGTCTCGTATCATCTCTTCTTTAACGCCGCCTTGAAAGATTTCGCAGCGAGATATCACTTGTAACATTAAAACTGTCAGTTAGCCATTGACTAGTTTTTGTTATATATTGATGGATATTTTTTGAAGAATTTTTCCGAACTGACAGCACAGGTGAGATAATTTATGTAACGTTAAAATCAACATTCTTTTCCCTAAAATGTATTAAAGGCAACGGAACTTAACATATCGAATTTTCGTAAAGGGACGCATACTAATGTTAATGCGTTGTATCTAGAAGTGTTCACTTACATGTTCAGAACAAACACGCATATATATATATATATATATATATATATATATATATATATATATATATATATATATATATATAATTATGTATTAAATAAATATGCATACAAGCAACTATACATGGGTGCGAGCAGTTCATCATTATGACTACCTGAAGATTTAACTGAACATGAATCTCTAAGTTGTACTTTCGGCATAAGGTTATATATATATATATATATATATATATATATATATATATATATATATAATATTAGAGTTATCCCAGGTTTGGCTGGTTCACTGAACAAGATATCAACTCGTGTTAGAATTTTTAATGGCGAATTTAAGTTTTGTAGTTAAAAATCGTATTTACATTTTACGCTCATATTGATGTCAGTAACACCTATCTCATACAAAATGTCTAAAATATTATCTGCAAACAAACTTTTTTCAGAACAATTGTTTAAAATAGCTTCTCACGAATTTATCCTACATATAACATTGAAATACCTGTTGTCGCTAAAGTTAAACACCCTCGAGCCTGGTTCGTACCTAAATGGCAAATACTCTTGAGAAATGTATAAAGTGACCTCTCCGTCCCTCAGCTATGAAATAATTAGTAGGGCTTGTATCAATAAAACAATTATTATCTAAAAAAATCCACGAATATTTTCTGACTTTGAGTAAACTAAAAAAGGTTGTTATGGTGTAAATAATTAATAAATAAATGTAATTTCTTAAAGAAGTCGACCATTCATCAGATCCATATTGACGCAACAAATTCACAAAAGCCTTCACCAATTAACACACTCAATCAGTTTAGTTTGGTTTAGTTTGTTTTTACGGCATATCAACCTCAATGGGTCATTTAATGCCGACAACATTTTTATTGTTGGTAATATTATTTTTTCATAAATCCATTTCTGGTAATATTTTTCCTTCAAAAAAATCTTTCTGTTAATGATTTTCTTTCAAATGTATATCACGGGTAATATTTTTCTTTTTCCAAAAAAATGTTTAGCTGGTAATATATATTTTACTTTTTTTTTTAAAAAAAACGTATAGCTGGTAATATTATTTTTTAAAAAAACGTACTGCTGGTAATATTATTTTTTTCAAAAACGTATAGCTGTCAATACTATTTTTCCGAAGACGTAAAGCCGGCAACATTATGTTTTCAAAAATGTCCTTTCTGTTGGACATAGTTTATCGCCATACCCATGAACTCGGATGAAGCTTATCGTCATACCGAAGACGTGGATATAGTCTGCGAGTTCACTATTTGCCCATAGCAGAGAACCTAACAGGTGCTACCACCCCGGGTCAGGATGGACCTGGGAACACCAGCAATTAAGAGGTGGTTCCAAGCTCCTCAAAACCTCCTGATCGGAGGCCTTGCTGTTGAATGCAGGTTAACGTCATACACACTCAATTAGACTACCAATAATAACACAAGTAACTAGAAGATGTCAACCATACACACACACACAAACTAATCTTGAAATGAAACTTCCATTAATATCTAAGACCTTTACTGGACTTGAGAAATCTAGTTTCCTGAAAAACTGTTTTAAGAAAGAAAATTTATAAATTTCAGTGACGCTAACTTCTCGATCAGTGACATTGGATACAAATTCTATTTCAAATAAACTGTATGCATCCGTTCTTTGAATCTAGCGTTCACAACATCTTACTTAACAAACAATTTTTGATTGGTTTAACCGATTCTCAACATATCTTGTCTAGCTTCTTTACATTTCTATACCATCCTCATATTTATCTTATCGTACTTTTATTTATTTTTTCTGATCGTACTGGAACAGAATATTTCTTTTTTATGTGCCGTGTCTCCTCAGGACGTAATCGATCATGGCTCTCCACATCTTCCTGCCCCTTGTAACTCTTAAATATTGTCTTTCTGTTACTTCTCCCAAACCCAGTTCTACCATCCATTTACTGAAGCTCATCAGGTATGTTAAGCGTTGCTTTCCTCGTTTCCTCAATCTGTCCTGCTAGTATCAGATTTTCCAAGCCCTTCCACCTCATTATGTGTCCCAGAAATTTCAACTACCTCTTCCCGAATTTAAATATATGTTTCCTTTTTGTTTTCATTGGCCCCCAAAACCTTGTCGTTGCCGACATTTTCGGTTCATGGTATCCTCAGGATGTTTCTGTAGAACCATATTTCTGTTACTTCGTCTCTTATTCACCTTTCAAGAGATTGTTCGACATTCGCTGCTATACAAGAGGACAGATATCAAGTAACTGTTCAGTACTCCTTTATTTATTTCTTATGATTTTTTTCTATCTGTTAATACTCTGTTTAGCTTTTGGAATGCATCTTTGGTCATCCCAATACGTCTTCGGATCTCAGTGTCGCACTTTCCGTCCTCTGTTAGAACACTTCCGAAATATTTAAATTTTTGTACTTGTTTGGTTTTAGTATCCCCGATTTTTAATTTGTGTTTTGGGTCCATCTGTTTGATGATAGCCATGCATTCAATCTTCTAGTTGACTGTATGTAAATGACTAATTTTTCCATTTCTGTTATCGTTACTTTTGATTAAATATTGATTTTATACCCAAACCTGCAAGTACCCGACCGGGATTTCGCCCCCTTGGAACGGCGTTAATCATTTGAAGGAGATACTCTTATCATCTGTTGCGACTGTCGGCGTTCATTAATTTATTGAAACGTTATTGAGAATTATATATTTCTAAATTCTCAGGAAGTTTTCTTTTACTCATTGGAAATATAAAATTATATTTCGGCAATCCTAGTATAAATAACAAGGCAAAATTGTACTCTGATAATATACGTGGCAGTCAGTTTCGCTGATGCCTTTGAAAGAAGACAAGGATAAACGTTATACCATCAACAAAATACGAAGTGATGCCCCAAAGGGGGGTAGATGGCATACACCGACACCTTCTGGCAACTCCTCCAGTTATGTTGGTCCCAAACTATATTGGTTTATTCTTTTCTTTGGATCCTTTCGGCAACTTTACGAGGGGGATTTTGACCTCGGAGAATTTTCGACACCGTCTCCCGATACGATAGAATGTATATACAATACAACGAAATCTCTCATATCTATTTTAAATGGAATTTTGAATCCGACGTTTTATCTTATTACTATAAACATTATTTTTATTGGGTAAACGTGTTTGAGCTGCCATCTTTCGTTTATTTCTTAGATAGTGAAATTAATGTCAACCGGCCTAGATCAAGAATTCCTACTACAGAGAAAATGTTTCTCCCATCAGCAAACGACTATCCCTTTTTCTATCGGAGAAATCACTCCTATAGCTGAATTGTGCTTTTACCAATCTGGATAGGAAAGATGCGTTTTCTACGGTTTATTAACCCTTTCCTGGGTATTTAAAGCAAGCAAATATTTTTAGATTTTAAGTAATTGTGGGGCAGATAATAATGATTTAGCGATACAAGCCTTCCTACTTAACGCATAGCCGGGGAAGAAGAGCCGAATTCAGACATTTTGTAATGGTAATAGGACGCAAAGGAATATAAATAACGCAACCGGAATTGGAATTTGATTCTCTGATTAATAATTCCGAGGCAATTTCCATTATACCATCCACACATCCAAGTGTACAGAACCAGGTATTTCCCATCGGCCAACCATCTAAACCCAACGTGTTTAACTTAGGTGATCCTACTGGAACAAGTATCTTTACGTGATGTGGCCGTAAGCACCAATTTACACACATTTTTTTATTTTTTATTTTTTTATTTAATTTTCCAGTTTTCTGTTTTGTAATTTTTATATATGTTTCCTGTCCTTTCCTTCTTTTATTTCTTAAAGGGTCTTTTTGATTCGCATACTATTAAATAATTTTTGTTAAATTATGCTGCCCCTTCACTGAAAATGCCAACCGTTTATCTATCGTTACATTCTATAAAAATTCTATTTCAAATAAACTGTATGTCCGTTGTTTGAATCTATCCTTCACAACATCTTACTTAAACTATTTTTGGTTAACCGATTCTCAACATATCTTATCTAGCTTATTTACATTTCTATATCATCCTTATATTTATCTTTTTCTGTTCTTCTGAGGAGAAGAGATTATACCTGCTGTTTTTCTTTCCTTCTGGCTCTTCATATTTTTTCCTTCTTTTTTCTTTAAAAGAGATCTTGTCTTTCTTTCTTTTCTCCATTTTTTGACTACATCTTGTATTTTTCTTTCTTTTTTCTTTTTAGATGAAACTATGTATTATGTCTTCCTTTCCTTTTTGCTTTTCTTATTTTTTCTTTTTCATGGGAAAAGATACTGTTTATAAATAAATTGAAAAATTGTAATAACCATCATTTACCACCGCCTGATATATATATATATATATATATATATATATATATATATATATATATATATATATACATATATATATATATATATATATATATATATATATATATATATATTAGGTCATCCCATAAGTTCTGTCCGAATTTTAACTTTTTGTTAAAATGAACGAAATTTAAAGAGTATTTTATAATGTCTAATGGAGCTGAACATTATTTTTATGTTGAGATTTCAGAGAACAATAAAATTAAATTTTGTTTGATTAGAATCCTGCTAACATGGAAGTACCCAAGAATCATTTGAGGCACATAATGCTTTATGAGTTCAAGAAAGGAAACTCAGCAGCCGAAATGGCTAGAAACATTCACTCAGTTTATGGAGAGAATGTGTGAATGAAATAACTTGCAGAATATGGTTTGCAAAATTCAGAGGTGGAGATTTCACCCTTGAAGATGAAGATCGAACCGGACGTCCAGTTGAGTTTGATGAAAAGCTTCTTGAAGCAGCCCTTGAAGAAAATCCTGCTTTATCAGTTGAGGAATTGGCAGTGGTTCTCAGTTCAAACTATACAACTGTTCATCGTCATCTTCAACAACTTGGAAAAGTTCCTAAACTTGGAAAATTGGTGCCTCATGAATTGTCTGAAAACAACCTCAAATTCCGTGTTGACATCTGCTCTTCTCTCCATTCTTGCAAACTTGCTTCACCTTTTTTGGATAGACTTGTGACTGGCGACTAAAAATGGATCTTTTATCGAAATGTTAAGCGTCGTAGACAGTGGCTTGGTAAAGGGGAAGGACCCCAGCCAAAGCCGAGAAGCGAACTTCATGGCAAAAGTTTCTTCTTCCAATCTGGTGGGATTGCCAAGGAATAATCCACTTTGAATTCTTACCACCTAATGCAACAATTAATTCTCAAATATACTGTCAGTAATTAGAGCGTTTGAACCAAGCTTTCAGGAAAAAAAGACTTTCTCTAGTGAATCGAAAACGGGTGATGTTTCATCAGGACAATGCGTGACCACACACAGCAAGAATCATGTCACAAAAGATCAAAGAACTTGATTGGGAGAAAATTCCTCATCCACCTTATTCTCTCGACCTTGCTCCTTCAGTCTACCATTTGTTTCGTAGCTTACAGAATCATTTGGAAGAAACAGCTTTTGTAACACAGGAAGAAGTTAAAACTGACATTTGTGAGTTCTTCGAATCAAAGCCAAAAGAATTTTACAGTAATGGAATTAGTAAGCTTGTTAACAGATGGAAGGAATCATAGATAACCAGGGAAAATACATTGTTGATTGAATCTGTAATTAAATGTAACATTTGGTCACTTGTTTTCTTTATTCAAAATTCGGACAGAACTTATGGGATGACCTTATATATATATATATATATATATATATATATATATATATATATATATATATATATGTGTGTGTGTGTGTGTGTGTGTGTGTGTATGTCTGTCTGTCTGTCTGTCGCGTATATTTTGTAACATGTTTTCATGAAGACATGTCTCATTAAATAATTTAGACTTGTTTTGTCTACTTAATCTTAATAGGATCCTCTCAAAATTACGAACAAGTTTCTTAGTATCCTTATTAAAGGATGAAAGAAAATTAAAATGTTGATGCATATTCATTTTATTCAGAGTACTTTCGCCATTATCACAATGTTGTCATTAGGTCTTGTTTTTTTTTCTAAGACAGAATTGTTGTGTCAATTTATCTATGACAAAATTGTGTTCATCTGAAAATTATTTTTTCTTGTGAAGTGAAAAACACTAAACTTATGCACTGTATGATTTTAAAATTTTACGATAACATACGCTAAGAAACTTATCCGTAAATATGAGAAGATCCCATTAAAACTAAATAGACAAAACTTGTTAAAATTATTTAGTAGGTTACTGAATGAGTTTACTGAATGAGGAATAACCAAAATGGAGTTTGGAAATGAAATGGTAGTCTTTATATCATCAACCAATTACAATACTCGCCAGCGGCGTGAAGTAGGTAAACCACTGTTGGTGGTGGACTAATTAGACAGCATATTAATCCTTCTTACAATAGTGTCCAACGTATTTATGAGGATTGGGACATACCTATTAGTGTTACTTATATTCCATAATGTAAATTCACATACAAAAGTCATTCGCTTATTAAAAAACATTATCTTTCTATATATAGATATCTACTCACGTGAATTTCTTATAGATATATTTTTGCAACAGATTTCATACGATTTGTGTTCAAATCTATTAAAAATGTAGATTCCTCGGTTGGACTACAGGGTTGCAACAACACTACGCCAGGTGTGTCTGTTGTATTGGAATTGTAACCTCAGCTCCCTACATGTTTCGAATTTAAACTTCTCCTACTTGACTCTTTGCCAGCCAAAGCGAGCAAGTAACTCAAGTATTGTAAACATTACAGCATAAAACAGCGGCACAATTTAAGCTAGGCACAGTGGATAAAGGCATTGGTTAGATCCAATGATAGGACCCAAAGAGTGTGCGTTCAGTACCTGGTTAAGGCGGTGGAGAACTTAGGAGAGGGGAATTAACAGGAGATAACTGACATAGAATAGACAGGGCACGTGGAACTAGGACAGTCTACACCAGTGAGCGAAATAAAGGGTTCAGTTCGACTTTCCAACCACCTGAAGAAAGCCGGAGCGTACAACGGCTGAAACGTTGTGATAAACCTGACGACAAAGATGATGACAATAATCCGAATAATGTAAATAGTGTACATAATACCTCATCTCAGAAATATAGTCTGAATAATCTAAATAATGTACATAATACCTCATCTCAGAAATATAGTCTGAATAATTTAAATAATGTACATAATACCTCATCTCAGAAATATAGTCTGAATAATTTAAATAATGTACATAATACCTCATCTCAGAAATATAGTCTGAATAATTTAAATAATGTACATAATACCTCATCTCAGAAATATAGTCTGAATAATTTAAATAATGTAAATAATACCTCATCTCAGAAATATAGTCTGAATAATTTAAATAATGTACATAATACCTCATCTCAGAAATATAGTCTGAATAATTTAAATAATGTACATAATACCTCATCTCAGAAATATAGTCTGAATAATTTAAATAATGTACATAATACCTCATCTCACAAATATAGTCTGAATAATTTAAATAATGTACATAATACCTCATCTCACAAATATAGTCTGAATAATTTAAATAATGTACATAATACCTCATCTCAGAAATATAGTCTGAATAATTTAAATAATGTACATAATACCTCATCTCAGAAATATAGTCTGAATAATTTAAATAATGTACATAATACCTCATCTCAGAAATATAGTCTGAATAATTTAAATAATGTAAATAATACCTCATCTCAGAAATATAGTCTGAATAATTTAAATAATGTACATAATACCTCATCTCAGAAATATAGTCTGAATAATTTAAATAATGTACATAATACCTCATCTCAGAAATATAGTCTGAATAATTTAAATAATGTACATAATACCTCATCTCAGAAATATAGTCTGAATAATTTAAATAATGTACATAATACCTCATCTCAGAAATATAGACAGATGCTTAAAAACAAATACATTAACAATAAAGGATATTTAAAAAAGAAATTAAAAGGAAATATTTTGGTGAAAAGATAAAGCGACAGAGATGGGGTTCTAGCGTATAATACAGAAAATACTATAGAGAGGGAATGCGAGTAATGATGATGTATTAAGGAGAGAAGGAACTGTTAACAATCAGAAAGAGAGGGGTGAAACTTCTTGAACTCATAACGAGTAAACAAGTCCTTCAGAATTTAACAAACTTAGGACGCATTGAAAGCAAGAGAAGCAATTGGAAATTGAATGACGAATTTGTCGAGATAAGGTCAATCGATGGCAGAAGGGTAATTATTTGGAACAAAACATGGGAAGTTGTGGAGAGCCAACATTTTGAAAGAACACGGTACATATAATCAGAAATGAGGTATTTTGGTATATGTTCGGATTGAATGAAGAGATATGACATCTTGTGATGATTGTGTTATTTGTTAGATTAAATGGGCCGTGAATCGGATTAGCTTGTTGAAGGAGGGTGGACCAGCCTTTCCCTCCAGTTTATACCACATACAAATGTAATTATTTGTAAAATAGAAACATATTACCTGAAAGAAAAATGGCCGAGCTTATACGTCCTTATATTTGGGAAAACAAAGCCATTTTGATATTGTAAAATATATCTTTAATAGTAGAGACAGGAACTTTCGTGAGAAACAATGAAAATAGTGCTGAACTGTTATATAATATCAGTCTTCCTATATGACAGTGTATTCTAGGCAATCTCCTCACAGATGAAGAAGCGACTCCGTCTAACAGATATGTGATACTACAGCAGGATTCTGAGAATACTATGAACGAATCATGTGAGGAAGGAGAAAGTTTGAAAGACAATAGAAACAACAATGACACACTTATAATGAAGATGATAGAGTTGACAGTTCTGGGGCACATTACGAAAAAAAATGACTTGTAGAATTCGACACTCACAGGGCATACTAAAAAGGGTAGATGGAAACATTCGCTGGTCTACTTACTGAGTTTATATACATGGATGGCAGAACAGGGAGCGTGAGGGCACACGAATTGCAACAAATCACAAGTTCTAGAGAATTATAATTCATAATGTCCAAAAGTGACACAACGCATAGAAGAGTTTTAGTAAAATGAAATAGTAGTCTCTTATTGCAATTCTTACGATAGTATCTTGCATAATAAGAAGATAAAGAAAAAACACGACCCACGTATTTACCTATATGCACTGATATCACTCAAATTGTTTATATGAATTTGTGCATAGCTAGCATAATTTCAGTATGTCTTAAAGATTACAGAGAGGAACAGCCATCGCTTAAATTTCAAGACCATAACGAGTTATAGTGGCGACAGCAGATACATGTCTAAGTACTACCGTTACAGATGTCAGTCCCTGGTTGTGTCACCCGTGACGAATAAGTCGACAGAAGCGACGAAAGGCCACGTCCTAGCTAACAGAGAACTCTGGTCAAAGCCCAGCAGCGGGTGTTCCGGAATCTGCCATCTCCCGTTGGTATCAACCTTTATCTCTTCGGGTATCCTACGGCAATCTGGAGTTTAACCAAACTGTGCAAATCGAGGTCATCACTTGTAAAATTGCTAGCCATAAGTCAATATTTAACAAAAGAGCCTTGGAATGAGAGGATACAGTACCTTGTACCACCAAGAAAACAGAAAAAAATCTTCTTGAACATTTAAAGATCAAATGGCGTATATAAATTGTATTCCACTACTTAAATGAGACCTGGTTGAATATAAAGTTTAGGTAATGAAGAATGAGTTGGAGTTCAATCTCTGAGTCCAAATGTTATAAAGTATATCTAATCCGTAAAAAATACATATTGACTATGTTCTTGCCATGACATATTAGGCAGAAATAAAGGCGATTTATTACCATATTAGAATACGTGATCTTTGATAGGACTAGACATTTCAAGACAGAATGAATGATTGCCTTTTCTAATCTTTATACCAGTTTGAAAAACGCGCTGTGTGTTAAATAATAGCTTAGCAAACTATTACTATTTAGACGAAGTGTATCTCTGCTCCGAATTCCTGAGGTTGACCTTCCGGGTCAGATGTAAGACATAATATGGGAATTCAATTTTGATCGGCTGAGCTAGCGTAGGAACGGATATACCAGAAAGGTTTCAGAGAGTCGAATCTTATCCATAAAGCAATGTAGACGTTTTCACTTTCGTCTCTGAAACTGCTCCCCGATGAGGGGTAACGACCCCCATTGGATAGTTAGTACCTGTCGAAATTAATAAAAGATTTATTGAATGACTTTCATCTCTGGACCCAAAAGTTTTTGCGACTCCGGTCGAGAGAATACGAGGAAGAGAAGGCAACATGGCGATTACGCTCATGTCACATTGAAACCTTGATTCTTTTCTGATCAGGGAAGTTAAACAACATCAAGATTTATCAGCACCTAGATTGGAGGCCGCTTGGTAATACAAAGTCCTGTAAGCATGGAAGTGTTGGGGTGTATGTAATGGGTAAGGGCTCAGAATGAGAAACAGAAAGCCAAGTTCGAATTCAAGTAAGTTACTTAAGTACCTTCGGGAGAGCATGAATTATAAAGAGACATGAGTGACCAAGTGTGTTACACTCGTCCCTAACAACACTCATTGGGCCAGTGTGTAATCAATGGGCAATGGGTCCTTTCTCTCTAAGAATCTGGCGAAGGTCGACGTCTAACAAAAGTCCTTCACAGTCTATGAAGAAAGGAATAATGAAAGTAATGAAGAAAGAAAAACGACCTAATTATTGTAATGTGTCAAGATGGTTAACTCTAGTCTTACTAACACACATGATAAGCTGTTACTTATGACTGAACACAAACGTACACTGCCAGCTCCGTTTTGCGTATCCAGTCATATTTTCGGAATCGGCGCAATCAACTCTGAATGAATGCTGGGACAACATAGTGAATATTACGGAGACTGGAATCGGTGATGCGGAGTTCAAGCTCCGCCTGGATTTGTTTGGTTTTTTTCGTGTTAATATCGCTAGAGAAGTCTCGCAGGCACTTCTTATTCACTTCCCCATCACATCGACTACTATATAGACAAAACTATTTTACAATTCGAATCTCATAGTAAAAAGAATATATTTTGAAAATGGCATGTTCCTTCAGGACGTGACCGACCATGGCGCTCCATGGATGTCTTTTTTATGCGTGAATTGCGATGACACTGGAGAAATTCAATAGAGCGTTCTTCTATTATTTTCTTTATGCTTGTGAATTCAGAATTTTCCTTCTCTGATACGGGTTACCATATATAAGGGATAGAGAGCAGGCTTCTCTTCTATCTTATATCTATAATTCTCAAAATGTGTGTGTGTGTGTGTGTGATCGGATGCTGTTTATGCATTTACACAATTCTCATCCGATTTTGTTGAATTTTGTTTGTTTGATAGATAATTCTTCAGTGCCGGTTTTGAGTTCAAATTGTTGGCGACAATGGCTATCCACTACTTCCTGTCCAATATAACTTTCAGCAACGTATTACTATTTAGTGCCTTTTTTATTGTAAAAATAATTCTTGTTTTTGTGGGCGAGTGAATATTACATTAAATCTTTTTTTTTTACATATACAAGTTCTACTATTTAATCTGGGGTCAGAATAGATCGTATCTTTCCTAATAGTATTTCCGTATAAGTGAATGTAATGAACTAGATCAGAATTCGAACTCTGCACACCGAGTTCTCATTCCGCAACCAATTAAAACACACGCACATCTTTACTTATTAGAGACATGTGAATCAAATAAGTACATACTTTTCATTATCTGGATGGGCGAGTGACAGACAAGAGAAAGTGTGGCAAATACGAAACCACATTGTAATAGCAGAATATGACTTCCAAAAGCTAAACAAAATATTAAGAAACGGGAAATCTTCATGAGAAACAAAGAAGAGAATGATGAACTGCTAATAATGTCCCTCTTCCTAGCAGAAATTAAATGCCGGACAATTTCTTCTCCAATGAAGAAGTCTTGAGTTAACAGAGATGCCGTTCAACAGAATGAGGCTGAGAATACAAGGGATGGAATATGAGAGCAAAGATGAAGTTTCCTGGAAAATGGAAACAAAGAGACGTTTTTAAAATCCGAAGGCGCCAGTTGAAATTCCTGAGATATATTTTGAGTGAAGATTACTTGGAGAGTTGGACACTCAGAGGATATACTAAAAGGCAAGGACACAGATGGAAACATCAAGTAATCTGCCAAACAAGCGTTTTTAAACGAATGGCTAAAGAGGAATTGAGAGGCAAAGTAAGGGGACAAATACAGGTTTCGACTGAAATACCTCCCACACAATGGTAAAATATTAGCTAAATGAAATCATCATTGCCACTTAGTTAAATATACGAGCACCATACTCGTGACAGTTTAAACTGTTGGAGGTATTTTTGCCGCATCTTGTAGATGATGTCTTACTCTTAAGTGAGTGGTATATATGGGTGATATTTTTATCGCATTCTGTATTACTTTGAGCTACAAAGAATAGGAAATTGTGGAGAGCAATGATTTTCCACTTGCTGAAAGAACATGGCTCCTAAAAGAAGAAAACACTTTGATGTTACCCATATTTGCGTTTTTATCTACTTTAACATCAATATAGTTATTTGCTCATGCGGTTAAATAGATTTGCGCATAGATATGGTGTGTGATAGTTTATTTCGAGTTTAATGTCGAACGAGGCGACAGTATATCAAAGTTAAGCTTTAATCCGCACACAAACCTGCGACCCTGTTGCGTTGTTTTAGTTTCCTCAATACGGTAGTTTCAAGGCAGAAACACGGGTGTCCATAGATCTATATAACCGAAGGCAAGAGAAACAACACCTGCACACAGAACACTTTGATATCGACAGGCGAATGCTATCCACTTCTGGAGAGCCCATTAGCCTTGATATGGTTAGACATTTCTCTATAGCCCAGTGTATGAACACAGCTCAAAATCAAAATATCAAATTCTGAATTTCAAAATAAATCCTTTTTCCGCCTCTTGGAAGATTGTCAAAAGAATAACTTCTAAGAATCCGCCAACAGTCTCAGAAAGGTAACTGTCAGAACTAATTGACACAAATATTACAGGAAGGTGAGAACATGGGACTAACTATTACGTCTATGAAAGGAACATACATGTTTTTTTTTCAGCAAAAATGACAGCTCAATGTGCGACCTACGAATTGTACATGTCGAAATCAGGTTTAGAAATCTAACTACTAGTTAAATTCTATAACAGAAGATATAAAACTTTACACAGAAGTTAGAAGAAACATTTGAATAGTGAAATATACATTCTAGAAACTAAGAAAATTACTAATCCAGTTTGTTTTGCTTCGTTTTATGGAATACTAACATTTTTCAATTCATAAATATTAATTAAAAAAAAACCCCAAAAAACAAGTAGACATGTTTCGTTTGTACGAGAGTAAAAAGGTAGTAACAGATATCGTCTGCACGAGAAACAGTAAGGTAGGTAGCGTTATGGTTTACATGAAAATAAAAGTGATAGACAAATGTCCGGTTAGAATGAAAGTCAAAAATGTAGAAGAGGTCCAGTTTGAACGAGAGCCATATCGGTAGAAGATGTCCAGTTTGGATGAGAGTCAAAATCGGAGAAGAGGTCCGGTTTCAACAAGAAACAAGAGGGCAGAAGAGGTCCGGTTTGAACGAGAACCAACAATGTAGATGTTCGATTTTCACGAGAGAAAAACCGTAAATACATGTCCGGTTTGCACTAAAGTTCGAAAAAGGTGACAGGCGTCCAAGCCTGCACGAAATTCTGAAATAGTAAATGTGTGTCCGGTAGAGAGAGGTCCAAATGCTTCTAGTTATAATCAGAAAGAAGCAGCTGAAATTTCAATGACACGTCATGAGAAAACAGTGTTTGGAAAATATACCACGGACAGTCCAGATTGAATGCAAGAAAAGCAGAGCTAAACATCGAAAAGATGACCGAAAGTGTTTTCAATAACCGGTTGCAGTGCTGGAACTGGAAAATTTGTTAAACTTACAAATTTTATTTCCAGCTACAATGGGCAAGATATCAATAGAGCGCCATGATCGTCCACGTCCTTAAGGAATAGCGTGGTTTGCTTTGTTTTGTTTTACGGCATATCATCCTCAGTGGGTTATTTAATGCTGACAATTTTTTTTTATTGCTGGTAATATTTTCTTTTCCAAAAGTATATTGCTGGTAATAATGTATTTCCGGTAATAATTTTTAACAAAATGTATTTCTGATATTAAAACTTATTTTTACACCATCATATTGGTTTGACCTCAGGGTAACAATTTGCCCATAGCTGGCACCCTAACATGTGCTACCACCCCCCGGTTAGGTTGGACCTGGGAACACCAGCAATTAAGAGGTGGTTCCACGCTCCTCAGAACCTTTGTAACAGAGTCCTTGCTATCGGACGTAGTTCATGGTCATACGCAGGACGGACTTGAATCGATGCATCATGTAAATATCAACAACGCCAATAATTTATTTCCAAAAACCACGATGTAAACAAATAGAGACGAAAATATAAAAAAACTAGTTAACTCATACCATTAAAAAGATATTGAAGTCATTGATCAGATATTCTATTTCATATACGAGTAATTGTCTCTTTTTTATTTATACAATTCAATATATCGTCACATCTAAGTATGAATTGTACTTTTTAAATTAAATACGAAACCAAAGAAATAATATGTAATATATTAGTGGAATAATCTATCTTACTTATTCATGGGACAATCCGTTGTCAAGGTAACAGGAGACATGTTCGTTTATTGCTTTTGAGTAATACCTCCAGTTTCTGTAGCAACGTAATATCTCATTGCGAAAAAGGAGAGATGTGTCATATTTTGTTTCACATTATTAAAATAAATAAAATGTGACAGCTTGAACGAGACATTGTCATTTACTCTCTGCCGTAAGGATATATCTATATATATATATATATATATATATATATATATACACTCTCTCTTTTTCTTTCTTTCTACCACCTTTTCTCCTCTTACAGGTACAAGTATAATTATAGGTAGAATTTAGACGTAACAGTGACTAGCTGCCTTAAGAAGCCATTTTGGCAGAAATTGTGGTTGGCACGTCAGTGTTTTTGACATTATATATATATATATATATATATATATATATATATAGGGATAAATGCAACTAGCCTGATACGGACATGATTATAGATAGAAAAAAATACATACGTACATCTAATATGCATATTTGAAGATAGATAGATAGATAGATAGATAGAACTAGACTGATTCAATTATGACTATAGAAAGAAGATAGATTTTATGTGTGTTTATGTGTCAGTGGAGATAAACAGATGTAAAAAGTTTGACAAACTAAAGCCATACGAGATTTAATTGGGGGAAAGAGTTTGATTATTTGTAGATAGGCTCAAATAAAATCGATGATGAATGGATATGTAAACTGAAATCTATGAACAACTTGTGACAAAAAATATGAACAGATCCTAACTGAAGCAGAGTTAAGAACTCAATAGATAAATAAATAGTGGAGAGAGAAAGAGGTCAACAGAGCGATATAGAAGAAACTATATATATATATATATATATATATATATATATATATATATATATATATATATATTGACCTGTTTGAAGATAGGTTTGCGCATGAAACTGTTAATCACTGTGAAGTCATATGTATCTTCAGTCTTAGAATATGTCTCCGATCTTTTCTGAGTTGGATTTAATATTTGATTTTGATTTTATCATCTCGACTATTGAAAATTTGTTTGCAATATATTTAGGTTGAGATTTTTGCTTTTTTTGGGCTGCTCAAATCCCAGTGTATTTACTTTTTTAATTTTTATTTGATCGTGTTGATATACGAGATAAACATATAGTTTAAGGTAAGATACATTTATGGGTTAAACTGGTCACTATCAGTGATACGGCCAGAGTTGTGGCATCGCATCAGTTCGTGCGAATCGATTCGTAACGTTATAAAAGCTTAGCGAATCGTTTGTTGGATTATCCGAAAATAATCTTATCTATTAATAGCCGATATATAATACCTGAACAGTTAATACCATTGCTGCAAGTTCTGCGGGATTTGCTGTGATGAACATGACTTATTCTGACAAAAGAAATCGTTTTGAAATCTACTAATAAATTTGGCAGTTTTTTCATTAGATTTTTGGGACTGCAGCGATACAGTTTGAATATGGCTAAGAAATCATAACAGAGGTTATGACACTAGCGTCAAAATGCATCAGACTTCTCAACTGAGATAAAATGAGAACACGATTTCAATCTGGAAATATCTTAATAAAAAATGTTTTCTATTAAATTATCAAAAGTGTTTAACGCCTTTTGATACTATAAGGTGATATCTCAGATCGAAAAGAAAATAAGTAAATTAGGTTCCTAAAGATTACCGGCCTTTATAGAACCTAGACATTTGGGATGTCATTACAGGATACAGCGTATGTAAATAAAAATATAAAAGTGAACACGGAGGTCAACGCCCAGCGGCGACAGTCTGTATCATGCTTAAATACAATCTTCAGGGCTGAAGATTGCCTTTAAGCCAGTACCAGACTGTTGCGGCTAGTTGTTGACTCCAGTGTCTACCATATATATATATATATAGAGAGAGAGAGAGGGGGGGATAGGGAGGGAGGGGGAGAGAGAGGGAGAGAGAGAGGGAGGGAGGGAGAGGGAGAGAGAGGGAGATAGGGAGGGAGAGAGGGAGGGAGGGAGATAGGGAGGGAGGGAGGGAGGGAGAGAGAGAGAGGGAGGGAGGGAGGGAGAGGGAGGGAGGGAGGGAGGGAGAGGGAGGGAGAGAGAGAGGGAGGGAGAGAGAGGGAGGGAGAGAGGGAGAGAGAGAGGGAGGGAGAGAGGGAGAGGGAGAGAGAAAGAGAAAGAGACTAAGATGAGGAAGAAGAGGAAAAAGTTGAATGGTAGAAGATTCCTGTGCGCTTCCGAATGTCCGCTTTATCGGAAGTATATCGATTGACTTACCTATCCTTATTTCCCTATTTTTACCCTCTGAATGATATTGAAGACAGCAGATTAAACAAAAAGAAAATGTTTGTATACAGGTATAATTATAATTACTCCTAAAACTAATGTTTTTTAATCGTTTATGCGTTCATTAAGTGATAAATATCAGATATATTCGATCAGTACTCGAAATAGACGTTGAAATTTTAAAAAAATCATTTCCATCCGCGTGTATGGATTTAGTAAAGTTTGTGCGAATTTAAAACTAGCCTGAGTCTATATACAGTGTAACCCGGATATAAGAGATTTGTCGGGACCGGAGAAGAAGTATCTTATATCCGGGTTTCTCTTATATCCGGGTTTGGTCTATTTTATATACATTAACACAGACTCTAATTTGGGACCAGAGAAAATCTCTCTTATATCCGGGTTACACTGTACTTGTTTTTTTAGTATGTTGTTTTTCATGTTTGTTGGGTCGGAGAAACTGTAGGGTGATTGGAAAGTAACTCCCCATTTTATGTGTAATGGACTATCCCGTTTTGTAAAACTTATAGTTAGACGGAATCGTCTATCATACATAAAGCATAGAGTTACTTTTCAATCACACTGTATTATAGAGAGTTGGCTTGAAAAATGGGTTCAATCGACGGTAGCCCCTCAATTATTGTTGTACCTTGTTTTTTTATGTCATTCTAAGGAATCTTTAAAAATGGCATGTTTTCTGGCTGTTTATATTTTACTGGCACCGGAAGGGATCATTGTTAGAAAGGATACTTTTAAACAATGTATGTATTATTTTTATCCAGAGATTATTTCTTATTGCAATAAACGTTATATTTCGGTGGTATACGTGTTTAAGTAGACATCGATTTTTCAATCAGTGAAAAATTAATGTCTTATCAGTCTATAGATGGAGTAGTTATACTGAATAATAATTAAAGAAATAAATAGGAGTAGACAGGTTCGCTTATCTTCCAGTTCAGATTCCTCCCCAGTCTTTTGAAAAGGAGTAGAGGTTTTTTTTTACCTTTTTCTTGTTTAGGACTGGACTTCCGGTTCCTTTTAATGCGTACTTAAACTCTACTCTTCAAACGTCCCCGCCTAAACACTCGCAAAACTTTTTTTTACTATATATTTTCTCTTCAATAGGAGTAGTTAACTTCCAGTTCAGAGAAAAACTGGATACATCTGTCTATATTGTGATTACTGACATTATTTAGTTCATTCGTGATGAGAAGCGGCCACAATTTTCTGAAGGAATGATATAAAAATACTACAGACTGCTCTAGAACGTGTCCACAGAGACCTGTTCGAGTTTAAATTGAGAGCCCTCCTTCTCTAATTCTGACTTCCGCTTAAGGCAAGAAAAAACAGTCTACACTGCTCTTGGACCCATAGCTAGATGGAAATGCATTTGTAACTTATTTAAAAGCATTAGCGAGAAGTGAATGAACCAAAATCAACGGGAAAATTCAACTCCCAACTCCCCGACAAAACCCTTCAATTTACTATATATAAATATATAAAAATAAATATATGTAAATTGTGACTGTCAATTACAGAATAGAGATGAGTTTAAGCCCATGTATATCTATTATGTTTATTTAGCTAATAAAATTCAAATAAGATATCTGTATTAAATATAACTGAAAAAGTATATTTATTTTTTAATATTTTTTTCCAGTTATCCGGATAAAAATTATGAAAAATAATTGTAGAAATTTTATGTTTTCCTTCTGTTTTTACTTTTTTTTGCATTTCCAGCAGACTCAATCATTATGTAAAAAAAATACTACTTTCATTATCATAGAAAATATTTTTCTTAGCTTCATTCTGTCATTTTTGAAGGGCTCCACCCATCCATTTCAGAATTAAACATATGTATTTCGTGTAAGTAATACTATGTAACAGTTTATGCACCATTTTGGTTCGAATATGCTTTTTCAAAAGCTGGAGAGCTACAGTTAAATATTAAGTCGAAAAAGATTGTTGGTTGGATTTAATGAAATTTATGTCTCGCACATCTCGCCTGTGGAACTCCCTTCCTTATTCCTGTTTCCCTGACAAATACAATCTACAACTATTTAAGTGTAACGTCAATCGACATCTCCAGTTGCCTTGATCTATCCACTTCCCTTCTCCACATCCTTTCACCTTTCATTCCTATCTGCTCTCGCTCCAAATCTTCTGTAACCCCCTCGCCTTGATCGATCTACTATCTTTTTCCACATCCTCTCCTTTACTACTCCTATCTGCTCTTCCTCCAAACCTTCTGTAACCCCTTGCGTACTAGTGGCTTCCAGCCTTGCTTGGGGTGATAAGCTTAAAAAAAACAACAAAAAAAAACATTTAGAACTTTTTATTATCTCCCGACTTTTAATCATTATGAATCTTTCTGAAGTAGTTTTAATGGTATTTATTTAGTTAGCGTTAAAGCATAATTAGTATTATTTTAATTCTCGATAATAATAATATATTTTCATATCTGTTCGAACCCTCAATTCATACTTCGCTAAGACTCCTTTTCTTAGTAACAATTATTAATAGACATTTTCTGCATCTTTTGATTAGCAATTTCGACCATTCTTCCATAGATAACCATTCCAAGAGATTCTAAATCGATGGCTTTCTTTGACGAACAGTAATCTTTAAACGATAGCCCAAATGTTGGATTCGATTTAGGACGGGGGAGTGGGAAGGCTAGTTCATTGCTTTAATCTTTTTCATCTTAGACCATTCTGATGTGACGACAAACTACATTCGACAGCAAGGCATCTGATGGGAATATTGGAGATTTTGAGGAGCCTGGAAACACCTCTTAACTGATGTTGTTCCGGGGTTCACCCAGACCCGGGGTGCTAGCATCTGTTAGGATCTAAGCTATGGGCAAATAGTTACCCCCTAGAGCAAAAACATTATGGAAGTATAAAAATACATTTTAATAGTAAAAATAGCAGCAATGCACCTTATCTGTAGTTCAAGGCATATAATTGTGTTCAAAATATATTAATTGAAACCATAAAACTGTGTGCAAATTATTTAGATTTCGGCATTAAATAACCCATGGTGGTTGATATGCCGCTAAACAAAATCAACCGAACACCATCGTGTACCCTTTCATGACATTAATCCATAAAATATCCTACAATTTCTTGAATCAATCTGTATTTCAAGATATAACTTAAAAAACCCATAAAACACACACATCACTGCCTCTCGTAATTATGTCCGTACAAACATGTAAATGCATAAAAGCTGAGTATTATCTACCAGGTATACAGTTGTGAAAACAGAATAAAATATAACGTTTGTATTATTTCAAAGCTCCCACAAAAATTCAATTTCGGCATTAAATAACCCATAAGGAGTTGATGTACCGTTAAACAAATCAACTAACTAACAATTCCAATGTGATCTTAGAAGTATATTTCCAGAATGTGTGTTTTTGGAAGAGGAACCGTTTATTAATGACTAAGAAAAAATATTGGAGAGTGGGCTGATAATTTTACGAATGCATTTTCCCTTCAATCCACATGAGTTTGCCGATAACGAGTGCACTGAAGCGACCCATAAAATGACGTGCCTACCAGCATGCTCTACTTTGGGGACGATAGTCGTCTATATTGTCGGTTGGGCTCCTTTATTCTTAAAACATAACGCGCCAGGGTGTAGCTTAAATGTTAAATTTTTGTACAGTCTGACGAAATCACTGCCGTAATGTAATAATTAAACTAATCCCAAACCTTTTTGAATCAATATTGAACAAGTTTTTTCTTTTTATGAATTGTTTTTCGAAGTGTTTTCCTGTACAAGCCAACCGAAGAATCTGTGCCAGTTCAATATTCTGCAAATTGTTGAGATATATACGTATATTTGAGGTTTCTTTTCCATATCTGGCTGTACATCTTGACGTTCTGTCTGGGGTTTCGGTGAAATTGAAATTTCTTGTTTATTTCCATATTTCAACGACGACGAAGTCGAATTACGTCAAAACTATTCGAATTGGTCATATCGTCCCCCCCTCTTATTGACAGGCTTCGATTTCTTTTCTGTATTTTGTGATCATTTGAAGGATGAATCAAACTAATTGATTGATTTTCTACGGTTTATCAACCATTTTCTGGTTATTTAAAGCCATAAAATATTTTTAGATTGTAAAGGCATTTAGGGGCGATAATAATGGTTTAGTGATATAATTCCTATTAATTATCCCAAAGCCGGGGGAGAAGTAATGGATTCAGAGCTTTCCCAAAGGTATTTGCGCGTAAGTGAATATAGCGAACTCAACGGGAATTGGAACTCGAGTCTCCGATTAACAATTCCGAGACATTATCCACTTCACCACCCGCACAAAGAAACTGATACATATCTTAAGGAAATTAGAACTGTTAAATTGACGAGAATTTTTTTCCAAAACGTTTGTTGATGGAATGTGGAATTCTAACAAATTGATTTTTATTTATGTTTTTTGCTATTGTTGCTAATGTTGAAGTAACATGTATTTTTGTTATTTGGTAAATCTCTTGAAGTAACATGTATTTTTGTTATTTGGTAAATATCTTTATGATTTTATAGCGATAGTCTAATGAAGAATGTTTTACGTTAAGATTTATAGGATTTATTTGTTTGAAGCCATTTTTAATCATTGATCTGAGAGGTTCCTATACACATGATAGATCTTTCTGTATGAATTGGACAGCATGCATAGCTTACATATAACTGGCTGGATGTGACGAGACGATTTAAGAATATGAATCTCTTTGGATATTTCGGTTGCATAGGATCTTATTCAGTTGGAGGAACGTCGTACCTTGGTTGAATGTTCTTATCTTCTTTTGTGCATTTTGTTACAGCAGATTCATGTGCCGAGGCAGTTTTATAATTCCACACCAAGTAAGACGAGAAGGTGCTGAGAATTTCTCGAACGTATGAAGTTTTCAAGTATTGAACAAATACCAGAACAAACATCCAATTTGAAAAACAAAAGGAAAAAAAAGGAAAACCTTATCGATAATTTATTAGAAATCCCTCAAATATATACGCATACATATACACGCCTTTACTGAAAAGATCACATCGATAGTGGCTAAAAATTTAATAGTACCCAACTACAAAAGCGTTGCAAAGCAATGGACTTATTTGTGATGCCAAATATAGATTTCAAAGAGCCGTATGTTCAATATAACGACTTTTGTATTCAGGCTTGGTACCAATCCATGTATCCATACGTCATCAATACCTATCTATTTACTTACCAGGAGTAGATGTCTATTGTTCATTATTTTATTGGATATCGGCCTGATTGCTTACTCCTTTTCATATGTAAGGTTTTTCTGTATGTTCTTTTTAGCTACCAAATGCAGATATGATGATTTATTTCTCTACCTAACGTCATATCTACGAGTTTGCGTGTACCGATTAACATCTGCCATAATCTCTCTGTCTAATATATATATATATATATATATATATATATAGATATTACAGAGATTATGGTAGATGTTAATCGGTACATATACACACACACATATATATATATATGTGTGTGTGTGTAAAATGTATAGTTATAAAGAATTAATGAATTTTATTTTTAATCTGGCGTATTGCTCTTTTATTATATAAAATATATACTATATAAAAATCAAATATATACTATATGTTTATTACGAAAGTTTGAATTGAATCCTGCTGTGGGGTGATATTTTATATTATTACTTTTTGGCTCGATGATATAAATACTGTCTAAAGTAAACAGAGCAACTACTCCAATACGAGTGTCCACTAAAAATAACGACTGTAGAAATATAATATAATATTATATATATATATATATATATATATATATATATATATATATATATATAGAGAGAGAGAGAGAGAGAGAGAGATTTTTCTCCAAGAAAGGCGATAATGCCACTAAAACGCAAAGTCTATTGAGAGTTAAAGAGAATGACGATAATTTTGGAGAAGGAACTGGAATCTTAATCCTAAATAGGAAACAACAGAGACATTTCTACTATTCAAAAGACTGGGTAGGAGTGGGGATCGGCCAACAACCCTGACTATTATATAATTTGGAAGTCTGGCAGATTTCAAATTTTAGATAACATATATTAAATATTGGATGGCATGACCTAATTGGTTAAATAATATCAGCATCCTAGCTTAGTAGGAACTAATCAAACCAATGTACATATAAAACTTACTAATTATTAAATCAAAATATGAAATCATTAAACCAAACAAATATTTTATGTATATATATATATATATATATATATACACTTTAGTTCAAACATTTGAAGCCGCCCCAGAATTAGTATTGGATGAACTTGACAGAAGAATAGAAAATTTTAAAAAAATGTAAAAGAGCTCTTAGAGTCATCGGAAAAAGAATGGAATCAATTATCAAACTACTTTGAGAATCTTTTGCAACGAATGCCAAAAATGTGTCCTGCAATAATCAAGGCTAAAAGAGGATATTTTGAGGAGAGCAGTATTTAGCTATAAAATGTTTTTGTTTGTTTTTGCCATAATAAAATTTCTAATAAAAAAAATCACGTCTCTTTTTATTTAAAACCATGTTTAATAATTTTCTCAAAAAGTACAAAACAACTACTTTTGGAGCCAATTTGTAAAATTACTAGTTTTCAAACTTTTGAACTGCAGTATATATGTTTATTTTGCCTAATATCAACGACCAGGGTAATTCTGGTAGAAAATGCCTTGCTATTATGTGGGAGTTATTTCTGCTACACCCTGTACAATTTTGACAGTATAGAAATGACCATGTATGCGCATGCTCTCACTCTGTTATCTCTTGCGCGTCATGCATGAGAACGCAACTGTTGCATTTACTGTCGAATGTCGCGTAAAGCAGTCAATTGCACACACGCAGTAGAACTCACAGTCAGGGACAGCCTCGTGAAAGGCTGTGGAAAAAAAGCCTGTCATGTGTTTTCAGCGCGGATTATATTAATTGAATAATCGACGAAATAAACTCTGACGTACACCTCTACCAACGGGCATTATCGTATTGACTAATAAGGTAATAGATATAATGTCTACAGGTATAAGGAAAAAGGCATAAGAGCTAGGGACCATAGAGACAATAAGTCTTTGAATGCTAATAATCTATACAGTAAACAGGCTGTGGTTTCTTTTAGAAACGACGCAACACAATCTTTCTATTACTCGTCTTGACTGCGTTTCATATTTAATTAAGTGTATTATCTATCGATCTAGCTAACTGAAAATTTTCTTTCTGGATCATTCTGTTTACTTTCTCTCTATCCTATTTTTCTCTACGTCTTTGTCACTGTCTATTCTAATTCGGGAATATATATGTATAGATATCAATAAGAAAAAAGATGAATTTATAGCATGAAGGTTTTAATAGATAGTAAGCTAAATAAATAAACAGGCATTCCTTCCATATACCTTAGAATACACTGAGCTTAGTTGACTGATATATACAAAAGATTTGTGCTCGCGCATGCGTGTGTGTGTGTGTGTGCAGCTGAGAAATAAACAGACACAAACATGTTTATAAGCTCGTCAGTGAAAAAGAATGTTAGAACAACTGACAGACGAATCATTATAAAATGTCACGTCAGTATCGAAACTAAGTAATTACCTATCGACACATACAAAGTTGGAACTTTAAATCTGAACGAGGTGCGTCATCACTATTCGTTATTTGAAATCTTAACTTCATAATGGTCGGATTTGCGAGTAATATTTACAAGTGAATTGAGTAAGTGACAATAAAGAAAATTATAGTACAAAATAAATATCATGTAAAATAACGCCTTTTTTTTTTATTGAGCTGCAGAATTATTGTTTTATCTGTGCGTGTGTACATAGTGATAATTGTTCATACAACTGGATTCCCTGATTTATAAATCAGTAGAAAGCACCGCGCGAATCAACATCATTATAATGGGGTTAGTCTCCAGAATTGAACTTGCTAATAATTGCAATTAAATGCGTTCCAATTTGTCTCTGATTATTTAATTTTAAATATAAAATATCGCTGGTGGTAATAAAACAGTACCCAAACCAAACGGTGAGGAACAAATACATATTTATCTTTATGAAAGGGTTTAGATAGACAGACAGAGCCTCAGATAGATTCTTGTGAACAGCCTTAGATAGATAGATAGATAGATTCTTGTGAACAACCTTAGATAGATAGATAGATAGATAGATAGATAGATAGATAGATAGATTCTTGTGAACAGCCTTAGATAGATAGATAGATTCTTGTGAACAGCCTTAGATAGATAGATAGATTCTTGTGAACAGCCTTAGATAGATAGATTCTTGTGAACAGCCTTAGATAGATAGATAGATTCTTGTGAACAGCCTTAGATAGATAGATAGATTCTTGTGAACAGCCTTAGATAGATAGATAGATTCTTGTGAACAGCCTTAGATAGATAGATAGATTCTTGTGAACAGCCTTAGATAGATTCTTGTGAACAGCCTTAGATAGATATATAGATAGATAGATTGTTGTGAACAGCCTTAGACAGATACATTCTTGTGAACAGACTTAGATAGATAGATAGATTCTTGTGAACAGCCTAGATAGATTGTTGCGAACAGCCTTAGATAGATTGATATGAAGAGGTATATAAAGATTAAGTCAGATAGATTGATATTAACAGAGGTAGATATGAACAGGCTTATATACAGGTGTAGGGAGATAGATAAATATGAATAAGTGTACAAAGATATGAACAGACTGGGATATATATATATATATATATATATATATATATATATATATATATATATATATATATATATATATATATATATAATCAATAATGCTTTGAAAATATCTGTAAATCATTTCTTCATACAATGCAAGTTTTTATTATTTCTTGTTATATTTCTGTATATATGTGTCTTTTTGTGTGTGTGCCACGTCGCATTTGCGTACACAGAACTGCAAAAACATCTCCTTTATACGAGAATGCGTTCGTGTGTGTGTGTGTGTGTGTGTGCGCGCGCTGCATAGATTTCAGAGCAATGGTGTAGTTTCAGCAATAATTTTGAACGAAATGCGACGTGATCGATGGAAATGAAAACAACAGAAAGAAAAAGAAATTGCGTGGAAATGGATGAATAAAGGAAAATTGACGAAGATACGCGTGCGAGCTCCGTGGTTGTTGAAAAATGCGAAAACGAAGACAGAAGTCGTTTTCTTTTCGTCTCTTTTTTGTAACTAATAGAATCGACCAACTTATTTGTGAGCGAACGTATGGTCGCAAATCTTTCCACACAGGTGTCGATTCATAGTCACCTTAGCCAGGCTGTCTCCTCTTTTCAGGTGAGCGCGTAGTCTGCTACCTACATCACTTCGACACACGCTCAATTGGCAACGCCCACTCAGGGACACGGTCATCCATATCATAAAACGTTAGACTGAAATTTAGGAAAGATATGAAAGAAAACTGAAACAACTTGTAATATCTATACGCGAGAGTATATATATATATATATATATATATATATATATATATATATATATATATATATATATATATGTGTGTGTGTGTGTGTGTGTGTGTGTTCACAGGATGATTAAAAGTAACTCCCCATTATCTGTCTATATTTCAGAGATGAGGTATTATGTACACTATTTACATTTTTTGGAGTATTGTCCTCATCTTTGTTGTCATATTTATCACAACGTTTCAGTCGTTGTACGCTCCGCCCTTCTTCAGGTGTTTGGAAAATGGTTGCTGAAGACATTAGGTTTATAATACCCAGAAATTCACACACAGATGTCATCACAGTGGATAAAGGCGTTAGTTAGATCAAGTGACAGGACCCAAAGAGTGTGAGTTCAATACCTGGTTAAGGCGGTGGAGAACTTTGAGAGAGGAATTAACAGTAGATAACTGACATGGCACGTGGAACTAGAACAGTTCGACGTTCCAACCACCCGAAGAAGACCGGAGTGTTGTGATAAATATGGCAACAAAGATGAGGACAATAGTCCGAATAATGTAAATAGTGTAACTCCCCATTATTTTAAATACTTATAATTTATTTATTAACTAAAATTGTTTTAGAAATGGATATGAGTAGAAAGCTTTTAGCCTAAGGTTTTATTTAAACTTCGATATGGGCCCAACATTTCACTACCAGTTTCTTCAGCCGTTCAAGAAACACGACAAATGATTTCCCCAGGAACTCTTGTGGTATGGAAGACATAACTTCTTGTATTCACTCTTCAAGTTCTTCCAAATCTTAGATAGGTATCGTAGACGTGCTCCTTAAACCAACCCGAAAGAAAAAAAGTCTTTTGCTGATTTGTGGTTTCGTAGAAGGAACTGGAAAAATTTGAATTAACAATATCAAATAATTTTGACTCTAGGATGAAATTTTTCCTACAAGTGGTGAACGCAAGTTCAAATTAAAATGCAGATATATTCGCACCTACTCGCATACGACTATTTAAAATTGGAATAACAAGCCTCCAACCTACAAACACCTAACAACAAAAGATGAAATACTATTAATGTCACGGTTAAGCCAAAATGATTTAAAAAAAAAACTTCTAAAGATCGGTCATTATTACAGGTTTACGTGAGAGGTTCAGGGTGAGAATATTTCAGCACCCCATCTACTTCGGGTATAGATAAAAAAACCTGCCGACAACAACCCTTCAGGATACTTTTAGCACCTCCTTGTGTGTGTGTGTGTGTTTATATATATATATATATATATATATATATATATATATATATATATATATAAACACGCTTGAAGAAATATAACCGAAAATGTCTGTTGTATATTTTTTATAAGAAAGAAAAAAAACACATATATATATATATATATATATATATATATATATAATTGCATTTAATCACACTTTATTGGATGCATCCCTGCTGTCACGGTATAATATATGTGTGTTTGCGTGCGTACAGGGTGCGGTAGAAATACTTCCCACATAATGGTAATTCATTAGTGGGAATACTATCTTCATCTACCTATGGTCTTACCATTATGTGGGAGGTATTCCGACTGTACTCTGTATATCCTAATGCAAAAACACGCGTGAATAAAAATTAATGCCGTTATTATTAAATATTTCATTTGTGTAAACAATAACTTTCCCTCTAATTTTAATAATGTGTGTAAATGCCGCTATTCAATTAGCTTAAACTAGTCCGACACAAGGCTATAACTATGAGTATCAAATATGTTTCCAAATTCGTTTTGGGGCTTTTTATTTGTTGATATAAACGCATGTATGAATCCGTGAATGGCCAGACTTAATCCTTTATATATATATATATATATATATATATATATATATATATATATATATGAGGATGCTAAATCATTTAAAGTCCCAAGAGATAAAAAAAACGTATGTCTGGGAAATGGGGTGAGCCGAGAACTTTTCTGTATTTTCTCGTTAACGTTAAACACACACACAATATATATATATATATATATATATATATATATATATATATATATAAGGATTTGTGATTGAACCAACAATTCTTGTATTCCAATCGGCTTGTTTATACATACACACACACACACATTATATATATATATATATATATATATATATATATATGTGTGTGTGTGTGTGTGTGTGTGTGTGTGTGTGTGTGTGCCAGGAAGTTACGAGATATGCAGGGTTTTGCTCGATTCCAGCTGTTACCTGATTTTGATACAAGTGACAGTCGGTGTAAAAAGGCATTTCTCCTAATAGGTATTGTTAGTGATTTTGTTTTGATCATGGTAGCAGTAGTATTAAGAAAAATGTATTAGTACTAATATCATTCTAAACAGAAAATCTCATAGCCACCTTAACAGAATTCTTTTTGGTATTCTTTTTCTATAACGCTAGATTGTTTGACTCGCATGTAGTAGTAGGGTTCAATAATTGTATGCGAAAATAAAATAAATCAAAACCTTTAGACCTCTGAGGGGGATTTCGTTGGTAAATATTGTTATTTGTCTCAGTCTTCTGAATGAAGCTAATATTGAATAAGCACTAAAAGAATGGTGTCTATTACTGCTGGTTGGTAGTCGTTTTAGTATCAAGGGCTGTGGTTGTGGCAACGGCGGTTATATAGTAAAATGCTTGAGGATATTGTTAGTAATAGTCGTCGTTCGAATAAGAAAATTGAAAAATACTACTCAGGTTTGCAGTCATACGCATTACATGAAACGAGCGCTACGATTATTACTGCTGCGCCCACCGATTTTTGCAACCAGGAGTAATTATTGTTTTACACTAGGGATAGAGTGACAGCAAGTCAACTCGATGGACCAGCACTCTACTCGAGATTCTCGCTACCTTCAGCAACGACGTCGTTTGGATGGTCTTCATCTTTGTTTTGCTACCTTTCTCTCTCGGCGTTTCAGGCTCGTTACCAGCACTCGATAAGGACTGGCGCAAACTGTAACCTTCATATCCCATAATCTTATCGCCTTCCATTACTACTTACGGCCTCATCACGTTGAAACACCGATTCCCGTACGATCACCGAAGTTAAGCTACGTCAAGCCTGGCGAGTGCCTACATGAGTGTCCGCTTGGGAATACCTGGTGCGGTAAGCTTGGATGCGCGGTTGGTGTAATGGATAATGGCCCGGAATTCCAATTCCATTTGCGTTCGTTATATCCACTTACGCACAAATACCCTTGGTATGACTTCAGGTATTTTATTTCCAGCTATGCGTTAATTATTAAGAGTGGTATCATTGAACAAATATTATTCTCCCCCACCCCCCAACTTTTCTTACAATCTAAAAATGTATATCTGGCTTTAAATAACTTAGCACAAGGGAGTAATGGATATCGGCTCGGATTGAGGAATCGGAGAGCCGAGTTCGAATTCCAGTCGGATTCATTACATTCACTTACTTGGGAAAGGTATGAATCCTCTTCTTCACCAATTATGGGTAAATAGAAGGACAAACCGGGTTCTATAGCCTTGGATGGCAACTGGTCTACCGCAGGAAGAAATGACAACCTAATGCGGGAAAAAATCTGCCTCGTCAGTCATGTATCGAAAGATACATGATCGCCTAAGCGTATATCATGCATGGCACATAACTGACTGAGGAGAAACTGGAAATTATTCCTTTCCGTACTATTTAATAGAAAGATTGATCACTAAATACTCTGTGTAAAAGTAAGCGTTTGAATTTTCATCAATGTTTAAATGATGGTGGAGTAATGGACAGCGGTTCGGATTGAGGAATCGGAGAGCCGAGTTCGAATTCCAGTCGGATCCATTACATTCACTTACGTGCTAATACCCTTGGGAAAAATATGAATCGTCTTCTCCCCACCCCATCCGCCAAGTTATGGGTTAACAGCAGGACTGGGTTCTGTAGCCTTGAATGGCAAGTGGTCTACCGTAGAAAGAAATGGCAACCTACTGCGGGAAAAAAATCTGCTTCGTCAGACATGTATCGAGAGGTAAATGATCGCCTAACCGTGTATCATGACTGACTATTTACTGTTACTATTATGATTATTTTGGTAGAAAGTAATGTTTGAAGAAATGACTATGCATAACTGTACTTATGATGAGAGATTTGATATTTATTATTAAAATGGTTTGAAAGATGGTCATCCGGATCGTCAATTCAGATTAGGGATTTCGATCCTCATCGGGTTTGCCTTGCTTTTGACATGTGCCCGTCCAAACTATTCAAAGTTTAGTTTATGAATAGGGAAAGCGAAAAATTTAACAATAACACCGACAGATATTTATCAATAATAATAATAATATTGCTTTTATGATTATTACTGTATTATTATGAACGAGAGAGAAGCACGCTAATAAAGTGACGTAAGGGTACAAATACATGGTAGGTCCATTATGATATAACAAGTCAGTAATTGTGTACCAGAAACATTAATGACAGCCAAATATGGGTGATATTATCATTATTATTATTCAGAAAGAAAAAAAAAAAGAGAAAGTAAAATGTATTAAAAAAAGATCATGACGTTATCAGAAGTGCTACATATGACACTATTTACATTTTTCGGATTATTGTCCTCATCTTTGTCGCCATGTTTATCACAACGTTTCGGCCGTTGTACGCTCCGGTCTTCTTCAGGTGGTTGGAATGTCGAACTGGACCCTTTATTTCGTTCACTGGAGTAGACTGTTCTAGTCCCGCGTGTCATGTCTAATGGATGTCAGTTATCTCCTGTTAGTTCCCCTCTCAAAGTTCTTCATCGCCTTAACCAGGTATTGAATTCCCACTCTTTGGGAGTAACTGGATCTAACTAACGCTTTTATCCACTGTGTATGAATTCCTGGGTATTATAAACATAGTGTCTTCAGCAACCATTTTTTACCAGTGCTCATATTGCAGTTTTTGCTGTTATCATGGTATGTTTTTTTACCAGAGCTCATATTGTAATTTTTGTTGTTATTATCGCTTTTCTTTGGCACTCCTTATTACTGGATCCTATATTGTATTCATTTCTATGCTTGGTCGGCTCAGGAGATTTTTGTGGCCTAGGATATGTGTGAGTTCAATACCTGGTTAAGGCGGTGGAGAGGGGAATTACGAGGAGATAACTGACATCCATTAGACATGGCACGTGGAACTAGAACAGTCTACCCCAGTAAGCGAAATAAAGGGTTCAGTTCGACATTCCAACCACCCGAAGAAATCCGGAGCGTAAAACGGCCGAAACGTTGTAATAAATATGACGACAAAGATGAGGACAATAGTCCGAATAATCTGAATAGTGTACATAATGCCTCATCTCAGAAATATAGACAGATAGTGCTACATATTAGTTTTACCATTTTAACTTTAACAATCTCATTTTTTAGTGTATTTAAGAGAGAGGAAATTATTAAATCAAGCTAATCAGCTTGAAAATTATTATTATGACTTAACTATTTATTTAAATGACTAGTGTTTTCGTGACTGTTGCAGGATGAAGTGACAATCGATCCATTCAAATATCCAGCACACCTTTCAGAGTTTTTTCTTCTTTTCCTTCTCCCAGTACACTCGTCGTTGGAACAGTCTTATGTTCTTCGAATCAACAAGTTTTCCAATCTATCCTATTGTGATTTTGAATTAGTTCCAAGTGTACCATTTATTATCGACGCAAACATAACAGACATGTGCCATAACTACACTTCTTCGAATTTCTACCAGCCTTTACCTCAGAGACAGCTTATGACCATTGATAGGGGAATAAATTTTAGAATTTTTAAATCTACATCGCCATCCTTTGTATTTGAACAAACTTTCAGCGTACGGTGCATTAAAATACCTCAGTATTTCCGAAGACCCCGAATTCATCCAGTTTATCTTCATAAGGGATATGTTGAAACCGTTATCGAAGTCCAACTGATTATAGACACACCCGTCACCTTAATGCGCTGAGAGATAGTAGCAGTCCTAACTGACGATGATATAACTTTTACCAGAAACTGCCACCAAAAATACAGATGATAATAATAATAATAATTATTATTATTATTATTAGTAGTAGTAGTAGTAGTAGTAGTCCTTATGGTAGCAATAGTAGAAGTAGGTATCGTTTTACTGCGAGAGTTAATGAGATTAACTGTACGACACACATGAGCTTCTATTAGCCTGGGTAGGCGGTGAGAACCAACGTTCGGGGTTCGGATTGCATTTCTTTCCCTTCTGTTGCACTCCGTGTGCATATCAGCATGTATATTATTTGAAGCATTTCACCCCCACCACATTTCCATCTTTTCTTCTTCTCTTTCCAATTGTTATTTGATTTTCCTGTCACTCTTCGTATCAGTAGCGACGAAACGAGCAAGACTAACACCGGTTCACCTTTAATAAGCGCGGATGAAGATGACAGTCTTGATGACACTGACAGCACAAACGAGAGACATTTCTCTTTATTTCTACACATCTGTTTCTCTCTCTCTCTCTCTCTAGCTTAACAGGTGAAAAAATAAGATATACCTTATAAAGCCAAATACAATAGTATAATAAATAAGTGCGAAAGTGCGGGAGAAGGGAGGATGAATGTAAATGAAAAGAACGAGTAAGTTGGAGAGAGTTGATATTCTGCTAAGTAGCGAATAAGACGTGTGCATTTCTTACTGGTGGGGACAGCGAAGGGGTTGGAAATTAAGGTCTCTTTGTTGATTTTCAGCTACTTTTTCAATCAGGGATAATAGTAACAAAAATGATTTAAAAAATTTAAATATACACCATTTAATGTGAGAATAGGAATTTTACCTTTTTTTAAAAAATCTTTTTTTTTTGTTTTTTGGAAGCTAACTTAATTACCCGTTTCCTCTCTCCTGTTTAAATCCAGTAAATTCATTCTATCTATCCGAGTCAAGTCATATCTATCTGCCTGTCTATCTAGCTACCTACCCGTCTATCCAAGACACGTCAACTCTATCTATATATCTCAGTCACTTCATATCTATGTATCCCATTCGCTTCTTATCAATCTATCTATCCCAGTCACTTCTTATCAATCTATCCATCCTAGTCACTTCATATCTATCCATCCTAGTCACTTCATATCTATCTTAGTCACTTGATATCAATCTATCTTAGTCACTTGATATCAATCTATCCCAGTCATTTCATATCTTAGTCACGTGATATCAATCTATCCTAGTCATTTCATATCTTAGTCACTTGATATCAATCTATCCTAGTCATTTCATATCTTAGTCACTTGATATCAATCTATCCTAGTCATTTCATATCTTAGTCACGTGATATCAATCTATCCTAGTCATTTCATATCAATCTATCCTAGTCATTTCATATCTATCTTAGTCACTTGATATCAATCTATCCTAGTCATTTCATATCTATCTTAGTCACTTGATATCAATCTATCCTAGTCATTTCATATCTATCTATCCTAGTCATTTCATATCTATCTATCATCGTCATTTCATATCTATCCTAGTCATTTCAAATCTATCTATCCACTTCATATCTATCAATCCTAGCCGCTTCATATCTATCTATCTCAGCCACTTCATAGCTATCTCTTCATATCCATCTATAAGTCTCTTCATATGTATCTAATTCTCTTCATATCTATGTTACACTGTTCTTATCTAAGTGTATTCCGGTCTGTGTATCTATCTGATATTTGTTTAATATCGTTTGAACCTTTCAGTTCATAAATCAAACCATTTTTTTTTATTTCAACGTAGGTTCAATTAAAAGATACATTACAAAAAGACCTTTTCCTTTTTTTCTGAAACATTTCTATCATTTCCACACTACAATGAAACGATACAAGATTCCAACGAATGAAACAAATTTGTTGAATGCAGATGTTAAGGGCAATGGGTTCGTTCTAGTGACTATCAGTGAACCCTAAATGAAAACAAAATAATGAAAGTGAAAAGAAACGGAAAAAATGATTTTAAAACATGCACATTTTTTATTTAAGATACACATAGAATATATCTACTAGTAAGTACTTAAACGACGAAATGCGAAGCTCACGATGAAAGATCAGATCCCCTTGTCAACAAGACCTACTGAGTTGCGTGATGAGGAAACGGATTTTCTGAAATGGATCTGCCCGGAGCAAAATTGGAAAAAACATTAGTTCGGTTTGCCTTTAAAATCTTCTTGACTAAATATTCAAAAAGTTAATCGTAAACATCACAGATATTTTATAATATTATATTTATGAAATATCTCAATAAGAAAACTATTACAGGTCACAATGAACTACAAACAGAAATAAAACTATATAACCACAAATATATATATATATATATATATAAATAAAAAAACAAACAAAAAACAAGCAAAACAATTTGACATAAATAAATAAACAAATAAGCCACTTCCGGTAAAAGTAACCGCCAAAATAGACTACCCATAATGCACCACTGACCCTTATATAAATAGCCGAGAAAAATAACAGCACTAGTCGCCTGACGATTGCACTAGCATGAAACAGACTGTCGCCTCTAAGTGCTGACTTCCATGTCCACTTTTATATTTACACACGCTCTATCTCTGATATTGAGCACTTTACCCCATAAATATAGCACACTTTAAGACTATATTTCTGCATATATATATATATATATAGAGAGAGAGAGAGAGAGAGATGAGTGCAAATTCAGATCAACATCCAGCCGCGACAATATTGCTTCATGCTATAACCCCGATATGGAACATAAATATAGATTACCTTAAAGCTAATGTATAACGCGCAGTAGGTCCTATGTGGAGTATAGAGCCATGTCATCACCTCGATCAGTGCTGGTTCTATGGATTCCTGTTTCTATAACACGTAGGTTATTACAAGGTTCCGTTGAGAGCACAAAACCCAACAGGATTTGAATTCACAATTGTCCTTCCCATAGACCAATTGCCAGCCAAGGCTACACAGCCCAGTTTGTTCTGCCGTTTAACCCAAAGCGTACAGCTAGGTGAATTGATGTCTTCATAACTTTCCCAAGTGTAGTCGCGCAAAAGCTAATGCAGCGTCAGGTTCACTTATATATTTTAGGCATTTGGAAGTCTAGTCGCACTGAGGAGCTGTGATACAGCGAAACAGTACTGTCTGTGAATGACATATATATATATATATATATATATATATATATATATATATATATATATATAACATCCTCAAGAATAAATGTACATTATTTATGTATGATAAATATTTTGATAACTTTTCATCAATATAGGGGATTGACTAAGAAATAATATTGCCGTTGTGGTGTGGTCTGATAAGGACATTCTTTTCTTCACGAATCATCACGGACTTCTTAGTGATTTGATATTATATCAATATAACTGGAGACGTCACACATCAGAGCCAGATAGGCTTTCATGCCTTCCTACAGGGCATTAGTCTGAAAGATCAAGGTGTGTGGTTGGGATTCTATCACTTCGTAGATAATGTCTTCTTTTATGCAATCGATATTTTAATATCCAATTCTTCTCCATTCCCACACACAATAGGGCATGCTAAAAATATATCGGCCAACCAAACAGAATGGTTGTGAGTACTAAAGACTTACATTTCTTTCCATATATTCAGCAACGTATTATATAATATTAACAGAATAGGTTACCAAGTTCTTAAATAGTTCTTAAAAAAACTATGAAGTTTAGTTACTGAAATTTTTATTTGGGTTACGGAGCAGGCCCATGCATGCCAGGACCCCCTTATACATACATATATACATATATATATATATATATAAGTAACTATACTCGTCTCGAAAAACCTTTGAATTCTTGATTTGCCAATAATCAAATCAATCTCGAAGAAAAAAATTAAAACAAAAAAAAAGAAAGAGCCAGGAACATGAAATTCCGTCGAAAATAATCGCACAAATACAGGTTCAAGGCCCAAAGAAAAAACCCCGACACGAGTAAACAACTAAGTAAAAGCGCTCAAGACAAACGTAGAGCAGACCTAGTCAAACCTAGTGAGCCAGACAAAACTAACAAGGTTTCACCTAAGCTGATCGTCAGGGAAAGCCGGTTTTCCCTAACGATCCGCTTAGGTGAAACCTTGGTAGGTTTGTCTGGTTCACTAGGTTTGACTATGTGTGTGTCTTTTTATTCGGGGAAAGATATACGACAAATTTGAAAATGTTTTGTTCTGAATCGTGCTTTATTTAAGACAAAACGCGTCACAGGACAATTTCCCACTTTGTCATTCATCTTGCCAAAATTATTCTTGATACATAAAAAAATTCTATATATATATATATTATATATATATGGGATTTTTAATATGATTTTTCTGATTTCAAACGTTATTTTTCGTGCCTAACCGAACTTTAGACGCCCCGTGTTTAATTTTAAGTTGTGCATATCACATCTAACGATCTTCACTCGAGAATTCTCAACACGAATGTCATCTCTGGGGCGTCTATTTCAAATATTATCACTAAAAACCACGTTTGAACGAATAAAAATATGATGTAAATGTAGTATTAATGTATGCGATATGTGTTGAAATAATGGCGCAATATCAGGGATCGAGAGTGTAAATATAAAAGAGGACACTGCAGTCAAGACTAAATGGCGAAAGTCTGTGCCCTGCGTGAACGCAATCTACAGGCCGTGTATGTTTTGTGGTAGATCGAATATTTATATATACCGTTTAATGAGGCATTATGGGTAGAAATCATACAGATTCCTAACTTCATCCAGAAGAATTTTCAACCATTCTTCCATTAACATCTGCTCCAGCTCTTTAAGACACGACGGTGGAGGATAGTAGCTCCTAACCTGTCGCTCCAAATGTTCAATAATATTGATATCTGGAGATTGGGGAGGCTACTCCATGTGTTCTAGCTCACTTTCATGCTCTTCATGCCAATTCTTAAGCACTCGAGCGGTATGTATTAGAGCATTATCCTCTTGGAAGATGCAGTCACCATCAGGGAATAAAGTCTGGGCCATTGGATGAACATGATCTCGCAAAATGTTCAGGTAATCTTTGCTGTTGTTTCTACCATGCAGGGCAACTATTGAACCGAAACATTTCTATGATATGGCGGCCCAAACTATCACTAATCCACCTCCATGCTTCAATGTTGGAAGAATTTACTCAGGGTTGTATGCTTCTTTGAGCTGCCTCCAGACATAAACTCAGCCTGAAGTTGGGAAAAGAGAAAAACTGGATTCGTCTGAGAATATGACTTGCTTCAATTAGTCTGCAGGCCACTTCAACCTCTTTTGAATGTTCGGAGTGGAGAGAGGAGGTTTCCTTACAGTGGCTCTTCTATGAAATGCAGCTTTAAGGAGCTCACGACTAACAGTTTTAGTAGAAACTGGACTATTCAGATGATTATTCAACCCAGCAGTCACTTTGGCCGCACTAGTCTTATGATTCTTTGACACATTGTGTTTCAATGAACATCAGTCCTTGTCAGTAAGTTTGCAAGTCTGGCCCGAATTGCTACGGTTGATAGAGGTTTGCCCTGTTTCTCGAATTGCGTCATAGTTCTTGATATGGTAGCTCTTGAAAAACCAAACAGTTCAGCAAACTCAGTGATCGAGGCTCCTGCCATGCGAGCTTCAACAATTTGCCTTTTTTTAAACTTGGAGAGGTCATGCATTTATCTTAGATTTTACTAAATTCTAAAAATAAATAAGACAGTAAATTAGATAAATAAAGGTATTTACAATAGATGTAACCTGCAATTACGAAGTTTTAGTTAAAGTTCTTAATAAAATAAGTCTTTGAAATATAGTAGTGGAATTTGCACCTGTTCCAATTATTTTGTCCAACCGCGGTATATATATTTGTGGTAGAAAGCACCCAATAGAGAGGAGCGCTATACACGAGTAAGTCTTGTCTTAAAAAGTACGGCCTGAAATTCTCTTAGGACGATGGAATATTAACCATGTAGTGTTGATTTTTCTGTCATATATTAGTGCATATATTCATATGACACGCACAAACACAGACACATATATAATTTTAAATTCATTTATGATGAAATATTTTGATCCAATACCTATGAGCAAACGGAAACACAACATATACACATTTTCTTATATATATATATGTGTGTGTGTATGTGTGTGTGTGTGTATGTGTGTGTGTGTGTGTGTGTGTGTCTGTTATATTTAAGCAGTAAAGTTTTTTTGCAAAATCTTTCGTGGGGGTGACGGTGTAAAAAAATATCTGTCATCCATTGTCCCAGGCACTTTCTGCCACTTCTTTTGCCATTTTCAAGGTGGTTTTGTTTTAGAATTATTAGTTACTTTACACGTTTTGACTGTTTACGATGTATAGTTCAATAGTTCAAAAGATTATATATATATATATATGTGTGTGTGTGTGTGTGTGAGAAAGAGAGATAACATATACAGTCTACGTTTACGCGTTCAGTAGAATAATTATCCTCTTTTCCTGACTAAGTTATTCTCTATCTCTCACGCACAAACACTTGCATACAGGCACCTTTATAGTTAGACAGACATGCGTAAACATATGTACACGCTAAATATTTGTATTTATTCATCTAAGGTGCTCACATTTTCTCTATCTTGACATTCGCCTGCAGAATCGCATATGTCTTTTCTGGTTACTCCATCTGTCCGATTGTCCAGCCTTTCACTGCAACACTTGTCTTATTTTAGACCATAAAATATGCATGCTTCGAAAATGCCATGTTTTGTGTACATGTCAATTTCCACGCTGATATTACTTTATTCAATTTTGTTTATTTTCTCGCTGAACCTCAAGGTAAAGCGAAAACATAGAAGATTGTGTTGACCCACGCTTCAAAGTAAGGAGAGGCTAGGACCAGTAAAAGGAAGCATTCAAAATTATAGCTTTGAACTAACTTTATACGCCGAGCAGATTACAAACAGGGAACACATCTATCTGAACATACAATGAGCTCGCTCGTGAATTTACATAGAAATAATTCTAAAGTTTAGTTGAAGGAGGCAGAAGGTGAAGAAAAAGGAAGAACGTTGATCTTCAGTCGGAAATATTTGCATATTTTTTAAAACTAGCCTTGACGTAAATTCGAATCTCAATTAGTAGATTAGCTGTGCTTATGTCAGAATTTAAGCAGGTTGACATATACATTTCCATTATTGTACAATGTTATATAATAGGAAACAACTGTTAGATTTATAATCCATAGTTCATTGGTAATTATGTTTATTTAAAAAAAAGCAGTGCTCGATACAAAGTAAAGCATAAGAAAAAATAGACCAGATAATAACAACTTGACAGCTTGAAAGAAAGTCAGTGTTTCCAGACACAAATCATAACTGCCACCCAACCTTAACCGATTTTAAATTTGCCACGCAAAGATAGACTTGCTTTCTACATTCTAAGAAAAGCAAACACCCACTTAATAAAAAGAATAATCGGAATTCTCTTACCAACTTAGCGTAAAAAGTAAGGTAAATCCATTTTTCTCGAAAGTTATTCTTAGCATCGCTTGAGAATGGAACGGAGCTCCGAATTTTAAGTGTAAATTTTTGAGATAAATTTTGGTATTTAGCTTTTGGTTTCGAAACAATTTCTGTGTCGCGATGGAGATATAATTTTTACATAATTATAACATTATATATATATATATATATATATATAACACCCACACTTTTTAAAAATAATTTCACTCCAAATAAGGCGATACTGTCATGAAGTGAAAGAGAATGAGAAGACTTTAGCGAGGTTTCAGGAATTCAGAAGATTGGCGTTGAATTTAAATTTTGGATGGTTGTAGGTGGCAGGGTAGCAAGAAACCGGAAGTGGTATCCACAGACGAGAAAAGAAACTAGAGTATAAAAAAATTACAATAGAGTATACGTTTACATCTAACTAGGTCAGCAGTAAAACGCAGGGAACTTGTTGCCAAATCTAGTAGCCCGCTTGTGTGTGTCTGTGTGTTTGTAAAATATTATTTTAACTGAATTAATTTCAAAGAAGAAAGACAATCTGTGTTTTTCCTAGTAATTTGTCCAATTTTCGAAACGTTTGTTGCACGTCCGGCTCAAATTGTTACACAACATGCGTCAAATGAAATGTTAATATTCTCACTTCTCTTACAGATCTATTGAAACTATCAAGGGGATAGCTTCCAATCTGGATTAGGAAATGAAAAGATGCTTATGCTTGTGTCACTAACCGCTTCCAACAACAAAAAATAGTCAGAGATTGCCAGCTCCTTGAAAATAGCCAGCTGGCCGAATAGGAAAGAAAGACAGGTGGCTTTGAGTGGACACAAGAGACACATCCACATTGATGGAACTAAAGTTCAGGTCGTCCGTAATAGTTCTGGCTTTGAGCAACGACTTTTGAACCATGACCTACCATTCCTTCCCAGAGAACAAAACAGTCACTGCAACGATTTAATAGATAAGGACAGGATCGAGATCTTGGTTATATATATATATATATATATATATATATATATATATATATTGATGGAGAGATAGATTCCAACAGGTATGGCTCGTCGATAATTTTCACAACCATAACAACCTGAACATGTGGTAACATAAAACGCCTGTCCCAGAAATACAAAGACTTCGAAAAGGT
>OZ038491.1:61613846-61621346 GCA_964036315.1 Acanthosepion esculentum
CTTTTGCCATGTAAATATCTTTCTAGCTACTGAGTTTTTAGCCCGTTTTAAAACATATATATATATATATATATATATATATATATATATATATATATATGCGTATATATATATATATATATATACATATGCGTATGTGTATATATATATATATATATATATATACATACATATGCGTATGTGTATATATATATATACATATGCGTATGTGTGTATATATATATATATATATATACATATGCGTATGTGTATATATATATATATATATATATATATATATATATATATATATATATATATAGCGTTATCTATTCATTTTTCTCATACATTATTTCTATCAGGCTTTTTGAAAAAAACTATTCTAGTAATATTCAATCTCTCATATTTTACACACTTACTTAAAATGGTTCCTTTCTCTTTTTGAAACTCCGCTTACTTTTCGATGTTTTTCGTCTTCAGTTAAAATCTCTTTCTGTCTTTCCTTCTCTCATACACATCTTTCCTGTCTATTTTCTGTTTCTTCCATTCATTCATTTTTAAATCTTTTTCAATTTAACTCTCTTCAAAATCAAACTCTCTTTCAAACTCACTTTTCATCTGTACTTCCTCTCAACTTCCATCATCATGCTTGTTTTTTCTTTTCTCGCACATTCGCATTCTCATTACTATATGCCATCGAGGAGCAATAAATACGTAAGAGAAACTAGAATTAACGTCTCAACCACCATCGTGTAACCGCCGCTGTCTCTTCGCTTTCTGCCAAACCTCGAACTACTACTACTATTACGACGATAACGACTACTATTACTGCCATCATCGTTAGCGTCACTGCTTTCGAACCGGGTTCCCGTTGGTTGATGGCGCTTGTCTACAATAATTAAACCTATTTATTGCGCCTAGAATTAATGTATCGTAACTGTGCCAAGGGACAACTTACTTAATCTCGTAATTTACATATATTCACTTCCCCATCATGTCGTCTATATGCCTTACTCTTGTTAACTTTTGACGCGTTTTGTTTTGAGTTTTCTAATATATTTGTCTTCATTCATTTCTGTTTTCCACCCCTCATTTGGCCATGTTTCTTTTATTCATTCGCTCAAATCGTTCCTTCCTCTTGTCTTATTTCTTTTTCATTCCTTCATAGATTATTCTTGTATATTAATTCATGCATCTGCTTCATTTGTATTTTTTCTTTCGTTATTCCTTCCTTACTTAATTCACAAACATTTCAGCTTTTCGTCTGTTTTCATTTCTGTTAAACTAATGTTTTATTCTTAATTTCTATCATTTTCACTTCTGTTATGATGACTCGTCGTCACTTCCAGCCAATAATATAATGTTTACTAAGATTAGTAACACACAAGGCCATGAGGAGAGATTTTAATGCATTTAAGTTTTTATTTTTATTTTATGCCAATATTACAAGAGAAAAGAGTTTGTCTATGTAAGAAACGTAACCTTTCAAATCCTGGCTTTATTACTTAGACTCGAACCCTACCTCGTAGGTAACATCACCAACACTGCAACAGTTTACTAAAAATAAACTGGTGAAAATTCTGTTCGAAAATAAGTAAATAAACGTAAAATATCGCTTTGATAAATCATTATTTTTTGTATCAATCTCTTTATATGTTTAAGTTGTCATGATTATTACTTTCATTTTATCATTATTTTCATTTGAGGAGATGACTACATCATGCTGAGTCAGTTCATCCCGCTAAACGTTATGCATCTTCGAGACACACAAGTATTTCTATTTTGTCATTATTTCGCCGACGAATCCAGCACGGTTGATTCGGCGTATTTACACATCGACCATATCACGCACCTGAGAGATTCTGTTTTTATCCAAATGACCATCGTCATAGCACCCCACACCACCACACATTTTTGCTATCACAGGATTTTCAGTGGCTTTTGTGGCCTTATAATACAACGGAAAGATAATGATTTAAAAATTTATTTATTCATATATATTCATGCTTCTTAACTTTTTTCTTCCAGAAGTTTTATATATATATATATATATATATATATATATAACATGAAGATGTTATAACGATTCCAACGAGAGAAAAGTGTATATTAAAAGGAAGAGAGGTACCGCAAAAAATATTATCTTTTATTAAAGGATAATATTTTTAAAAAATCCTCATTACAACCCAAAAAGTTTGCGGTACCTATCTTCCTTTTAATATATATATATATATATTATATATATATATATATATGGCACCTCGAGGCGGTGTAATGGTTAGAACAATCACGACTAAGTAGTGAGTTCGATCCTCACTGGGTGTCCCATAATTTCGGCCCTGTGCCGCATCTAAGTTACGCTTTGAAAATCTCTATATACATGTACGAACAAGAAACCTGGGGTCGACTCTTATAGTCGATTTATTAGGAAGGTGACTTCTTGATGTTATTTTCCTGGGAAGGTAATCTCAACCTGCGGCACCTTGTCGGTGAAATTGGGTAGACAGAACTATTTGGTAGCACAAGCTCAAGTCATCGTGACCGAGTGATTACACCAGACAAGGCGCTAATATTGGCTCTGGTTGTATGCCTCATATTTTACACCCAACACGGTTCTTACAGTGAGATTTTTATTTGCTTTATTATAATAATATTTCGCGTATTTAGGCAGAAAATGTTCTTTTAACGAAAATATTATTAACAACGACAGGCATTTATGTCAATTAATTTTAATGATTGACGTTTCAAACTTATGGATCTTTCTTCCCAGACAATGAGTAAATTTCCTCAGAAATTATCCGAAGTTCATTTCAGAAGAAAATGTACAGGAAATATAGTTCCAATTTTCGACTTTCTGAAGGAGGAATTCCGTTAGAGATTCTAAACTTACCTATTGTCTCTACCTACTTTTAAGTAGGTAGAGACAATAATATTACTTGTAACCTGGAAAAGTCGATGATCAAAATTCATGGACACAAAACGTCTATCGTTTTAATATATATATATATATATATATATATATATATATATATGTCACGTATATTGCTGGTGCTAATAAATTTATGCTCGATTTTTAGGGCAATTCCCACCAAGCACGGTGGGAGTGCCACTAGCACGCAAGGGGTTACAGAGGATGGAGAGCAAGAGTAAAGAGGCGTTTTTGAGGAAAGGATACAGAGAAGTATGGGGGAACAAGCTCAGGGTGTCAGATGTCAATTGACATTACACTTGAATATTTGAAGGTTATAATCGTCGGAGAGCGCAAGTAAGGGGAAGGGAATTTCACAGACGGGAAGTGGAGGAGAGGAGCTGTTTAAGAAGAAGAGACGATTACATTTACCTGTTTTGACAGTGAAAGGGTGCGACCGAGATGCCAGCCTGGTAGCTCGTTTAAATTCATGTAGTCCGGGAACCAGCGAAAGTAGTAGCTATTAAGTATATATTAATTAATATACATATTAATTAATATACATATTATTCATCACCGATAGCACGACTCGAAGTTTCATGTGCAAAGCAATCTTCAGGTGGTGGGTATAGACTAACCCTTACTTAATTTATATCATCCGGTTATATATATATATATATATATATATATATATATATATATATATATATATATATATATATATATATATATATACTGTATATGCATAGACATAACGTTATGAACTGATATATACTATACTTTATTTTAGATTAATTTTAGCTTAGTTCGAGAGGTCTACGTTCGGCCTGCATTTGAAACAGACTGTTGGAAATTATGTTTTTATATACTGATGATAATATTGAGGAAATATTTATTATGCGGAACTAGTTCAGATAGATAGAAAATAGAAAAAGAGAAGAAGATCGTGTTACGCCAATTTTCCAAACTGGGCAAGTCAGGATCTGCCCGTCATGGAAAACAGTAATCAATATATTGATTTTTACCTGAGATCAAACATCGACCGTTGTCTCTCAGTACATACATAGATTGCTCAACCAAAAGCAGACCATTTGTTCTTTATTAAGTTAACATGACACAAGTGAAGCGTACTCAGTGTGGCTCTTGGTCTGTAGGACAAGTTTGTTGATTAATACTCTAATGCGAAGCGCCCCTACGAGTCGTTCACCTGTTCTACAAAGTCGGTTTTTTTCCCAATTATTTTCTACTATGAATTACTTTCAACTTTTTTTAAAAATTTCTTTTACAATCCTTTTGAAATTTTACTTTGACATTTTGTTTTGTATTAAACCTATTATTTTATTGATTTTCAGTTCAACTTTCGTACCGTCTCTTTGTTTCCCTGTTAATTGTAACTTACGATCATCTTTGAAAGTCATTTCCCATATATATATATATATATATATATATATATATATATATATATATATATATATATATATATATATATATATATATATATATATATTCTTCAATTTAATAAGAGTTATACTTCATGATATTCATGCATCAATGCTCTTTAAGCCAACCATCTTTACCAACACGTTTGGTTTCGCCTCGTATCAACACGTCTTGTTACTTCTTTCCTAATAAAAAAAAATTTCAAAAATCCGAATATTTTTATACGTATGCAACTCAATGATTGTATCATGCCCACCTTCTGTTAGAGCTTTAACATATTCCTTTTTCATAATTTGTTGTTCTCTGTGGATTTACTACAATAATACTTATTTAATTCTTTTGGATTATTGGTCTTCCGGACTTAATCTTCAACAAAGAGATTTATTTCGGATTTTTTGTCATGTAATTTCTTGATAAAATAATTTTTTTTTTCGTTATTCTCTCTATATCTTTCTACTCGACCTCTTTTTTGTTTCTCATCACTACGTTTCTTTTTCTCTCTTCTTTTTCTTGTTTCATTTCCTTCTTTCTTTTGCTATTTCCCCACTTCCTCTCTACTAAATCATCTCATCCCAATCCTCCTCGATGTCATCCTCTCTCTCTCTCTCTCCCTCCTTTCATCGTTCACTTGTTGTTCTCTTGATTTCTCTCATTTCCAATGATTTATTTCTAAGTTATATGCTTTTTCGTTTCTTTTTTTCTTCTTCCTACTCGATACTTTATTACGTTTTTCCATACTTCTTCCACAACGAATTCTTTTTCAACAACCCGACTGTCTTTTTTTTTATTTTAGCTTTTGCTTCCTTATTCTACGATGAGCAAACTTTACTTTTTTCGAAATATTCTTTTCTTTTTCGTTACATTTTCTGGGTCGTTTTCTTTGTTCTCATCGAAATAGGTTTTTCTTAATTCACCTTTCGTGCTGCTCTTGGACTTACTTTAAGTTCTTCTCAATATGTCTCCTCTTTGCTCGTTCTATTCTTTTCCCTTTAGTGTGGCTGCTCGCTTCAATTTCTTTCCATTTGCGTCTTGCTCTTATCTTTAGTTTCTTCTTATTTTGTTGTCATTTTCTTTTCTTTTTATTTCTCTATTTTCTTGGCCTCAATTCTTCTTCGTCTCATTTTTCTCTTTCTTTTTTTTATCCTCTTCCTTATTTTAATCTTCTTTCACTACTTCACTATCTTTCTTTTTTTTTCTCCTCTTCATTTTATTCGTAATTCTGTCTTCGTTAATCTTTACAATCTCTGGCAGATTTTTTTTGTCTATTTTTTCTACTCTTCCTCATCCAATTTCGTTTTCATTTCTTTTTCTTCGCCAGCTTTTTTTCTTTTTTTTTTTTTACTTATACAGGTTGCCACATAAATACCTTTCACATAATGGTAAGACATTAGTTAGATGAAAACACCATTGCCACTAATGTCCTACCATTATGTAGGCATTATTTCTGCCGCATTCGGTATCGCCAGTTCTACTTAGGATATATATATATATATATATATATATATATATATATATATATATATATGGAGAGAGAGAGAGATACAGAGTGTGTGTGTGTATATATATATATATAGAGAGAGAGAGATAGAGTGTGTGTGTGTATATATATATATATATATATATGAGAGAGAGATAGAGATAGATAACTACAGAGTGTATATATATATATATATATATATATATATATATATATATATATATATAGATAGATAGATAGCTACAGAGTGTGTGTGTGTGTGTGTATATATATATATATATATATATATATATATATACAGAGAGAGAGAGATACAGAGTATATATATATATATATGCAGAGAGATAGATACAGAGTATATATATATATATATATGCAGAGAGAGAGAGATACAGAGTATATATATATATATATGCAGAGAGATAGATACAGAGTGTATATATATATATATATATGCAGAGAGAGAGATACAGAGTATATATATGCAGAGAGATAGATACAGAGTGTATATATATATATATATATATATATATATATATATAGAGAGAGAGAGAGAGAGAGAGAGAGAGAAACTGTATATAGAGAGAGAGAGACAGAGAGAGATACAGACTGTATGTGTATACATATATAGAGAGAGTGAGATACAGTGCGTGTGTGTGAGTATTTTTCTTCTTTTTATTCTTTCTTTGTTTCTCCATTTCCTTTTCTATTTTCTTCGTCAGTATATTTATTTTTTACATTTTCTAAATGTTTTACTTAAAATGATTTAAATAAAAAATATTTCATGCTTATTTCTTCGTTTCCTTCAATTCATTCTTTTCTTTTCCTACGTTGTTTTTTTGGTAATAACTTTTTCTTTTTTTTGCCTGTGGTTTCGTTGGTATGGTTTTTGTATAATTTGTGTTTTTAATTACATGTTTTTTTAAATTCTTATACATTTTATTCCAATTGTTCATTTTCCTTCTTTTTTCTATGTTTTCTTTCACGATGTCGCTGACTTTTTTATATACGTTTTCCTTCCATTTTTTTTCTCTACATCTTTAACTCCAATTCCTTCTTTCTTATCTTTTTTTCCCCCGCTTCCCTCATATTATCGTTGCCATGTTATATGAACAGATATTTCTTCTTCTGCAAGTTTTCCTTCTTCTTCTTCTTCTTCTCTATAGTAGTAATACATATCTGGTTCTCTTTCATTTATCCCCCCGCCTGCTTATTTGGCCTCTCTCCTTTTACCTCCCCACATATTCTTTTCCTTCTCTTTCATCTCAGACTTCACTCACGGTTTGAGACGAAAATAATGTCGCCGCTAAAGACTTTCCATCCTGAGGTGTTAACAGAAATATTGCAGCACGTGTAGATACACATGCGTTCGGCTGTCGACACGATTCTCTAACATTGTAGCGCTCATATAGGGAGACGTACTGCTGAGAGACACACCTAACAAATGAATATATAGATATCACTTTGTATCCGGACACATGTAAAGAGAATATTAAAGTGTCAGATCGTATGTACGCAAATCACATTTACTTTGCAGAAGCTTACGAAGACAGAGGCACACTTACGAACACACGTATACAAGGAGATTAGGCAAAGGAAGTTACATTTATACACACACACATTATATATATATTATATATAATAGCAATTTTGCAATTTGGACTGAGGAATCGGAGAGCCGAGTTCGAATACCATT
>OZ038491.1:61636051-61643551 GCA_964036315.1 Acanthosepion esculentum
ATCTAAGACAAGACTGAGAGTCTCACATTGCATCGCGTCCGCCTTTATTTAGAAGCCCACCTCGTGGTTAGGCAGGGGGAGACAACTGCATTCTCCTCACCGACACTGCACCAATCGCGTGAAGCGAAAATGGGAAGGAGGGCGAACAAAGAGAGAGTGGGAGTAGCAGTTGCAGATGCAACAGTGTTCGTTCGGCGGTGGGGTGGAGACAGTCGCTGAGAACTCTGGCGTAGCACTAGTAAGAGGAGCGGGAGTATCTACTGTAGTATTAGCAAGAAACTGTAACCATTAGATCTGTCATGAAAATAGTTCTTGCCTTTGTATCGTTCTTATCACCAGTTAATAAAAAAAGTCTCTTTTAGTCGACTATACAGAGATCATGACAATATATTCCTCCAGATGAATTTTGGCCTTTATAAATATGTTCGCTGACTGTATTGCTATTTGGCTGTCTCTCTCTCTCTGTATCGATAGCTTTGCTTATTTTTAGTATGTATGAAATAATTGACGTACACAGTATGAGGAGACGGGATGTGTATTCTACACAGAGTCATTCGCTAAGATTACATGGAGAGTCAGCAAAGCAAATCGCACAAGGATAAAATAAAATTAATATAATGTTACAGAAAATAGTCAGAACATCGTGTATATATTTTCTTGCATATCTTTCGAAATATACATAGTTTATTTCGACTCATGTTTTAAAAGAATAGCATCTAGTCTTGTAATTTCGTAGGGTTTTTCGATATCTTCTCCTTGTAAAACTATTCGTCAAAGCATATTCAAATAAGTATTTACATTAGTCGGACTATTGTCCTCATCTTTGTCGCCATTTTTGTCACAACGTTTCGGCCGTTGTACGCTCCGGCCTTCTTCAGGTGGTTGGAATTTCGAACCGAACCCTTTATTTCGATCACTGGGGTAGACTGTTCTAGTTCCAAGAGCCATGTCCTCAAGGACACATGCCACAGTGGATAAAGGCGTTGGTTAGATCCAGTGACAGACCCAAAGAGTGTGAGTTCAATACACGGTTCAGGCAGTGGAGAACTTTCAGAGGGAAAATTAGCAGGAGATAACTGATAACTGACATCCATCAAACATGGCTCGTGGAACTAGAACAGTCTACCCCAGTGATCGAAATAAAGGGTTCGGTTCGAAATTCCAACCACCTGAAGTAGGCCGGAGCGTACAACGGCCGAAACGTTGTGACAAAAGTGGCGACAAAGATGAGGACAATAGTCCGACTAATGTAAATACTGTACATAATACCTCATCTCAGAAATATAAACATATTCAAACAAATGTCACAGTTGACTGAATTATATATATATATATATATATATATATATATATATAAGAAAACGATACATAATTTATATATCAAGAACAATACTGGGGAAATGCATAAAGTGCAAAAAGTTTTCTTTTGACGCGTTTCATCCTTTAGGACTACATCGGACTAGATTTGTTATGATGGTGCGCATGCGCATGCGCACAAACGAGGGATGCTGGGAATTTTTAATTTAAAAAATATTATATATCTATATATATATACATATATAATAAATATAAAAGTGCACATAGAAGTCAACACTTAGAGGCGACAGTCTGTTTCATGCTAGATGCAATCGTCAGGCCACAATGGCGGTTGGAGGTGGCCTGACGATTGCATCTAGCATGAAACAGACTTTCGCCTCTAAGTGTTGACTTCTATGTTCACTTTTATATTTACACAAGCTCTATCTCTGATATTGCGCACTTTATCCCATAAATATAGCACATCTTAAGACTATATTTCTTCATATATATAATAAATATTTATTTTTAAGATATGCCATATCTGTGGGTAAAACGTTCAATATCAGGATAGAGCAAATGTAATAATTATAGGAATGGAAGCAGAGGTCAACAGAGAGGCGATAGCCTGTTTCTTGATAAGTATATATATATATATATATATATATATATATATATATATATATATATATATATATATATGTATGTATGTATGTATGTATGTATGTATGTATGTATGTATGTATGTATGTAAGCAAATATGTTGATGTAGATCCGACGGTATGATGAAAATGTGGAAAAGACAAAGCAAAATCCGAATATGTGAGTTTACTGATTTTTATTTTGTTTTTCGTTTTTCTGTCAACGTCAGACGTTTCGGTCTAATAGACCATCTTCAGGACATGGTTATTGGAGACATATTTATATTAAATTTAAGTTAAAATGAAGAGACGATAGATACAGGACTAGTCAGAAACAGAAAAACTGAAATTCAGTTTCTCAGAATTTTGTTTTCTGTATATATATATATATATATATATATATATACATACAGTGTAACCCGGATATAAGAGAGATTTTCTCTGGGCCCAAATTAGAGCCTGTGTTAATGTATAATAGACCAAACCTGGATATAAGAGAAACTCGGATATAAGAGACTTCTTCTCCGGTCCCGACAACTCTCTTATATCCGGGTTACACTGTATATTTATATATCCCAGAAATCTTAACTAAGGTCTGCTCAGCATAGTTGCAGTATAATCCACATGTTGTCTTTGTGGGTGTTGAGCAAACACAAATTCTGCAAAGTGGTTGGCTCGCCGCCCTAGTAGACGGGTATCCTCGAATACGAGTGGCCATATATTACCCACACACACACATATATGATTTAATCGAAAATTATAGCATAAATATGTTTTATGCTTTAAAATCAGTACAAAAATAGCCATTTTGATTCAATCAAAACTTCTGGTGTCTTATCAAGCAACACCATCACTTGAAAGAAATGATTGTTTTTGTGGTGATTTTATAACATATTTGTGTTATTCTTTACGAATAAATGATAATTGCTCTACTCTGTATTGACCACTCTTTTAAGAAATGTATTTTTGTTTACTGGAATTTATTTCGTATACACCCTATACTTGTGTGTGTGTGAGTTTTGTGTGTGTGTATATATATATATATATATATATATATATATATATATATATATATATATATATATATATATATATTTATTTATTTATTATAATTTTATCATATAGACAAAACCATTTTACTCACAACATAGATGCAACTTGGTTTTAGTGCATTTTAACTGCACATCTACGGGTGAGGGTCGAAAATGGTTATGAACGATCCTGTTTGTAGGCAAGCCCGGATGTAAAACGTCACTTCATATTTTCCATTTTTTGAATTAACGCTGCGAACGTTGGAATTTATATATTACATTCGTTCTCATCGCATCGGAGATATATATATATATATATATATATATATATATATATATATATATATATATATATATAAAGTTATAGTGATACTATAAAGGAATTCGAACTTTGTATAAACAGAAAATCGTCTTCCTCTAACAAGTGTTTCAAGGAAATACGTAGATGAAACTCATGATAATAGATTCAAAAACAAATATATAATCGCGTATTGGAGGGAAACCAGTGTAAGAACAGCCTGATTGCAATAAAAATATCAGTATATGGAATTAGTAAATACTAAACCCTTAGATACCACAGTGCATGGCTCGATTTTTAAAAAAATATAGTAGCAGAGAGACAAGGAGATTGGAAATATGATAACCTACGCTAGAGGTAGTTTCTTCTTGCACAGTAAATTGGTATAAAACCGCCGTATTAACATGTAAGCACGAGTCATGATCATAAATAGCACAGACAGACCGATACTTTCATGTGCATTCTATGCATAACACCAAACACATTCAGATGTATTTAGTGTCTAATCTATAAAAACGATTTCTCAAATCAATTAGAATGACTTGGAGCGAGCTATTTTTGGGGGTCGAGGAAAATACCCTTCCTCATCGAATCGAATGAACTGTCTTTACAGTATCACAAAAATCTGAACATATAACAAAGATCACAACGATAAAATCTCGCATGTTAAACATTAACGTTAAAGAATAACAACAAAAAGGAGTAACTATTACGTTGGTGCAAAAATAATGTCGTTTTCTCACATGAAGTTGAACGTCAAAAAACGACATTATTTTTGCACCAACCTAATAAAAATGATATTACCGTAAAGTGGTACTATCGGAACACAAGAAAAAAAAAAGAAAGTAGTTCAAAAGGTTTATCGACCCTCTCTCATCAGAGCTCCATGGAAGAAAATAAACACCAAAACAAACTTTATGTATTAAATATGCCAAAATTAAATGAAGAGGGATGGCATGAAGGACTTAATAGAAACAGACTTAAACATCTTCAGGTGATAATTAAAGGGAACTTAATTTTGTTTATTGCACTGTGCAAGTTGATGGATGGTTGATAACTAAGCAGCTCTCACCGAACCACCCACGCAAATTGTTCAAATTGCCCTTCCAGTTATTAGTTGGTTCTTGTTGATTGATCCGTTTCTCCAACCTCCTTTCTAATAACTTATTCAGCATTAGACTAACACTTCAACTGGAAAATTACCGAATGATGAGAAGGTAGAACATCCTTTCAGATTCAACTCAACACTGGTCGGGCAGTAAAGATATGTAATCTAGGGCAGGTTCACTTTTATACGTATGGAAGATCAATGTTGTATTCGATCGGAAAGCTAGTCTAGGATTTCGTAAGTATTGACATGAAAATAGATTTATACCTTTTACCAACTTTTAAGCATTTAGTTTTAATTATCATCTAAAAAACAATGTACAGAAATACCTAATTTCTGCAGGTTTTTGCTTGCAAACTGACTTCAACATTTTACTATTTCAAGAGTAATTCAAATAAAGTAGTTTTTTTTATTAGATTCATTGAAGTGAAAATATATTCAAACCAGAATTCTAATTATGAATTACCACAAACAAAATATGAATTTTTTTACATTATTCGATAAGTAAAAACAGTGTAAAAATGTAAAAGATTTTTAAAAAAAACTATTCAATGAATAAGATTTGTAAGAACATAATTTATAAAAACAAATAGATAAAAGTGTATATAACACCATAATAGTGCTGGACACAAAGTATGAGAAAAAATGTTTTAAATTTGCATTGTTTATTGAAATTTACTCTATTCGACAATACAATCACACTAGAAATACTGCACTGTAAAAATATTACAACATAATATAGTTCAATTGTTCAGTTTAATTTCCCTTTGAAGTAAATGAGATTCTTATTTGATGAAATGATTTAGTAATAATGCGTGTATGTGTGTGCTATGCACTTTATCCACATAAAGTTTGTAAAGCTTCAGGAAGTTAAAAAATTAATAAGGCTGTCCTATGAGGCTTTCACTGATCACTGGAATGAAATTCCAACGCTACAATTTTAAAACTAAACTTAATCTTTAAACTTGATTCCTCAGAAACCGGTAACGATTTGGAAAAAAAATGTTTCATGATTTATCATTTCAAACCACAACTTTTAAATTGTGTTCAATATCACGGTTCCAAAAGTCGACGTGCCCCGGTAGAGATATCACTATTTTTAAAACTTTGAAACCATCCTCCGAGTGAAGCTGGTACTCACATCACGGATCCATTCGTAAACAGACAGGATATTTCTGGGGCCCGGTCGGCTTGGGTTTAACAAATTGTATTTTTCCCGAATGCTAGACTTCTAAATATCCATTCATTTTTCATTTTCTTCCAGAAATTTATTGATAATTTCAAAATCTGAATCTAATGTTGTTTCTCAGCAAATTACCATGCTTAATCAGTTTTATATATAAATATATACAGTGTAACCCGGATATAAGAGAAACCCGGATATAAGATAGATTTTATCTAGTCCCAAATTTGAGCCTGTGTTAATGTATATATAATAGACCAAACCCGGATATAAGATACCTCTTATCCGGTCCCGACACACTCTCTTATATCTGGGTTACACTGTGTGTATATATATATATATATATATATATATATATATATATATATATATATATATATATAAGATGAAATGAAGTGGTTATAATGGTTCCAACGAGAGAAAAGTGTGTATATTAAAAAGAAGAGAGGTACCGCAAACATTTTTGGTTGTAATGTGGGTTTTTAAAAAAAATATTATTCTTTATTTTTCATAGTTTTATATAGTTTTACAACACGTGTTTCTGGTCTTACGACCGTCTTCAGGTAAAGGGTGGAGATTTCCACATATTATTAAAAATAATTATTCAAAATAATTAATTTGTTTCCTTTATGTTTTTCAATGTTACATCTTCTCTATATGAGACATTCTCTGTTTTTGTATATATATATATATATATATATATATATATATATATATATATATATATATATATATATATATATATATATATATAGATAGATAGATAGATAGATAGATATGTAACTTTTATATATAAATTTTTGCTGCCATGAAAATAAGACATTTCAACAGTTATATCAACCAATGAGAGCGAGTTTCCCTTACACTTATGTTAGAAACAAGGCATCCGATCTGTCTACCAAGATATCTCTTGGAGTAAAAGGTAAATTCCCCTACTACTTTGTATACCAGTATTTGCCAGCCTATTGGACGCAGACAGATTTTGGCATGGAATATTTAGGAAAAAAATGGACATGACAAACAAAATTCTAACCTTACCTTTAAGTGATATACTCACTAACCATGAAGAAACACTTACAGTATTAGCACAAATTATACTACTGGTACTTTAAAAAAAAAAAAGAAATTAAAGAAGGCTTAATAAACAGGATATATTTTGGAAAAGAAGACTTTTGGTACATTTCATAATGCATTTATTGAAAATTGTTTCAGTTGTTTTTCAGTGAGCAATATCTGCACATGCAGTAAATTCATAATAGCTACAAATAACTCTACTGGTATCAGTGAACACTGGTACATATATTGGAATAGGCAAAACAAAAAAAACTAAAAACAAAAATATGGTACTTGTTGGTAAATGAAGTCCCATACCACATATGCAAAAAAAGCAAATTCCAATATCTGTATATCAACAAAAATACACAAAAAGCAGGCAGCAATATACCATCCAAAGCAAATATTTCTGTAAAATCTGGTATTTCTCTGAAGAAGCTGGAAAATATTGCGCCATTCCATAAATTACTTAATTTCTTCAGGATGGATTTTTCAAGGATATTCTTATTGGATATAATATTGATTGTTCACTTTTAGGAGTCCTAGTTTTAGAGCTTAGCTCGATGCATGCACTGATTCCTGGTGAACCCCACTTTTTTCGTGGTCTTCATGTCCCTCTCATACATGATCGTCCGGTATTGGACGCAGGGTAATTATGTGGACAAAATCCGCGTCCAGTACGATACGGCAATTAAAGTATATCTCTATCTATAAAAGGCAGTGTGTGTGTGTGTGTGTGTGTGTGTGTGTGTGTGTGTGTGTAACGAATGCACGGCCGCAATTTTCGACGGATTTGCACCAAAATTTACATGCACATGCTCCGAGTTAGTTTCCAGGCCAAGACCGACTTTGTATTTCCCAACTCCCATCGATAGTGGAAATAATCGATT
>OZ038491.1:61653551-61663551 GCA_964036315.1 Acanthosepion esculentum
AAAATTATCCATTAAAACGCATATGATGCTTAGTGTTTAACCTCATCATCCCACGTTCATTATCAAACGAATGCCAATAAGGAATGAGGACCGAATCAAATGCAAAGAAAAACTTATGGTCATTCGGCTTGAGATTAATATTCCATCCAAAATCTTGAAGCAATTACCTTCTTGAAGCTTTGTCAAATCGAAAATAATCAATTAATGACGGAAAGCTTTTAAAGGTTAAGTGGAACATTGTGAAAAATATCCAGGCAATCATTGCTCAGAACAACAAAATGTATGCTTTTCTGACATTTCATCGGATATAACAGTTTTCCCTCCCGGTGCCAATGTACTGAGAATGAGTGTGGATATGCTGAGGACAAAGGTTTTCATAGTCGCGATATGAATGTTTTTGACCATAAAAAAATCAGAATCCTCCACTCAATGACAGGTATGGCGCACGACCTGATCAGAAAAATGTCTCAACTGTATACAACTGCTCAATGGGTAAAAATAATTTTGAGCAAAGGAATCTTGTAGGTTTTCGAGAGAACCATCCTTACTCTATCCTCATATACAGAGTCGACAGATGCACAAATTACTTGACGAAAACAAACTAAACCACTTGGGGATTTCAACAATAGCAAAAACAAATGAATGGCATATGGAATACGAGGGGAAAATAATGTCATAATCAATATATTGGTACCCCACACTACTTCCAACTAAAGGTTAGGAACGCAGGCTCGATCAATACTGGGCAGAGTGATAACTGAAAAAAAAATCAACTAACGGTAGCACATAGTTTGTTAGGCCAATTAAGGTCGGATGTCTCCTTAAAAGTAAACGGCTAATATTACTGTTACCATTTTCTATAGACAACTCTGATATAAAAATAAATAAATATATATATGCCGGCAAGTTCTGACCCATCTCGCGACAAAATAAATCGCTCTTCACAATGTATATGCAGTTGACTCTGCTGAATTATAATAAAAAAATATTAAATGCCCTTACTTCATTGTCCAGTATATTGTGAGAACCCGAGGACCTGAATGCGTATATATATATATATATATATATGTATATATATATATATGTATATATATATATATGTATATATATATATATGTATATATATATATGTATGTATGTATGTATGTATGTATGTATGTATGTATGTATAAAATCTACTTAATTAGTTCGAATGATTGAATTGATCGTGAAACTTGCATCTGACATCATGCCACGATGTTTATTCAGACAGTAGATTGCGAAGTCATGTGAATTTTTCTTTTAACCATTTTAGTCATTGTGCGTTGTGCAGCAAGACTCATACCCAGGTTGGTGGGGAATATGTGCTTTAATCAAAACACCATTTATTGATATATTAACATTGAAGGATAAAGTGCTATCAGTAAGTAAGTTTTAGAGTTTTAACTTTCGTCCAGCAAAAACAATTGACTGCTTCCAAACAGTTCCGACGACCGAATTTCACGACAAAGGCTTGTATTAAACCAAACTATAGTTTACATGCCTTTTCAAACAGTGTTGTACGATTTAATCGTCTACTCTTGCCGATATGACCAAAAGCTAATCGACCATGGTGAGATTGGAACCAGTGTCTTATTCTGCGAACAATCACGCGCTGGCCACGCAGCCACAACTCTGATGAATCATTAATTCTGCGTGATATATAAAAATCAATAACAGATGTAGATGATGCTTTTGACATACAACTCTGCAATAACGAACACATGTCGAGATTTAGCAAATACATTAATTGCGATAATCATACCTACGTCGAGATTCAATAAAAATTTTAGATTCACATTGAACCCATGCTTCAGATTTAATTGAAATCCAAGTATTAAAAAAGAATGCTTACATCAGAAAAATATTTCTTACCCCCCAACAAAAGAATACCCCCCCAAACCCCAAATAAACAAAAAAACAAAAAAACAAAAAACAAAACGGTGTGACAGCTGCAAACTTGGGCCGTACATTTATATCCCTACCCTATTCTATATCCCTATATATCGTTATTTACGTTCGGACAAATGGTCTCATCTTCATTGATATTGTCACAATCTTTAGGCCGCTGTGCCCTCCGGCCTTCTTCAGTATTGTCTTGTTCTTGTTACTACTATCCAGTTGTTGATCACTTTGTTTCTGCCGAATCTCTGAGTGTACTATCCAGCCTAATGATTGAATTCACAATAGCTTTTTCATCAACATTCACGAAACGCTTTCACACACACGTGAATCAAGGACTTAGAATCTTAAACTAATGTTCATATTTTCTGTCTGCTGCTGTGCTTGAACTGCTTTGTCATTATATGTGAGGAAAAAAAAGAAAGAAAATAAATGTATACATTTGACTGTCACGAAAGCGCTGACACTTTATTGATTCATTATAGGACTGACGCAGCCAGAGTGGATCAATTTGTAGCTTTCTTTTCTTGCTCGCCACATATCTATATTTTTTAACTTCCATTTTATAAAAAAAAGGCTTTGTCTCACAACCACTATTCGAAGAGGAAAAACAAAGCTTTTTTAGCAGGCAGTGATGAAATATCTAAAGCAGTTTAGTTTGTTTTTTTAAATTTTAATTAATGGCGACCGAATGGGCAGGATTTAAAAAATATCTATACTCCCATATTGTATGATACTATGTCAAGTATAAAAGGGCCGTATTGAACGTTGTTTGGTTGTCAAAATTTAGTCTACACGTAGAAAGATATTTGTGCATGTAAAACAAAGTTTCTAACTGATAAACTTTTAAGAAAAGCGAAATCCATTCTGCAACCATCTCTTTCCGTGGATATTTCAACACGGCATAAAATCTTTTCGTTCCTGGAGTGACACCGGAGAAATAACTGGGATAGATAGAGAAAAGGAAACAAAAAATAAATGTTAAAAAAGACGAATAGTAAAGAAGAATGTTAGAGAAAAAATGAATAATAAATAAAATGAATGGTAATGAAAAATGAATGGTAATAAAACGAATAATAAGGAAGAACGAATGGTAAAGAAAAATGAATCCTAAAGAAAAACGAATGGTAAAAAAAATTTTTAAATAAAGTAAAATCAATGGTAAAGAAAAATTAATGTAAAAAATAACAAATACTAAAGAAAAAGGATCATAAATAAAAAAAGAATGATAAAGAAAAATGGAATGATAAATATGAAAGAACGGTAAATATAAAAGAATGTTAATGGAAAAAGGAAAGTTAATGGAAAAAGGAAAGTTAATGGAAAAAGGAAAGTTAATGGAAAAAGGAAAGTTAATGGAAAAAGGAAAGTTAATGGAAAAAGGAAAGTTAATGGAAAAAGAAAAGTTAAAGGAAGAAAGAATGGTACAGAAAGAATGGTACAGAAAGAATGGTACAGAAAGAATGGTACAGAAAGAATGGTACAGAAAGAATGGTACAGAAAGAATGGTACAGAAAGAATGGTACAGAAAGAATGGTACAGAAAGAAAGAATGGTACAGAAAAAAAAAGAATGGTAAAGTAAAAAAAGGATTGTAAAGAAAGAAAACTATGGTAAAGAAAGAAAACAATGGTAAAGAAAAAGGAATGGTAAATAAAAATGAATGGTAGAGGAAAATGAACGGAAAATTAAAAACAAAACAAAAACAAAAAAACAAAACCCCACCTGACTGTATGGACATATTTGGAAAACATTTAAAAGAATTAAAATTCACATTGTATACTCTTCACCAATCTTTGTGCTAATGTTCATGTGGTATCAATTAACGAAAGCAAAGTTGACTATTTTTGTTTAATCATCCCCCGGGCCAAGTAAGACGCTAAAACCACTATTGAGCGCAAAAGAAGCATAGAAAATCTTATTAAGGAGAAAGGGTAACAAAAACAGGTTTAAAAAATGAAGGAAGATTGACGTTGTGTTTAAACTTGTTGAAGATTACAGGAAAGTAAGAAACTGGAAGAGTTCGACATGCGATAAATGCAAGTGAAGAATCTGTCAGTAAAGATCTTGTGGTTGCATCTATAACTTCGAAGGTAAATCTTATTTCACTCTTCATTTGTACAGGTATATTTCAAGCCCGAAGTATATTTCAGATGCCCTAATGTTATGATAGAATCTTTACATGAAATCACAAGTAAATTCAGAGCAGCTGTCAACGATTCCAACACTATTTGATTTCAAAATAAAGCTCAGTTATTTCATCTCCAAATTTGGCTTAATTCAAACAGAGCGATGCATGTTATTTCAAACTCAAGGTCTGTCAGCTAGAACACAGATGACAATTAGTTCGACCGGACAATGATAGATCAACTTCCTAGAATTTGCCAGTATTTTTAGGTGCATAACAGAATGAAAAACATCCGGTGAAAATGTCGCAGGAAATGCATTACACGCACTGGGATGTGCTTCTGCAACGATTGAGCTAAAAGGAAATAGGATAACATAAAAAAGGAGTTGACCGTAGTCAGGATAATCGAGTCAATGCGAACGATCCGTTCCTTAGGTGCATAGTGTGTGTTTCGCCAGTTCTACATAGAGTTTGAATTCAGAGTCCTCTTCCTAGACCAGTTGCCAACCAAGGCTACAAAACCAGTTTTCTACTATTTAGCCATAAATGAGGAAGAATAGTATATAGAAACAATTGGATGCGTTTATTCTTTAGTTTATATGGAGAAATAACCGCATTGTACTTTAGTTTATATGGAGAAATAACCGCATCGTACTTTAGTTTATATGGGGAAAAAGGTTTGGTAATAACTTTAGCCATTGGGAAAATTGGTTGCATTCACACTTTAGTCTATAGTCTAGTTTGTATTATAGAATATCGGAAATCACTGATCGGTTTTATATTTGAGTCTGTAGGTAAATATTAGTCAAGTTTGTATTTGAGTGAGATCATTAAGATTTGTCGGCTGGATTCTTTTTTATACTATAGTTTGTAGGTAAAGACAAACCGGGTTTATATTCGGATTTGTAGGTAAAAAATTGTCGGGGTTACACAGAAGCCTTTAGGTACAAGTATGCTAAATTTATCATTGTGTCTATGGAGAATATTGATCGTGTTTATAACTAAGCCTTAAAGTATCTACTCGGAAGGTGACCTCTTTTGGAGGAGCGGTATTACCTCTCTACAAGTGGGTCCGTCTCTACTCTAGGTACCGTCGACACGGTAATCAAAACGCTGCGCCGATGGTAAAACGCGGACAATTTTAAACGGCGATCACACTTGACATATTTATATAGAAATCTATTTGCAATCTATTCATCCAACTTTATAGACTTATCTCAACTTTTACCTGTCATTACTCTCGTTATTAGTTTCATCGATTAATCTATGTACTAAGGTATTAAATTCTATCCAGCAATCATAGACTTTCTAGAAACTTTGTATAGAGATCATTATGAATTCATCCAAACGTTCTTGAAAAAACAAAACTGTAAGATTGCCATCAAAGTCGTCATTTTATGATAACCTTAGTTTCAGACAAAATTTCTGTCACTAACCCACAATGTCCCTATAATACTGCACTATTACTAAGTTTTTCTGTCCTCCTTTCCGGTATCAGAACACCAAATATTCTTAGATTTGTTGGATATGTCCAAGATGACAAACCCAAATAATCAGTTTAGTTGAGAAACCGTATCAATTATAAGCACATTTTTCTCGCAAGAATGCGTTTTTACCAGTTTAAATTCAGGAGTCCAATCAAAAATTTCCACAAAGGTACGTTTACCTGAATAATGTAAAATAGTTTTTAATTAACCGGACCAGATAGCAATATCAGGATTCTGGTCATGGAATATTCTCTTGTCTGAAAAGCAGTTCTGTATATGATGACATTTTACCTTTGCCGGCATACTAAATAGCTCTATTCCCTTCACATCAGGACACGGCTCCATCTCAAGTAGCAGGACTGAGTCCAAGGCACTGAAGTGCTCCAGCGAGCTGGGATATAGACCATCCGTGCCATCCTACTGTGCTATCAGCTCCGATTGGCTGGCTACGTTCATACACAACCAAGCGCTCACTCGGTAGAGCAAAGTTACAAAAGACATGCTGAAGTAGTCTCTCAAGCATTGTGTCATCCCCCGTTCCAACTGGGAAGAGTTTTCTATGGACCGTGCTATCTGGCGCTTCCTTGTAAGGTCCGGAGTGTGTGATTTTAAAGAGAGAAGAATTAGGGATGAAGAACAGAGACGCCAGAAAAGGTAAGATCGAGAGGGCTCCGCCTCCCAGCCTGGTTTAACCACCAGCATCCCATGTCACAACTGTAACAGACTTTTCAGGGTGAAGATGGAATCATTAGTCATCTCCCCAACCCCCGTGCACTTTGACTTCGAATCACACACGGCCGTGTGTGATTCGAAGTCAAAGTCATCCTCGTATGTGGAGGGCGAAAATACCTTTGCTGAACTTCACTTCTGCTGACATTTTACATTAGATCCCATTCACATCTAATGGTGATCTATATTTGCAACTTCCAAAAATTTGCATAGCGTCAAACAACAATAATTATACTTTAAAATACTAAATGCACCGCCCGAAATATTTCTTTCTTTCTTGAGAGACATTCTCATCTCTGTTAAAAGAAAAAGGTTTGACAGTCTCACAACATATATTTATACTCTATCTGTTTACGTGTGCAGCTTTATAAAGAAAACAAGCAAAACGGCATGATTGGCTTGAGGCGATAATTCCACTCACCACATTGCATTGGTTAGAAGTTATTAACTTTTAGTCTAGGCATTATTATACGCCAGTATTTGTTACATTATTATTATTATTATTTATATGATGTATATGTGTAGCAAATATACACTGAATGTGCTGCATGTAATGCTATGAGCATGTAAGAAAGGCCGCATACTTACCTATGAGAGTTGCGCGATCAGGTAAAAACATTGTCATGTGATGTCTCTTATTTAACCGATTTTTAACACTGTGACGACGTTTTTTTGACTGTGCGCGTCGAAATGTGTCACGTATCGCGATTATAAGGAAAACATACACTACCGTTCTGCGTCTGGTTTATTTCGTTTTATTTTTGTGCTTTCTGAAGAGACAAGAATCACCGCTCCACTTCTTGCTAGCGTCTCTTCTTTTTCAATTCGTGCCATTCAGTCACTCATTAATTCTGTCAACATCTGCTACAAAGGCTTTTCCTTAGTATCTTGCGAAAAGCATTGTGAAATCTGTCACACTTACGTACGGTGCCAGCTTTTTGTCAGTGTTGGCGACAGCAATACTTGCGCGAACGCTTGCTGAAAACATGAGACGATCTAACAACATTAGTGCACAGATTTAAATCTTCAATCTTAAACGTTTCTTGTCTTTTTCTTAACATTCTTCTCCTTTTATGTTCTTTAAATATGCCGGTGGTGGTGGATCTCGACAACTTCTTCTGTTTCTGTCCTAAGTAACAGTTTTCTATTTGCTACCTCTCTTGTGTATGCCATTTTCACTCAGATTTGTTAAATACAGCCTTGTGCAAAATAATTGAAACAAAACGAATAATTCTGTTATTATTTACATTTTTTCGTATTTTTACAATGAAACATGACCTAGTACACATGTTAGTACTTCGCATGCCCATTACACGAAGTCGTTCCTTGCAGATTGACCACAGATTCTCGATTGGATTTAAATCAGGAGAGTTTCCAGATCAGATATAATACGTTGATTTGATCACTTGTAAGGCATACCAGTGAGTTCGTGCAGTGTTACAATTTTCGTACGCTTCCTTGGAGTAACGTCCATTGCAGTGTCAATGGTCGTAGGAAAATTCATCGACAGTCGAGACAATAGTGTTTGGACGTGATAAAAATGGGATGCAATCATGGATGACGCCATATTTTTCAAGGTCAAACAAATTTCGTCATATACTCCGAAAATAGATTCATATTACTGCACACCACTGCAAATAACCTAATCTAAGGAAACAATACAAATCGATTACACCCTGTCACACCGGCGGGTGTAATACTGACTGTATGGTGAAAGAAATGAAACTAAAGCGGTTGTTTCAATTTAATTGTACAAGGGTGTAGGTTACTCGTTTTCTCTTATTCTTTAAACTTCAGTATGCCACATGAGTGTTCTATTCACCTTACTGCCTTTTCGCTTTATATGCCCCCCAAATGTTCAGTTCTAGCTTCCTAGTTTCTAAAATGGTTCGTATTCCCCTTAAAACCTTCCCAGATCGTGTTTCCAGTTGTCATCGGTCGAACCAATTGTATGTCTTTTCAGGTCGCCTTTTAAGGTGTGGGGGAAATACGCAACATTTAATGCCATGTGTAAGATTATATATTACGTAACAGTTCAACACTATTTCCAGTCTGTTTCTCAATTTATGAGAAGAATCTTTCACTATTCTGTGCATCATGTATAGGGTGTCAGCAACTTCTTTTACCTTTTTGCTCTAAGCAATATCCGAATCTTTCCCATACATCTTTGATGCATGCTCTGACATAAATTCATCCAATCAGTTAAAAACTGTTTTAGCCTAGAAAGAGTTGCTGAATGAGGAATAACGAGAATGGAGGTTGAAAATGAAATGGTAATCTTTATAACATCAACAAAATACACTGCTCGCTAGCGGCATGAAGTGGGTAAACCACTGCTAGCAGTGAACTACTTAGACAGCATATTACGATATTTACATGCCTCCCCACGAGTTACGATGTGGAACAAGGCCAACTTTAATGTGGAGAGCGTCGACCGGGTTTCTCTCTGGCCGAAAACACGGCAAGAGCTTCCCACGCTGGCAGCGTGAGCTGTCAGCTTAGTCAGCATATTGCCCCCACTTACAATTGTATCCAACGTATTTATGAGGATTGGGGCATAGTGTACATAGATGCCGTATGTAACAAGTACGTTATTTACTGTTTCGCTATGTCCCACTTCTTTAAATATGTCATGAGATTGGACCATTTTGAAAGCAAACGTGTCTTTCTCATTTTATTTAGAAATTCCTCGTTTCTCAGGTGTTCTGTCAGTTCTCAGCGTCCGTCTGTAGACCCAAACTTGTTTCATGGAATATTTTCGCCATGTCTTTAAGAAATTGTCCAGTATTCATTGTCAGACATGAGGATAAAAGAATTTCAGTGCACTTTCATCCGTTTCTACTAAAACGTTCCTATTTATTAATACTTCGCTTGATTTCTGAAAAGCCTCTTCCTATATTACACGATGTCGATCTCGGAATCCCATTTACTGCCTAATTGAAAACAACTCTGATTTTTTAAAGTATTTTTTGTTTTGTCCATCCAATACATACCGGGCGTAAGAGCAAAATTGTCCACCCCCACAAAATGTTTAATAACTAAAAAAAAAAACACTAAATTAATTATGTTTCTTTTTTCCAGGATTTCTGATAAGACGTTTAGGCACCTTCACACCACTTGTAAGAATCATGAATAACCCTATGAGTTTTACAGCTAGAAAGAGAATAGTTAAAATTCGTTTTCTGTGAGCTCCACTATGTTTCCAAACTAAGCAATGGTTGGAGGAAAAAGATAATTCAGGCCTTCGGTAATGGTACCAACATTCATATTCTTGACTTCCATCTTGAAAGTCCATTCAAGAACCATCCTGTTGTGAGCTTCTGATCCAGTTTTCCTCTGTCCTGTTCCATCATTTTTAAACTTATTAATCATTCTCTTGAGGGTTCTTGAATGGACTTTGAAGATGGAAGCCACAGTATGAATGTTGGTACCATTACTGAACGCCGGAATGATCTTTTCTTCTCTCACCTTTGCTCATTTGCGACACAAAACGATTTTAACTTGTTCTCTTTCCATTTGAAAAACTCAAAGGGTTTTTTTCAGTGATTCTTTTGAAAAAGTGTATTAAGATGGTTAAATGTTTCATCTGAAATCATGGAAAAAAGAAATTCATTTAGTTTCGTAGATTTTTAGATATTAAATATTTTGTGGGTTGGAATATTATACTGTCACATCCGATATATATCCTTATATACATGAAAATGATCGGAAGGTGATATTGTTGTGGGTTTTATATA
>OZ038491.1:61668551-61681051 GCA_964036315.1 Acanthosepion esculentum
AATGAAGACAAAATAAAAGAAAACAAAATTGTCCAGGGAAGAAAAGAACGAAAGGACAAAATAAAAGAGGGTTAGAAGATAACAAGAAAGTTAAAGAAAAACTAAGAAATGAAGGTAAGGAAAGAAGGAGAGAAAGGCAGAAGGGAAAGGAAGAAGGAGGGAAAGGAAGAAGGAGGGAAAGGAAGAAGGAGGGAAAGGAAGAAGGAGGGAAAGGAAGAAGGAGGGAAAGGAAGAAAGAAAGAATAGAAGAAGGCAGGAAAAAAAGAAAAGAAAAAAGAAACAGCTAAAAGTTACATGTCAGAAAAAGAAAAAAATGGAAAAAAAAAAGAAAAAGGGGAAAAGGAAAAATGAAAAAGTAAAACGAAAGAATAAAAGTGAAACGAAAGTAATAAAGAAAAGAGGCAGGAAAAAGGAAAAAGAAAGAAATTAAAGAAAAACGAAAAGAGGCAAGGAAAAAGAAAAACGAAAAGAGGCAAGGAAAAAGAAAAACGAAAAGAGGCAAGGAAAAAGAAAAACGAAAAGAGGCAAGGAAAAAGAAAAACGAAAAGAGGCAAGGAAAAAGAAAAACGAAAAGAGGCAAGGAAAAAGAAAAACGAAAAGAGGCAAGGAAAAAGAAAAACGAAAAGAGGCAAGGAAAAAGAAAAACGAAAAGAGGCAAGGAAAAAGAAAAACGAAAAGAGGCAAGGAAAAAGAAAAACGAAAAGAGGCAAGGAAAAAGAAAAAAAGAAAGATGCAAGGAAAAAGAAAAAAAGAAAGAGGCAAGGAAAAAGAAAAAAAAGAAAGAGGCAAAGAAAAAGAAAAAAGAAAGAGGCAAGGAAAAAGAAAAAAGAAAGAGGCAAGGAAAAAGAAAAAAAGAAAGAGGCAAGGAAAAAGAAAAAAAAAGAAAGAGGCAAGGGAAAAGAAAAAAATGAAAGGAGGTAAAGATAAAAGAAACAGAAAGACGACAGGGAAAATAAGGAAAGACAGCAAGAAAAAGAAAGAAAGCGGGTAAATAAAAATAAAAGAAGAAAGATCAAAGTAAAAAAAATAAAATAAAGGATTTTACTCTTAATCCCTAGATTTGAATGATTTTTGTTTATCATTTTATCGTTTTGTGTAAAATTAATGAAAATAAATAAATGTGACTGGTTTCTAATTAGAATTTACATTTAATGGCTCCTAATTTGAAATTTAATCTAAATTAACCGTATTAATTCGATGTCCCATTTTCTTTTATTTTTCCGCTTTCGCTGAAATACCACATGAAAACATGTCCTTTATTTCTAAGACATGATTTTCTGCTCCCTTGCTTATTTATTCTGTCTTCTTTTTGTGATTCACTACCGACTTTAAACGAGGAATGACATTTTTTTCATTAAGATTAAACATTTGCTAAAGTTCTCTTTTCTTTCGGATTGTACTCTTGAAGGATGAGGTTGCAAAGATCAGCCAAAATGCTTTGATAACAAAAAAAGAAAAAGAAAACAACTGAAAATGTCACACAGAATACAACATTTTGCCAAATGTACACAGTTTGAAATTAATTCCTTCTAACTCGATTTCTCATGTTGTAAAACTTAAAATATTAAGAGCGACAACCTAAAGGCAATCATTTTTAATGACTGAGGAAATATTAGAACATTTTTTTTAGACATTTACTCAAAACCTTCTTTCATGTACACATCTAAAAGATTACCTACACCTTTGTGCAAATTAATTGAAACAAAACGAATAATTCAGTTATTATTTACTTTCTTCGTATTTTTCCAGTGAAACATGATACAGCGCAGATGTTAGCATTTCGTATGTCTATTCCACAAAGTCATTCCTTTCAGATTGATCGCAGATTCTCGATTGGATTTAAATCAGGAGAGTTTACCGGCCAATATATAGTACTATGATTTACTCACTGTTAAGGCTTGCCAGTGTTTTCGTGCAGCGTTACAATTTTTGTACAATTCCTTGGAGTAACGGCCATCACAGACAATAGCAGTAGGACAACTAATCGACAGCGACGACAGTAGTGTCTGAGCGTGACAAAAATCTGATGCAATTACGGATGACGCCATATTTTTCAAGGCCAACAAATTTCATCATACACCCCGAAAATAGATTCATATTACTGCACACGACTGTAAATGACCTAATCTGAGGAGAAAATAGAAATCGATCTCGCCCTGTCACTTGAGTGTGTCTAAAACTGACCGTATGGTAAAAGAAAGGAAGCCAAAGGAGTTCTTTCAATTAATTTCCGCAAGCGTGTATCACTCTAAGGAATTTTTATTATTAATTTTATATATTAGTTTGTATCAAAAGTATTTTCCTTTCTTAAAGGCATTTATTTCAAAGCGTATTTTATGCACTTATCTAAATATGTTATTATAGATTAAGATGAGTTAAGGCGAATTGGCAGAACAATGATGCCTTTCAAAAAGCAAGTAGAGTATGAAGAAACAGGACTATTTTGATGAACTCTATGTAATATTGTTGCTCCTCTATGGCAGTGATTGATAGACAAATTCACAGTGACTCAACAGAATCACACTGAGAATACCATGAACCTAACATGCGCGCAACGAGGAAGTTTTGAAGGAAAATGGAAACAATGGAAAATTAGAATTCGATAGAAAGTCGAAACTTTATGACATATAATAAGGAACGAAGCCTTGGATAATTTGACGCACAAAATAAATACCGAAAGACAAGAGGGGAAAGTGTAACGCAGCGAGGTAAAGAGTAAAAAAAAACGTTAGGAGCTTGTATAAATGAATGACAGAGCAAGAATTTGGAAGAATAGCAAAAACTAACTTTACATATTTTACACTAAAGTTTATTCATGCACATATAATCCAATTCCGAGGTATATTTTGCAAAACTGACCACTGACCGCTAACGTTGCTCGGCGAATATGGCAAATGGAATCAACCATTAAGAAATATATAGACTGAACTGCCTGCAATTGGCTTAAAGATTTTAAAGGTGTTACTGGTTTACATAAAATATAGTCTAGATAGGGATGATAATCAGATACTAACCTGAGAAGACGAGTCATGTTTTTAAATAGCTGGGTCAGATCGAGAGTTTCATAAAAATGTTATGCATGACGCCTAACTTGTTCAGAAATATCTAAATTGCCAGCTTTCTCAGATAAGTGGTTAAAATGGGTTTGATCGAATAAAATCTGTAGGTTTTAGCGAGGAACATTCTTATTCAAACTATCGCATCTTACAAAAACACACAACTTCAGAACTAGCAAAATCTATCTGTTTATATTTTTGAGATGAGGTATTATGTACACTATTTAGATACTTACTATTGTCCTCAGACTGGATAAAGGCGTTAGTTAGATCCAGTGAGAGGACCCAAAGAGAGTGAGTTCAATACCCGGTTAAGGCAGTGGAGAACTTGGAGAGGGGAATTAACAAGAGATAACAGATAACTGACATCCATTAAACATGACACGTGGAACTAGAACAGTCTACCACAGTGAGCGAAATAAAGGGTTCAGTTCGACATTCCAAACACCTGAAGAAGGACGGAGCGTACAACAGCCAAAACGTTGTAATAAATATGGCGACACAGATGAGGACAATAGTTCGAATAATGTAAATAGTGTAGCAACAGCTAAAATGGATATCACATGTAACCTGAAGAGAATATAGGGACATAATCACAATGTTGACGTTCCCCACTACTTCAAATAAAAGGTTAGGAAGGAAACCCCGTTCAATAATGGAAAGGGCAATAACAGTGACTGAACTTGAGAATTCTATTCTTCAGATAATTGTTTTAAGAGAAAGATTTTATAACTTTCAACCGTAATGGCCGCTCGGTGTATGTCTTCCGATGTTTTCTTATAAGGAAACGGCTAATATTACACATACATTAAAATGGAGGAGCGTCAGCATTTGATAGCCAGAATTTGAAAGTTTTAATTAGCACTTGATTTATTGAATGATACCATATTTGTAAAGATTAAGTTTTTACTTACAGCATTATGTAAGTTTAGAAACAAGTGCCTTTTTTTTAAAAAGCGTATCATCCCAAGCATGGCTGGAGGCCACTATCACGCAAGGGGTTATAGAACGGTTGGAGGAAGAGCAGATAGGAGTGGTAAAGGAGAAGATGTGGAGAAAGAGAAAGACAGTGGATCGATCAAGGCAAGGGGGTTACAGAAGATTTGGAGCGAGAGCAGATAGGAATGAAAGGTGAAAGGATGTGGAGAAGGGGAGTGGATAGATCAAGGCAATTATTCATATGTTAAAAATGAAAAAAAGAAGGAACGGTGAAATGTAAGGTTATTTGAAAAAACGTTGAGTTGACGTAGCTGGATTTTAAAAAAAAACAATTGTTGAAAATACAATGAAATCTGCCATTTTGGAAGTCGTTTTTAATATCGTGAAACTCCAAAGTGAATGAAGCCTAGTAAAATATTTTGATGACTAATAAACTCTTCCTAATACAAAAAAGCCATGATAAACTCCATTTTGTCGCGAACCTAATCCCATATTGTCAATTGGAACTACAAGTCAGGTGCTTTATAGAAAGGTGAAATACAAAACGGCAGGGAAATCAAGCAAAAAAATAAAGTCAGCTATTTCTAAAGAGAATGAAAATACAAATAAAAAAAAAATCAGTGAAAAATCGTTCTGATTTGTCATGAGCTGTGCAAAACGACAGTTGAAGGTTATAAACGGAAACTCGGAATTCGCGGATTAAATGGAGCTTGCCTTTGTCAGATCCACAGGTTTAAGGCTGGCGTCACCTTTCTTTGGATTTGTTGTCATGGAAACGATTTTCCATTGAGAAGAAAAGTGACGCTGCGGGAACCCAAACAACGTCGTGAAGAGGTGGGAAAAAGAGTGGGGGGGGGTACTGAATGAAAAAAAGGAAAACAGAAGAAACATAAAACAATACAAAAATAGGGAGAAGCGAGTGACTGAGCAGAGAATAGAATAAAACGGTCAAAAAGAAACAGAATTAATAAATTGTAGAGGATCGAATGAGAATGAAGATGTATTTATTAGGTGTGAAGGAAATCCAAAGGAATGAATATAAGAGATGGGAAGGAGTTCAATAATAAAGAAAGGAGAAACGAAAAAAAAAAAATGAATCACTCAAAATTTTGAGCCATAATCTGAAAAATGGCCTGAAATGTGTAGTGAAAGAAAATAAGAAAGAAAAAAAGAAAATATTTAAAAAAAAGATTAAAGAAAGGAATAGAAAATAGTGAAGAAGAGAAAATGGGTGGGGAGGAGTTATTAAATACAAAGTAAAAAGAAGTTAAATGAAGGAAAAAGTCGAAGGAATTGACAAATCGGCGGACAGAAGAAATATTACAATTTTCATTCTCATAATAATGAAATAAAACCAGGATGAAAAGGATGAAAAAGAAAATTAAAAAAAATATTTGAAGGATGAACGAAATCAAAATGTTTTTCAATGGATTTAAAAAGAATTGTAAAATAAGAGTGTAAAGTGAAGGAGATAAAAAAAGGAAGAAATAGGAAAAAAGAAAGATAAAAGGAAAAAAGAAAGAAAAAGGAAAAAAGAAAGAAAAAGGAAAAAGAAAGAAAAAAGGAAAAAAGAAAGAAAAAGGGGAAAAAAGAAAGAAAAAGTGAAAAATAAAAGAATAAAGGGAAAAAAGAAAGAATAAGGGGAAAAAGAAAGAATAAGGGGAAAAAGAAAGAATAAGGGGAAAAAGAAAGAAAAAAGGGAAAAAGAAAGAATAAGGGGAAAAAGAAAGAATAAGGGGAAAAAAGAAAGAATAAGGGGAAAAAGAAAGAATAAGAGGAAAAAGAAAGAATAAGGGAAAAAGAAAGAATAAGGGAAAAAGAAGAAAGAATAAGGGAAAAAGAAGAAAGAATAAGGGAAAAAGAAGAAAGAATAAGGGAAAAAGAAGAAAGAATAAGGGAAAAAGAAGAAAGAATAAGGGAAAAAGAAAGAATAAGGGAAAAGAAGGAAAAAAGGAAAGTAAAATGAAGCAAAAACAGAAGAAAAAAATGAGAAAAGAGAGACGAAAGAAAGACAATAAAAAATCAAATAGAGAATGAAATAAATACAACAAAAGAGAAAGAAGGGAAAGAGAAAGAAGGGAAAAGAGAAAGGAGGGAAAAGAGAAAGAAGGGAAAGAGAAAGGAGGGAAAAGAGAAAGGAGGGAAAAGAGAAAGAAGGGAAAGAGAAAGAAGGGAAAAGAAAAAGGAGGGAAAAGAGAAAGGAGGGAAAAGAGAAAGAAGGGAAAAGAGAAAGAAGCGAAAAGAGAAAGAAGCGAAAAGAGAAAGAAGCGAAAAGAGAAAGAAGCGAAAAGAGAAAGAAGCGAAAAGAGAAAGAAGCGAAAAGAGAAAGAAGCGAAAAGAGAAAGAAGCGAAAAGAGAAAGAAGGGAAAAGAGAAAGAAGGGAAAGAGAAAGGAGGGAAAAGAGAAAGAAGCGAAAAGAGAAAGAAGCGAAAAGAGAAAGAAGGGAAAAGAGAAAGAAGGGAAAGAGAAAGGAGGGAAAAGAGAAAGGAGGGAAAAGAGAAAGAAGGGAAAGAGAAAGAAGGGAAAAGAAAAAGGAGGGAAAAGAGAAAGAAGGGAAAAGAGAAAGAAGCGAAAAGAGAAAGAAGCGAAAAGAGAAAGAAGCGAAAAGAGAAAGAAGCGAAAAGAGAAAGAAGCGAAAAGAGAAAGAAGCGAAAAGAGAAAGAAGGGAAAAGAGAAAGAAGGGAAAAGAGAAAGGAGGGAAAAGAGAAAGAAGGGAAAAGAGAAAGAAGGGAAAGAGAAAGAAGGGAAAAGAGAAAGAAGGGAGAGAGAAAGAAGGGAAAGAGAAAGAAGGGAAAAGAGAAAGAAGCGAAAAGAGAAAGAAGCGAAAAGAGAAAGAAGGGAAAAGAGAAAGGAGGGAAAAGAGAAAGAAGGGAAAAGAGAAAGAAGCGAAAAGAGAAAGAAGGGAAAAGAGAAAGAAGGGAAAAGAGAAAGGAGGGAAAAGAGAAAGAAGCGAAAAGAGAAAGAAGGGAAAAGAGAAAGAAGCGAAAAGAGAAAGAAGGGAAAAGAGAAAGAAGGGAAAAGAGAAAGAAGGGAAAAGAGAAAGAAGGGAAAAGAGAAAGAAGGGAAAAGAGAAAGAAGGGAAAAGAGAAAGAAGGGAAAAGAGAAAGAAGGGAAAAGAGAAAGAAGGGAGAGAGAAAGAAGGGAAAGAGAAAGAAGGGAAAAGAGAAAGAAGCGAAAAGAGAAAGAAGGGAAAAGAGAAAGAAGGGAAAAGAGAAAGAAAGACGAAAATAATAACGAAAAATAAATGACGAGAAAATACAAGTGAACAATGTCCTGGTACGTTGATTGGTGACCGCCTGGGAATATCAGGTGCTATAAGCTTCGATGTGCAGGTGGTGTAATGGGTAAGGTAATTGTTAATCAGAGAGCCGAGTTCCAATTGCGGCCGTGTTCGTTATATTCACTTACGCGCAAATATCCGCGGGAAAGGTATGAATACACCTATGGATTAATTTGTAAGACTTGTCTCCCTAAAAGCATGATTATGTTCAAAGAAAAACTAGAATTACGTACAAAATATTTCGGCATTAAATTACTCATCTCGGTTGATATGTTGCGAAACAAAAAGAACCAATCATTTTTTCAGGCATTTTTAGCATTGGGTTGTATATAAGAGATTCATTTTAGGTCTGGAGTGAACTTGAGGCCAAACAGAAATTCAAAATAATTGAGCGCAACTCTTCAACGGAGAAATTGCAGCGTCTGAACGGCGAGGGTTAAAAGATGGTAATTTTTTTTTAGTTATTGAACGTTACAAGTCAGTGTTTTTCCCCTATTAACATTTAGAAAGCTATGACACTGCATTGTATCATGTTTTCTTTTATTAATTCACAATGAAGAATGCTCTTGCATTCTTAACGAAGCGAGAATTTTACAGACTATCAGATTTCATTTACTCATATTTATCCCAAGACTTGATCATATCAAAGCAAGATTTTATTTTTTGACTTCCCATACTTTCACTAGTGATAATCTAGTTTAAACTCAATTTTTCTTTTTAGACCACAAGAAAAAAAATCACAAATGTTTACCAATGTCGTTTCCCGTATGGCCATGATGTAAACATTTTTTCATCGTCTGAATTTTCAAAATGCTTCCAAATGATTCATGTTAACTGACTGCACAAGCGATGCTACAGCACGTAAATTGTAAAGATATTTTTTCAGGCTTCCATGACGTTGAATAAAAGATGGCGTTGCTTAAGTTTAAATTAAGCGAATCTTAAATATAGCAAAAATAATATATTTTCATTTATGCATAAACTTATCAAGATAATAGACATAATTTTGTACTGCTAGTTAAAAAAAAGAAGCTTCAGTAAATAAACACACACATACATAGGCATTCGTATTTATCAAGAATATTCCTTATATTAATGTGTATACGCACGCGCATACACACACGTACGTGTTTGTGCGTGTGGTTATCATTTCTCCGTTTTTTTTTTAATAGGAGTAGAGATTTCCCCCTTGTTCCCTGTTTAGGACAGTGTATTCGGTTTCCTTTCAGAGCCTCTTGCATTATCGCCTTGCTTGGGGTGAAGTTACTGAAATAGTACACAAATAAATATAATCCTTGGACATTGAAAATTTGGGGATTGACTCTAACGTCCAGTGAATTAAAATTCCTGACAGTTGAACTACTTAACGCTTTGACCACACTCAGTGAACTCTGACACTGTCTATTTTTGATAAGAAAATCTTATGAATATCAATTTTTGGCGCAAAAATTACCATGCCTGATCACGTTATCATAATCAACAAATCAAACTGCATTTTAAACAGATATCAATGTGAGCCCCTGATTATTTTTTGCTTAAAACGGAAATAATTCCTCAATAACAGTTAGAGACATGACATAACCAAGTGTCTATATCGGAATTTAACTTTTGAAAATCATAGAACTGTGAAATCAGTTAAGTTACACTCAGTAAATATTCTCAAAAAACCTAGTTGCATTTTCAAGTACATTTTCTTATATTTTTAACATTGAGGGATCTATAAAAAAAATTACATATGATATATGGGTAGTGGGGTAGTTTACACTCCTGATCAAAAATTTAAGACCACTTGAAATTTTTTTTATAAGCGACTGTTTGTCATGGATATATTATAACTTTTTCTTATTGAGGTTACTAATTCTATAATCTAAAAGGTTATGTAGACAAAAAGTTATACTCCAATCAATTTATTCAGAAATGGACATTTTTATAATATGAGGCATTTTACACTTGATCAAAATTATAAGACCAGGGGGGGTATAAATTGTTAGATCTAGGGTAATTCCAATGTTTTAGTTCAGGTAGAGATAAGCAATCACTGCGTAAAGGTGTCACCATGCTTAAAGCAAGCAAACTTACCGAAGTTGAGCATGCTCGAATTCTAGATTTCTATAATCAAGGTTTGTCACAGCAAAGGTAAATCGCAGTAAAACTGTGATTTGCAACTTTCTAAAGGACAGTGCGAATTATGGAAACACAAAGTCTACTTGTAGGCCCCCCCGGCATTGAGTAGGAGAATAAGACGGGTTGTTGTGAAAGCCAGTGGACTTTCTTTTCGTCAAATTAAGGCAGCCACAAATGCTGATTGCAGTCCAGTAACCATCAGACGACACTTATGACAAAAAGGCATGGTAAATAAAAAGCACAAACAAATTCCTCGGCTGCTTCCACATCACAAAGTGATCCGTTTAAGGTTTGGTCGTGAATACCAAACATGGGACATTGAGAAGTGGAAGAAAGACCTGTTTTCTGAAAAGAAAAATTAAATCTAGATGATCCTGATGGCTTCCAACGATATTGGCATAACAAAAACATGCCTCCTGATATTTTCTCCACGCATCATAGTGGTGGAGGATCCCTAATGGTATGGAGTGCCTTTTCTTACAGAGGGACGATGGAGCTCCAGGTGGTGCAGGGTCGTCAGACAGCGGCTGGTTATGTTAGCATGCTACAAAAAGCATCGTTGGTGACGGAGGGCCATCGTTTGTGTGGGGATGGATAGTTATTCCAACAGGATAATGCTGCAATCCACGCTGCATGCCGGACCTTGACCTTTCTACAAGAAAATGGGGTCCATCACTTGAGACATCCTGCTTGCTCACCGGACTTGAACCCAATTGAAAATGTTTGGGGATGGATGCCAAGAGATGTTTATTGAAATGGCAAACAATATTCAACAAAAAACGAAGTTTGTGAAGTTATCTTCAGAAGCTGGAGTAATATTCTCGCAGCTTAATGGAAACACTAATTTCTAGCATGCCCCAAAGAATTTTTTAAGTCATCAAAACCAGTGGAGCTAGAAATCATTATTAAATTTGGTTGGTGAATGTTTTCGTACACATTTTGTAGAATTTTTATCCCTGGTCTTATAATTTTGATCAAGTGTAAAACGCCTCATTTTATAAAAATGTCAATTTCGCAATAAAATGTTCAGATTATAATTTTTTGTCCACATAAACTTTTAGATTATAAAATTAGTAACCTTAAGTAAGAAATGTTTAAAAATTTTCCATGAAAAACAGATTTTTTAAAAAAATTTCAAGTGGTCTTAAATTTTTGATCAGGAGTGTATGTTTTAGTGCTTTTGAATATATATATATATATATATATATATATATGTATATGTATATATAATCACATTAAAGAAATATTTAAAAACAATACAATATTTACACTCTTACTACTATTTGACTTTCTTTCAATGAAATCTTCCGATAAGAGAATAAACATTATAAAAATGTTGCTTATCTGATTTAATTAATTCAGTATAGTTTCTATTTTTTACGGAAGGGTGATTCACATATTTCGCAAAATATAATATAAATTACACATACACTAGCGGATATATATATATATAATTAAAAAGTGAACAAGAGGAAAATTTCTTCTTCAACTATCTTGTCGTCTACTTTTATTCATTTTGTTCCTTCACAGATACACTCTATCGGAAAATTCTATGTGTATATATATATATGTATGTTAAAGAATGTGGTATATTTATCGAGGGGACATGTGGTAAACCTAACGTTTAGACGGTCCTGTGAAGTTGTAGACTTGGCTGTCCTATTAAAACCGGACAATATAATAGGAAAAACATTATTATTGTTTTGAATGGAGACAAAGCAACAACAAACGAAACTACAGTATATGAGAATAAAAATTAATTAAATATAATTTAAAAAAAAAATAACCATTTTTTAGACTAAAATATGACATTAAGCAAACTGGCACCAGGAAAAACAATCCCTAAAATAATAAACTCATACTGTAACCCTCTTTTAAATATCCAGTGCATTACTTAACCATAAAGTGAATTTTACGAAAACCGGTACAAGTAAAATTAGAAGAAAAACTGACACAGCTAGCTTTTCATGCTATTTTATTGTATTAACGCACCGAAATGCAGACCCATAACACTTACATCTAGTGGTAACGCTTCAATCTGCACCCCCAGGTCCGGCAATGGAGAAATGTACCCAGTAAAGCGTTTTATAAAGACATGCACCAGAGAATGCTTGAGGCGTAAAAGTTACCAATCATCATATAGTGTTATTTTCGATGTTCATGTTTTGATGATGTGTGACATTTCCCATTGGCAGTGATAGAACAGAGAATGCCCCCTACCTGGGAAACTGTATTTTATCCCATTAACAAGATCATTTGAACGTTAGATTGACAGTTTCTCATATCTTATATATATTATTATATATTATATATTTCGTTTCCATTTTCTCTATAACTTCGCCGTTCCTCACATAATCGGTCTATGTTATCCACAGCACCCTTCTGTAGGGCCACATTTATGATGCTTCCAAAATCATATCTCATTCGATTTTTTGCCGCTTTCTTTTTTGTTTAGCATTTTCTTTATTTTATCTCACAAAAAGAAAACTAAACAAGACAACATTGGGATTATTTGTATTTCTTAATTCATATAAATATCCAGGACACGAGTTTAACACAGAACCGCGTTGAAGTTTTGGATGCAAGCAAATAAATCCATATCTTTCCTTCTATGTGCCGTGTCCTTTCAGGACGTAGACGATCATGGCTCTCCACCTACCTTTATCTATAGCAGTTCCCAACAAGTGGTTTCACTTTGCTACATCCCACAGACTCCGATCTGTGGTCCACTTCCTTAAGGCTGCTAGGTACGTCATGCGTTGTTTTCCCTTGTCTCTCTTTCCATCTATTCTACCCGTGAGTATCAGATTCTCTCAGCCCTCCTTCCTCATTATCTCCTAGGAACTTCAGCTGCCTCTTCCTGACGTTAAGTATAAGCCTGCTCCATATTTTTAACCTCTCTAAGACCAAATCTTTGCTCACACGCTCGGTCCATGATATCCTTAGCATCCTTCTGTAGAACCACATCTCTGTCGCCTCGAATCTCTTCTTCATCTTTGAGGAAATCGTCCAACATTCGCTGCCGTAAAGAAGAATAGATGTCACGTGACAGCTCTGTATTCTTTGTTACCAAAGAAATCCTCCTGTCTCGCAATTCTCGC
>OZ038491.1:61688551-61723551 GCA_964036315.1 Acanthosepion esculentum
GGAGAAGTTGCACTGCAGCGAGAAAGAGGAACAGAAGAAAGAAGAGAAATATAAGAATAAGAAATGATGAAGGAGGAGGAACTTAAAATGAAAAATTCAATGAATGAATTTGAAATAATGGAAGTAGGGAGAACAGTAGGCAATTAGAAAGAAGAGGCGTAAAGAGAAATTAAAACAAAGAAAAAATAAACAAGGGGATTAATTAAAATGGAAAAAATGGAGGGGAAGTAAATTAAAATGAAGGAAAAATGAAGAATTTAATAAAGAAGAAAAATGAAGACTTTAATGAAAAAGCATCGAAAAGAAAAAAGCATCGAAAAGAAAAAAGCATCGAAAAGAAAAAAGAAGCGAAAAGAAAATTACAGATAAAAAAACGAAAAGGAAAAAGAAAGACGAAGAAACGAAAAGGAAAAAGAAAGACGAAGAAACGAAAAGGAAAAAGAAAGACGAAGAAACGAAAAGGAAAAAGAAAGACGAAGAAACGAAAAGGAAAAAGAAAGACGAAGAAACGAAAAGGAAAAAGAAAGACGAAGAAACGAAAAGGAAAAAGAAAGACGAAGAAACGAAAAGGAAAAAGAAAGACGAAAAAACGAAAAGGAAAAGGAGATTCGAAGAAACGAAAAGGAAAAAAAAGTAGAAGAAACGAAGAGGAAAAAGAAAGAGACGAAGAGGAAAAAGAAAGAGACGAAGAGGAAAACGAAAGAAGAGACGAAGAGGAAAACGAAAGAAGAGACGAAGAGGAAAACGAAAGAAGAGACGAAGAGGAAAACGAAAGAAGAGACGAAGAGGAAAACGAAAGAAGAGACGAAGAGGAAAACGAAAGAAGAGACGAAAAGGAAAAAGAAAGAAGAAACGAAAAGGAAAAAGAACGAAGAAACGAAAAGGAAAAAGAACGAAAAGGAAAAAGAAAAAGGAGACGAAAAGGAAAAAGAAAAAGGAGACGAAAAGGAAAAAGAAAAAGGAGACGAAAAGGAAAAAGAAAAAGGAGACGAAAAGGAAAAAGAAAAAGGAGACGAAAAGGAAAAAGAAAAAGGAGACGAAAAGGAAAAAGAAAAAAAAAGACGAAAAGGAAAAAGAAAAAAAAAGACGAAAAGGAAAAAGAAAAAAAAGACGAAAAGGAAAATAATCATAGAAATCAACGATAAAATGAAACAAGACAAAAACGCGAAAAAAAGAGAATAAACAAAGAAACGAAAAAGAAACGAAAAACGAAATAAATAAAGGAATATAAACGAAAAGGAATATATTCAAATAAACGTAAATGAAAATAATCAAATAAACAAAGAGGAAAATAATCAAAGAAGCGTAGAGGAAAATAATCGAAGAAGCGAAGAGGAAAATAAACCAAGTAGCGAAAGAAAAGATACGAACAAATGAAAAAGAAAAGATACGAACAAATGAAAAAGAAAAGATACGAACAAATGAAAAAGAAAAGATACGAACAAATGAAAAAGAAAAGATACGAACAAATGAAAAAGAAAAGATACGAACAAATGAAAAAGAAAAGATACGAACAAATGAAAAAGAAAAGATACGAACAAATGAAAAAGAAAAGATACGAACAAATGAAAAAGAAAAGATACGAATAAACGGAAAAGGAGAGAATCAAAAAAAAAAGAAAAAAAACGGAAAGAAAAAATAACCGGAAAAGAAACAAGAAAAATGACCCCTAAGGAGAAACAAAGAATACGAAAAAGCAACAAAGAACCCCCACCAAGAAAAGCAATATAGAAGAATAGGTATGAATAAAAAAGTAATGCAACCTATGATCTACAAGAAAATGGGGGGGAAAAACAAACAGTGTCGACGTAAAAAGAGATCGTTGTTCTCTTTGCAAGTTACCTAAAACCCAAAACTTCGAACGTTAGAAAACACAGAGACCTGGAAGGCTGAATGAGAAAGAATGCAAAATTAGAGACAGAACAAAAGAACAAGACGAATGGGTAACTTGAGTTAAAATGAGTAAGAAAAGTCTTTCTAAGTAATTAAAAACGTTGATTGGAGCTTTGATGAGAAAATCTCCATCTGGCAATTCGATGAATTATCCATAAAGCACGGCGGCCATGCAATCAGGTTCTCTTTAATAAAAGAAAGAAAATGAATTCCAATCAAATCATTGTCTCTGTTGTTACTCTGCTCAATGGGCTGTTCATTTACTTTCGATCTACACCTTTTCCCAAAAGTCCCGAAGGGGCTTAAAAAAAAAACTAATAAAAATCTCAAATGCTTAATATTTATTTTTCTGAATAAATTGAAATAAGTTTCTACAATTATTTGAGAGTAAGAGTTATTTTTACTGTTTTTCTGACGAAAAAAAAGGCTCTCTTTTGTTTTTATTAACATCAAATTTGGACCGTTGTACCCTCTGGCGTTCTTCAGGTCTCTCTCGATTCGGGTAATGAATAATATCAACAGTGACGGTACCTTCAGTATCTGTTTATATTTCTGAGATGAGGTATTATGTACACTATTTACATTATTCAGACAATTGTCCTCATCTTTGTCGCCATATTTATTACAACGTTTCGGCCGTTGTACGCTCCAGCCTTCTTCAGGTGTTTGGAATGTCGGACTGAACTCTTTATTTCAAAGAATGTGAGTTCAATACCAGGTTAAGGTGGTGGAGAACATGGAGAGGGGAATTAACAGGAGATAACTGATAACAGACATCCATTAAAAATGGCACGTAAAACTAGAACAGTCTACTCCAGCGAGCGAAATAAAGGGTTCAGTTCAACATTCCAAACACCTGCAGAAAAATAAGGATATGGAATTAGTAAATACTAAACACTCCGGATACTTCGGCGTATGCGAGAGCTATAACAAATTACGGATAACATATATATATTACGTATATAACAGCAAAAGAAGTTCAACATAGAATATGCTGTCCCAAGGGTCGTTTAGTCCAACACGGTAAATTGATACAAACACAACATATCAAGCAGAAAATACTTGTGTCTTTAAACAGACTCGTCAGATCGAGACTTACATATGAATGCCATTGATGGCGTCCAACCCGTTCAGAAATATCTCAACTGTCAGCTGCATACAACCGCTTCCCAGGATCAATGGAGAAAAAAAAAAGGCTTTCTGCGAGTAAAACCTGGAGTTCTTGGCAAAGATGAGACTTCTTCAAACGTCGTCGACTATCGCTATAACATCACAAACAAAGAATTGTACTAAATAACAAAAACGGCCTCACTTGATGAATACCAACGGAAGCAACAACTAAAATGGATAGCACATGTAACTCGAAGAGAAAATAATGACATAATCCATACGTTAACTTTCCACAACACTTCAAATAAAAAGTTCAGGGAGGAAAACACCATCAATACTGGAAAGAATGATACCAGCTACTGAATAGAAGAAACCTATTTTCCTGAAAAATTGCTTCAAGAGAAAGATTCTATAAATTCCAACTGAAAACAGTATTGCCTAATCTGTCAATGAGTGCAAATGTTTCCTTATACAGAAACAACTGATATATTACCATTACAATATTATACACAACTAATTTGTTATAGTACCATGACACATTGCTCCCGATAAACAAAATCCAACAAGGATATAAAAAATATATCTAATACATATAGGCGGACAATTTCAAAGTGACGACATAAGCAAAATTTTAACATTACACACCAGTTCAAATAATTGGTTAAGAAGGAAACCCCATCAATACTGAAAAAAAGCGATAAGAGGTACGGGAGTTGAGATACCTGTTTTCCTAAAAAAAAATATTTTGAGAGAAAGATTTTATATATTTTAACCGAAAACAGTACTATTTGCCCGATCAAAGATTGCTAAATGTTTCCTTATAGGGAAACAGCTAATATTGCTGTTGACATGCATAAGTGTGTTTTTTCTTTCACCATGTGAAAGCAGAATCGCTTATATCAGTAAAGATCTGTCTGGCGAGCACATGTCCTCGCCAACTTCTGCATCTGACATCCTGTGTTTCTCTCTCTTTCATCCCGACTTAAATGTTGATACAGAAACTTCCATTGAAGCTGCAGACTCTGGGGCAGCCATTGCCAAATACATTCAGATGTTTACTAAATTTCCAATCTGCTTTGGCAGTTTATCAAAGATCGCATATTACAAGACTACGACACTTGCTCCATTTTCAACTGCAGAGTTACGTCGTCTTTTAATGTGCGGTCTTTATGGCGGGCACAACGGCTATAACGGCCTGATTATAAAAACAAGGATGGGTACATTGCTACGACTGAAAATAATAATAAAAGACGACTTAAATAAACTATGTAGATATTTAGTGAGTTTAGAATAGTATGGGAACTCGTTCTGTTGCAAAGGTGAATGAAATAATGTTCCCCCAGTATCTATCTATATTTCTGAGATGAGGTATTAGGTACCTTATTTACATTATTCAGACTATTGTCGTCATCTTTGTCGCCATGTTTATCACAACGTTCCAGTCGTTGTACGCTCCGGCCCTCTTCAGTATCTGTCTATATTTCTGAGATGAGGTATTACGTACCCTATTTACATTATTCAGACTATTGTCCTCATCTTTGTCGCCATGTTTATCACAACGTTTCGGTCGTTGTACGCTCCGGCCTTCTTCAGGTGGTTAAAATGTCGAACTGAACCCTTTATTTCGCATACTGGGGTAGACTGTTCTAGTTCCACGTGCCATGTCTAATGGATGTCAGTCATTTCCTGTAAATTCCCATCTCAAAGTTCTCCACCGCCTTAACCAGGTATTGAACTCACACTCTTTGGGTTCAGTTTGACATTCCAACCACCTAAAGAAGGCCGGAGCGTACAACGGCCGAAACGTTGTGATCAACATGCCGACAAAAATGAGGACAATAGTCCAAATAATGTAAATAGTATAGTGTTCCCCATATCACACCATAGCTAATCTGTACATTTACATAGCTAAACTTATAGTGGCAAAAATGATTTTTACACTGAAATTTACAACTCGTTTTCTTAATAAATCTGAGGAACATAATTCTTTACTTGATTTCTTCTTCATTTCCTCTCCTGGCTTTTATCACGCTACCAAACAGTGTCCTCTTGGCAACTCGGATTACGCACATTATCTTTTATTCCAATCATCTAGTAGACAGGAATCTATTTCCCTTATCAACATGCTGATTGGGATTCACTTCCTGACTTTTTCGAGGCGCAATTTGCTCTGACATTTTGAACCTTCATATTGAGAACTGCGTCACTTAGATTTACGTTTGGTTCACAGATGCCATAGATGCTTTCATCCCCTAGCAGAAATATCAGGTGGAACATTTGGTCCGGTGGTCTTGCTATTTATTTGGAGATTCATGATAAAATCTAAGAGAGAATCATCAATATTATTGGTCTTAATCTGGCGTCTCGGCTTCAGTCACTTTCCCAAAACCGCAAAGTTGCTTCCTTCCGCCTTCTTTTTATAATTACCTTCATGGTTACTTTTCGAATCAAAACTTCGCTATGGTACCTCGTCAATTTATAGTAGATTAGGCTAGATGTAGCAGTTTCTTTTTCGCACTGCTAGTTTGTGGAACTCTCTTCTGACTTCATGATTTCCGGCCAACTTCGATCTTCAATAATGTAAATACAATGTCAATTGTTATCTACTGTCTGATTAATCTTTTATTCTTCCCGCTTCTTCATAATATTTTGTTTGAAGTTATTATCGAAATCAAATTATCCTCAATAACTGATATCCGTCTAATTAAAACTCATCAATTTCCACCCTTAGTAAAATATTTAATTACATTTTCTGCCAGTTTTAATAGTTAGTTCTTGACATATTTGAAATTTTCAAAAAGGGATCACAGAGATATATGAATACGACCGTTTAATTTTATACCTCAGATGAGAATAGAAATTTCTTTGATATATTAACAGGTGTATTAAAATGAGATATTCTAGTACCGTTGACTTTTCTTATCTGCGTAAATCACATAATGCGCACCTCCGTTGAACTGTACGAATAAACTGGTATTATTCTTAAGCATCTAAGAAGTCGTAGATACTCGCCAGCTCGAACTATTTGACAGCTTAGTAAGAGAAGTGAAAAACATTTTATCTGCGGATACAAAGCAAACAGAATGCGACAGTATCTGTCTATATTTCTGAGATGAGGTATTATGTACCTGTTTACATTATTCGGACTATTGTCCTCATCTTTGTCGCCATATTTATTAAAACGTTTCGGCCGTTGTACGCTCCAGTCTTCTTCAGGTGATTGGAATGTCGAACTGAACCCTTTATTTCGCTCACTAGGGTAGACGTGCCATGTTTAATGGATGTCAGTTATCAGTTACCTCCTGTTAATTCCCCTCTCCAAGTTCTCCACGGCTTTAACCATTGTGCCCTGTGTCCTCAATGACACATTGCACAGTAGATAAAGACGTTAGTTTGATCCAGTGACAGGATCCAAAGAGTGTGAGTTCAATACCCGGTTAAGGCAGTGGAGAACTTGTAGAGGGGGAATTAACAGGAGATAACTGATAACTGACATTCATTAAACATGACACTAGAACAGTCTATCCCAATGAATGAAATAAAGGGTTCAGTTCGACATTCCAACCACCTGAAGAAGGCCGGAGCGTACAACAGCCGAAACGTTTTAATAAATATGGCGACAAAGATGAGGACAATAGTTCGAATAATGTAAATAGAATGCGACACGTCCAGTTGTGATGGTTCAATTAGTTTTTACCTTTACAGAGCACAGATCAGACCAAAAATGGTGTATCTTATTTATTTATATATTTGTAATCATTTCAACCCAAGCAAGCAGGCGACGCTAGTGCGTAGTGGGGAGGGGGGTTACAGGGAATGAAAGTGAAAGAGAAGCCTGAGAAAAGGAAAGATCAAAAGATGAACGGGATTTAAGAAGACAGAAAATGGCGATTGATGTTATATTGAAATTTTTGAAGATTGTATTTATCAGGGAAACCAGTAACCGGAAGGGAGTTTCACAGACAGGAAGTACAAGAAAAGAAACTGCTGGAGTGACAGAGGCGGTTGAATTAAATTATTCCAGCAGCAAAAGTGTGGGGTCTAGTTGCCAATCTAGTAGCACGCTTAAATTCGGGGCACCAGGGTAACACAAAGATCGTCGGAGGAGTTGCCGTGAAAATACTTGAAGAAAAGACAGAGGGAAGCCTCTACACGTTGGTGAGAATGTGACTAAAGTCGAGATGCCTTGTCAAGATCGATTACATTCAAGATCCTTCCTTCGATTTTTCTAGAATCTCGAGAGGTGCAGCAGGATCCCCAGACCAGATATGGTAGCAATATTCAATGCACGGACGAATGATAGATTAGTAAATGTGCTAGATGAATTTGTGTTTGAATGAGTGCGTGTCAGTGTGTATGCTTCGGATGAATGAATGATTTATACTCTTATAATCCTGCATTGATTTCGACCGGTGAACTGGTATTTCTGCCACATTTAGTGATTGTGGGTTTTTTTATTACTAACAATATTTTCTTTAGTTTCTTGTAGATAGTTTTATATTCACATTGTAATTGTAGTTTTTAGAATTGTTATTTTTTTCACTGCCCCCACAGACAATGAATTGTAAATATGGGAACTAGTTAGTATTTACATAGAGACAGTGAGGCATTATGGTGTTTGGAGTAAGAAAGTTACGTATGAATGTGTTGTTTTGGTGTATGGAATATTGTTCGTACGATTAGGTCAGTGATTCCGGATAGGTAAGTTATAGTTAAGACAGAAGAAGACCATCCTTTCCCCAACCCCCATTAGGCCTTGTGCCACATTTTTGTATAGCACAGAATAAATAGTGCTAGATGGATTTTCTGTCACGATCCACTGAACCAATTTTCTTTGCTCTAGATGCAGCTATTGGCTCGATGTAGTCGCTCCACTTCAATGAAATGTTGCTACTCATTGCTTATGCGAAGACGCATTATATTCCGTAGTTCTGCCAGTTCACACCTTCACATCTGGGACGCGACATGACATATACCTCATTCTTCATTTGGAAGAAAATTCCATTTAGCTTGATTCTTCTCCAAAATCGTTGCACTGTGAGACAGACACGCAAGAGGATGCTTCCCCGATCATTACAATCTTAACTTTAATCCTTGGGTCAACTTTATCTATCCATCTTTTGTGTTCCGTGTCCCTTCAGGACGTGGGAAATCATAGCATTTCATGACATCCTCTCCTTTGTTTGATATTATATATCTTGAATTCTTATTTCGTATCTTGGGCTTTTTCTCTTGTAACAGTTGATGGCTATCCTTTTCTTTTTTCGATTTCCTTTGCTACCTTGTTTAGGAAGTCATTTAGTTTTCTTTCTGTGTCTGCCATCGACACAGTATCGTCTGCGTATGTAATATTGTCAAAATAACGCACATAGATAATCAATCCTGCGAGGACAGACTCATCTTACAGGTTGAATATCCGAATAATATGCATGTGTGATACTGTACATCAATGGTAGAACCGCTGGGAGAAGAGTGTAAACACCAAAAGGAGTATTTGATGGTGATTTATTAAAATTTACGAAATATACAAAATTCTTGAACAATAGTTTTGTGATATAAAAGAATACTCGTCACTTTCGTTATGTTCATTTTAGTAGAGACTTTGTAATCGCAGATACAAGTATAGTACACCGTTGAACAATACTGGTGTCAGACGTCATCGAATAACACTGGCACTAATAGTACTTGCTCGATGATACTCATTCGAATAGTAACCCGTGTAGTGATCCGAATAGAGAAATAGTATAGTGAATAGAGTAGAGAATTGCAGTCCGTATAGTAAAAGAGGACAGAGTAGAATGACGATCAACCAGACGCCAAGCTAATTCCTACTTATGCGTTTCTTCTATGGTCACGTGGTATACGTAATTCAAAAATGGGATCGCCTGCGTTGATCACTGGCGATCTATATTCAAACTCAAGTGTCGGCAGCGATGCTTTATTCTTATATAACAAATAGTAAAATAAAAATCATCTCCCTCTAAATGTATTAAAAATCCGTGGATACCTTGGCAGTAATATTGTCTTCACTGACGGAGATGTCAATATAGCATTGGATTAAGAATAGACTGTTTCATGAAATTTACTCCAATCCTATCAGAGTATCAACAAATATTTTTAGAGCTGGTTTTGGAATCAGTAATGATCTACAATTATCTACGTGAACTCTTACTAAAGTAATTGAAAATATATTATAAGGTAGACATACACATATGCTAGCAGCAGCTATTGAAATGTCATGAAAAGAAAAAAAATGATAAACTCGGTCCCATATCGGATTTGCTGTATGCGATACTACTTCGGACGCCATCTCATGGACATAACAGATCGACCATTCGCCCTTGCATGGAGTATTACTGCCATATATGGTCTGGAGCCCCTGCGGTTTGCCTCAGGGTTCTTGATAAGATCCAGAGACGGATATGCAATGTAATTGGCCTTGATCTGTCATCTCGTCTGCAGTCGCTCTCTCACAGACGCGACGTTGCCTCGCTATGTCTTTTTTACAAATACTTTCACGGTAATTGCTCCGATGAGCTGCTTTCGCTGGTTCCTAGGCCTCATGAATTTAAACGTCCTATTAGGCTGGCAACCCGTTCCCACCACTTCACCGTTGAAACTGTTAGATGTAGACCTCTCTTCTACTCCAATAGCTTCATGTCTCGCACATCTCGCCTGTGGAACTCCCTTCCTTATTCCTGTTTCCCTGACAAATGCAATCTCCAACTATTTAAGTGTAACGTCAATCGACATCTCCAGTTGCCTTTATCTATCCACTTCCCTTCTCCACATCCTTTCACCTTTCATTCCTATCTCCTCTCGCTCCAAATCTTCTGTAACCCCTTGCCTTGATCGATCCACTATCTTTCTCCACATCCTCTCCTTTACCACTCCTATCTGCTCTTCCTCCAAACCTTCTGTAACCCCTTGCGTGCTAGTGGCTTCCAACCTTGCTTGGGGTGATAAGCTTAAAAAAAAAAGAGGCTAGAACACACTTCAAAGATAGACATTCCCTAACACATTAAAGATGCTTGACGTGATTATTTTTATGAATTCAACATAAGAAAGATTATAAATCTACTAAGAAAGAAGGGGTTACTGAGTGTGAGAGAATATGAGAAATCAGTAATAACGAGAGAGAACAATGAATGAACAAGGATGAAGAAGACAGAAGAAAATGTATGGAGGAAATACCTACTGCCATGGATGACGAGGAAGACTGGAGTAATAATATCACGGAAATCCAAGGATGCTAGACAGAATTATACATAATGTTTTTGTTTTGTATAATGTCAATCTCTTGCAAACTTTTTACATGTGACGTCACCTGAAAGATACATATATTTAAATTGGAAGTGTAGCGTTCCCAAAGTCCCGGAGTGTAGCGAACGAAATGTTTGGCTATAATGCTGACGAGATATAGTTCTAGACAAATGGCAACACAGCCGAAATTTCTCGAACAAGATGTGGAATTTGAATTTTTTTATCCAAAACTTTGATCTAGATTTGATTTAAATCAAATATTCAACATCAAATAATCTTTCCGGTTGAATTTATTAAAACTTGTTGGATTCATTTCAATAAATATGAAAAAAAATCTTGAATTAATAAAACCTGTCTGACTTAGTTCAATATATATATATATATATATATATCTCGTGATTTCCCACCTGATGAAATGTTAAAAATTATTTTTTTAACGTTGAAATAAGATGCAGAGTTTTGTAATATGTATGTACGTTTTAATGCAACACTGCAAAATAAATAAATATTTATTGCTCTACTTTTGTATTGTTCTGTTTTAAATTAATGTTTTGAACGCTAAAATCTTACTCTTCGTTCTTTTACATTTGGACATTATATATATATACATTTGAATTGGACAAAGTCCTACAATTTATTTAAAGACATTGATGATATGTTTAACGTTCTTTTTATAGATACAAGTATTTAAGCAAATGCTCTGTTTTATAATAAACAGTATTAATAACATTTACCGGCCTGAATGTCCGAGAAATTTTCGTTCTCCGACAGGAATCGAACCTGTATCCTATACGTTAAGAACGTTAAACATATCATAAATGTCTTTATATATATATATATATATATATATATATATATATATATATATATATATATATATATACACACGCACACACAGAGGTACGATGAAAACGAATAGCGTACAATTCCAACGTTAGTGACATTTAATTTAAAAGAGTGCTCAATACAGAGTAGAGCAATATTATTTATTCTAGGGTATTACACGGAACATTTGATTGGTTGATCAGGGTAAATCCATCAAGACTTATAACCCTCTTTTTTTTTCGAAAAAAAGAGGTTGTATTTTGCTTTTAAATTCAGATAAATTGTTCACTCGCCAGTAAGTTACAATCGCCTGATGAGACGCATTGATATGCGTTGAAACACGACTGCAACTGTGTAGCAACTTCACATGATTTTGGTGTTATATCCTAAAATAAATTATATATATATATATATATATATATATATATATATATATATATATATATATATGTGTGTATGTGTGTGTGTGTGTGAATTGGATATATTTGAGCAGCAATTTTCCATTTATACAGGTTTGATTGAAGACAAATGAAAATGGTCTGTTATGGGTTTATTTTATTTATTTTTCTTTATTTCTGACCATTGCTCTGTGTTTTCTTGAAAAACTCCGCCATATTTTAAGCACTTCCGTTTTTTCATAAGCCATTATTATGGAGTCTTTGTACGATAATGTTATAACTATATGGACATTTAGCGTTTTTGTGCCCTCTATTCCTTTCAAATTACTAATTCATTGCATCTTAACATTTCAATTTGTGTTGTGTATCTGTTATTCATATCAGTAAAACCATTCGCGAATAGTATTCAATAAAGTTATGACATATAGCTAACATGCCAAGCAACAACTCCGAAATCAATGTACACAAGCGTCCTGAATAAGACGATAAACTACGCATGGGGTCACAGTAAGTATTTGACGATGTTGAAATAAAATCTATGAAATATACAAAATTGTTGAACAATAGTTTTTTGATGTCTACGAATGCTCGAGGTCACTTCCTTTATGTTCATTGTAGTAGAGACTTTGTAATCGCCGATACAACTATAGTACGCCGTTGAACAATGCTGGTGTCAGACGCCTTCGAATTACACCCGCACTAATAGTACTTCCTCGGTAATACTTTGAAGATAAACCAAAACAATGGTCAAAAATAAAGAAAAAGTAAATTAAAATACAACCATAATTTATCATTTTCGTTTGTCTTCAGTCACACTTGTATAGATGGAAGATTTATGCTGAAATATATCTAGTACACACACAGACACTATATATATATATATATATATATATATATATATATATATATATATATATAATTTATTTTAGGGTATTACACCGAAAACATGTTGTTGTATCTGTTATTAATATATTAATCCGCGAAACCCTTTGCGAATAGAATTCAATAATGATATAATGACGTATAACTAACATGGTAAGCAACGACTCCGATATCACAATGTCCACAAGCGTCCTGGGTAAGACGATAAACTACGTCTAACAACTAAGCCTCTGATCAGAAGGTTTTGAGGAGCGTGGAACCACATCTTAATTACTGGTGTTCGCAGGTCCATCCTGACTCGGGGTGGTAGCACCTGTTAGGGTCCCAACTATGGGAAAATAGTTAATTCCGCAAAATGGGGTCAAAACACTATGAAAGTGTAAAAATAGGTTTTAATACCAGCAATAAATTTGTTGAAGGTAAAATTATTACCAGCATTACATTTTTGAAAAAAATAAATATTACCAGCAATATATTTTTGAAGGAAAATAACACCAACAATACATTTTTGCAAAAATATTAGCAGCAATAAAAAAAACAAAAAACTTGTCGTCAATAAATAACTCATTGAGGTTTATATGCCGTAAACAAAACAAAACAAAACAAAACAATATACAAATGTGTGTGTCGTATTTTTTTAAAATTTAATAAATAGTAGATATTTCTTATATGAGTTTAAATTCTATTTTTTCTATGCATTTTGAGAAGAATGGGTAAACATTTGCGTCCGCAGTGAGGACGTCTGCAGTAGTTTGTTAACTTTATCTGTACTGAGAGGCTTAAAAAATAAGCCCTGGCGATTTTCGTTAATTTCAAGTTCGTTTTTTTTTTTTATAATTTCAGATACAACACAAGGTTTTTCTTGATTTAACGAAGAAGCAGTTCTCACAATCGAAATGTAATAATTAGTGAATGAATTCACAGCAAATATATTTTGTGCATTCATTGCGCAGGAAGTTGATGAGGAGTATGGGGATATTGCATTTGTCAATTTCCATAATGAGTAAACAATTAAATGTTGCCAGGCAACACTTATTAGCAAGCGTAATTGCTTTTAAATGATTCACGAATTACGGAGTTAATTATTCAGAAACGCCATTGGAAGTAACTGGTGGGGCTTCAAGTTGATTGCCAATTTCACCTTCAGTATAGAAAACGACCATTTGTAGAGCTTGGACGTTTTCATTTCTTTCTTTTCTACTAGACAGGTCATTTTAGCAGTTTTTGTGATGTTGCGTAGATGATGTAGAATATTTTCCCTATCAAATGATGGTGCATGTAATAAAGTTAAGATATTTGGGTGCATTTAATTTACATCAACAGGCGAAATAAATATTTATACTATTTACATTTGTCGGAGTGTTGTCCTCTTCTTTGTTGTCATATTCACGACGTTTCGACCGTTATATGTTCCAGCCTTTTTCAGGTTACTGGAATTTTTTACAAAACTATTTATACACTATTTACATTATTCGGACTATTGTCCTCATCTTTATCGACATATTTATTACAACGGTTCGGACGTTGTACGCTCCGGCCTTCTTCAGGTGGTTGGAATGTATAATTTACAATCGCCTGATGAGACGTATTCATATGCGTTGAAACACGACTGCAATTGTGTAGCAATTTTACATGATTTTGGTGTTATATCCTAAAATAAATTATGTGTGTGTGTGCATTGGATATATTTGAGCAGCTGCGGAAAGGAATATAAAGGAGAAACAGGCCTCCCCCTCAAGGTAAGGCTTCAAGAACACCAGAAAGCTGTAATGCGAGGGGAAGTAAAAAAAATCAGGCGTGGCTGACCCCATATGGAGAAAGAAGGGAGATCACCGTCCCCTGTGGGATCAGGTTGAGATCATAGACAGGGAACACCACTGGAAAATTCGTAAACTTAAGGAATCAGCACATATGCTAGGCCACAAAAATCTCCTGAGTCAGCCAAGCATAGAAATAAATACAATATGGGAACCAGTAATAAGGAGTGTCAGAGAACAGCAATGATAACAAAAAGTTGCAATACGAGATCTGGTAAAAACATGAAATAACAGCAAAATTGCAATATGAGTACTGGTAAAAAATGGTGGTGAAAAATTAGGTTTATAATACTCAGAAATTCATACCCACATGTCCTCAAGGACACATGGTACAGTGGATAAAGGCGTTGGTTAGATCCAGTGACAGACCCAAAGAGTGTGAGTTCAATACCCGGTTCAGGCAGTGGAGAACTTTCAGAGGGAAAATTACCAGGAGATAACTGATATCCATCAAACATGGCTCGTGGAACTAGAACAGTCTACCCCAGTGATCGAAGAAAAAGGGTTCGGTTCGAAATTCCAACCACCTGAAGAAGGCCGGAGCGTAAAACCGCCGAAACGTTGTGACAAATATGGTGACAAAGATGAGGACAATAGTCCGACTAATGTAAATACTGTCCATTATTAATGAGTCTTTGAACATTTAGCGTTTTAGTGCTCTCTATTTCTTTCAAATTACTAATTCATTGCATCTTCACATGTAAATTTGTGTTGTGTATCTGTTATTAATATATTAATCCGCGAAACCCTTTGCGAATAGAATTCAATAAAGATATAATGACGTATAACTAACATGCCAAGGGATGACTCCGAAATCACAATGTCCACAAGCGTCCTCACCTTTATTTCGCTCACTGGAGTAGACTGTTCTAGTTCCACGCGCCATGTCTAATGGATGTCAGTTATCACTTATCTCCTGTTAATTAACCCTCTGCAAGTTCTCTTAACCAGGTATTGAACTCACACACTTTGGGTACTGTCACTGGATCTAACTAACGCCTTTATCCACTGTGCTATGTGTCTAATTAACAGTCACGTCACTGGATTACTTCAACCAACGCCTTTCTAGGCTACGTGTCCTCGATGACAGAAAGGTAGAGTATATAGACAGAAAGCCAACTAAAATATACAGAAATCAAGTTAGATTTTATGATATAATAAATATGGTAAAATGTGTTTGCTACATTAGGAATAGTGTGATATTGAACAGGAAATTAACACCCTACACCAAGTATTGAAAGAAATAAAAATAAACCTTTCCAAAACAGAAACTGTAATATTGAATTGGAATGAAAGCAATGATGATATATACACTGAACCCATCATAAAAAACAGGATCTGAAATTGGTAGATACTAAAAACTTCAAATGATTTTGTATCGGAGAAAAGGAAATTTCTGATCTCGAATTCCATCTACAATCGCACTCTCACAGACGTGCCGTCGCTTACCCATGTCTTTTCTACAAATACTTTCATGGTAACTGATCCGACGAGCTAGTTCCCAAAATGCATGAATTTAAACGTGCCACTAGGCTGGCATCACAGTCCCACCTTTTCACTGTCGAAACAGTTAAATGTGGCCGTCACTTCTACTACAGTAGCTTCATATCTCGCACCTCCCATCTGTGGAATTCACTTCCTATAACATGTTTCCCTGATTGCTATAATCTGCAATTATTCAAATGTAATGTCAATCGACATCACCAGATGCCTTGATCTATTCCCCGAGGGTTCTCTTCATCCTTTCCTCTACCACGCCTCTTTAGTCTCATTCTGTGTAACCCCTTGCGTGTTAGTGGCATCCCGCCTTGCTTGGGGTGAAATGCAAAAAAAGGAAGGGGCTACGTGAGAGGTAGTTTCGGCCAATACCGAGAATTGCTACAGAACAAAAACATTAACCTGACAATTTGAGTTATATTGTTATATAGCCTCATCATTTTGACACTTTCATAAAGATATTTTAACGATATCGCGCATGTTGGCAAAAATATTTAAACTGTCAACTGTATAGAACTACTTTCCAATATCAATGGTTAAAATGGTTTTGAGTGAGTAAAGCCTGTGGGTCAGGGCAAAGACCATTCTTCTTTGAACTCTATGAATTGGCGCTACATAATAACAGACAAATCTGTACCAAATTAGAGAAACTATATCTCTTGAGAGATATCAACGACAGCGACTACAACTAAAATGGATATAACATGAAACTCAAAGAGAAAATAATGACATTATCAAGGTATTGACATTCAATACTACTTTAAATAAAAAAAAGTTAGGAAGGAAACCGCCTCCAAAACTGGAAAGAGCGATAAAAGCTCCTGTGTTTGAAAAGTGAAAATAGTGACATAATCAAGATGCTGCCATTCCGCACTACTTCATATAAAAGGTTAGGAAGGAAACTGCCATCATTCTTGGAAAGAGCGATAACAGCTACTGTGCTTGAGAAACTTATGATCCTGAAAAACTGTTTTAAGAAAAAGACTTCATAAATTTTAACCCATGGTAGTACTGACTACACGACCAATGAATGCTAAATATATCCTTATGAGGAAACGACTAATATTATCATTACCGTTTAAGATCGCCTTTTGCCTTCAGATCAACCTCAATTCTTCTTGGCATGGATTCAATGATTTTCTGAAAACACTTCTTTAAAAAAAATTCTGTCTATGCCGTAATTATAGTAATACGCTATTGATTTTTGCCTGCACATCAGCGATTTGAATCACCCTTTCGACCAGATCACAAAAGTACTCCGTGGGATTGAAATCTTGTAGTCTCGAGGCTACTTTAACACAGAAAACGCATTCCTGTGTTCCATGAACCACTCTGCAACTACTTTTAATTTGGGGCATGGTGCTTTGTCCTACTTGAAGTGACCATCAGAGGATGGGTGCAACGTAGTCGTGAACTGAGGGACGGGTCAGTCACAATACCTAGACAGGCCTTTAAAAGACCATTTATTGTTAACAAAGGTCCCAATGTGAACCAAGAAAGTGTTTACCCTACCATTACACCACAACAGACCGCCAGCCTGTGCTGCCGATAGAACGAGTGCTGGATCTTTTCTGCTATTTACACCAAATTCTGGCCCGTTTATCCGGATATCATAGTAGACATTTAGACTCACCTGGAAAGGCAAGATTTTTGAAACCTTCTCTTGTCCGGTCTATGCTCTTCAAATTCTAGCCTCGGTCTCTTGTATGAAAGGAGTTGCCCTTAGCACGGTCTTCTGCCGCCGTACCCATTTCCTTCTAGGTTCAATGTGATGTGGTCTGTACCTTTGTAGAGTAGTTATTAGAGCTTCTTTCTTCTTTTATGTGCTGTGTCCCTTCAAGGCGAAGGCGATCATGTCCCTCCACATCCCCGTCCCTTTTAGCTCTTAATAAGTCTCGTCTTTTTGTTATTTCTCCCAGAACATGTTCTGCCAGCTACTTGCTCAAACCCATTAAACATGTCGCTTTCCCCTATCCCTCTTTTCCTCTATCCATCCTATGAGTAACAGATTTTCCAAGCCCTATTTTCTCATTACGTGTCCGAGAAATTTCAGATGACTTTTCCTGATGTTACATATAAGTTTTGTCTTTGTTTACATTCTCTTCAAACATCGTAGTTGCTCACATGTTTCCTCAATATTCTTCTGTAGAATCACACTTCTGTTGGTTGGAATGTCGAACTGAACAATTTATTTCGCTCACTGGGGTAGACTGTTCTAGTTCCACGTGCCATGTCTAACGGATGTCAGTTATCTCCCCTTTATTTCCCCTCTGAAAGTTCGCCATTGCCTTAACCAGGTACTGAACTCACACCCTTTGGGCGTTAGTTAGATCCAGTGACTGCGCCATGTGTCCTTGATAATACATGGCACAGTGGATAAAGAGCGTACAACGGCCAAAACGTTGTGATAAAAATGGCGACAAAGATGACGACAATAGTCCGAATAATGTAAATAGTGTTTTATAATACTTATTTATTAAAAGTTATGATGAATCATTGAACAATGTTCAATTCGTTTCAATTCTTTGATGTTCTGATTAATCATTGAATTTCTAATGAATCATTGAACAGTGATCAATTCTTTTCAATTCTTCATTGTTTACGACATCCTCCCAACGATCCAATAAATGTTCAATGCATCGACGATAGAAATAACTAGGTTTTGACTAGAAACTTTCATCAAGCCTGACTTTACGCTCCACGGAACTCTTCAAATTCTGTCTATGTTTCTGAGATTAGGTATTATGTGCATTATTTACATTATTCGGACAATTGTCTTCATCTTTGTTGCCATATTTTTCACAAAGTTTCGGCCGTTTTACGCTCCGGCTTTCTTCAACAGAAGAACGGCCGAAACGTTGTAATAAATATGGCGACAAAGATGAGGACAATAGTCCAAATAATGTAAAATATTGTACATAATACCTCATCTCAGAAATATAGACAGATACGGAAGTATTACAATATATTATAAAAACGAACGGATTTATGTAATAATGTATTAAAATATAAGTGTTCTTTAATTTTCAGAAATAAAATTGATTAACAAAAACGGAAACTGTGAGTTTCAGTTTATCAGTTTTGTATCGAAGACGATTACGACAAGGTGACCAAATGAGGTAGGATTAATAAGCAAATATTACAGAGGTAGTCTTAAACGTTTGACTAAAATTACTTGATTGATTCTTTTTCTCCGGCTTATCAACATTTTGTAGGGTATTTAAAGCCAGAAAATATTTTAGATGTAATAATTCTGTTGATATTAAAATGATTTAGTGATATAAGTATTACTAATTAACCTATAGCAGGGGGAGAAGAGTTATATTTATACCTTTCACAGGGGCATTGGGGTGTAAGTGAATATAACGAATCCAACAGGAATTTGAACCCGGTTCTTCGATTAACAATTCCGAGCCGTTATCGATTATACCTCCCGCAAATCCAAGCTTAGAGTACCTAGTATTCCCAACCAGTCACTCATCTAGGTACTGCCCAGTATCAATGTTGCTTAACTTCGATGATCGTACAGGAACAGGTGTTTCAACCTGATGTGGCGTAAGCCTTAAAATTATTTTAGAACGGCGCAAGCACAAATGTAGTTACATTGTGTCTTCCACTGTGAATATTGTCTTTTAACTTTTTTGTTTGATCATGTCACACTAAGCAAAGCCGGGAGTGCCACTAGCACGCAATGGGTTACAGAGTGTGAGAGCAGGAGTAAAGACGGGTGTTTGGGGAAAGGATAAAAAGGACGACGATCAAGATCAAGGCAACAGAAGATGTCGAACAACATTACATTTAAAATATTTGAATATTCAAATCAGGGAAGCAAGTAAGTGGAAGGGAATTCCTCTGTTGGGAAGTGCGAGATTAGAAGCTATCGGAGTGGAAGAGACGTCTACATTTAACTGTTTTGACACTAAAAGGGTGGGACCAAGATGCCAACCTAGTAGCACGCTTCAATTTATGCAGTACGGGAACTAGTGAAAATATCTTGTCAGATCGGTTGCTATAAAAATATTTGTACCAAATACAAAGGGAATCTACATCACGTCTGTGAGAAAGTGAATGTACCTGATATACCAGATCAAGACCTATTACATTGCATATCCATCTCTGGATTTAGTTGATAACCTCGAGATGAACACCTGACCCTATATTGTTTTTAAGCGTTTCACCACAAGCAAGGCGGGAAGCCACTAGCACGCAAGGTGTTACAGAGAGTTGGAGCGAGAGCAAATAGGAGTGATAGAGGAAAGGATGAAGAGAAGGATATGGATAGATCAAGGCATCTGGAGACGTCAATTGACATTACATTTGAATATTTGGAGATTGTAGCTATAAGGGAAACAGGAAAAGGACAGGGATTTCCACATGCAAGAGGTGCGAGGCATGAAGCTATTGGAGTAGAAGAGACGGCTACATTTAATAAGTTCGACAGTGAGAGGGTGAGAGCGAGATGCCAGCCTAGTAGAACGCTTAAATTCATAAAGTCTGAGTACCAGCGAAAGCAGCTCATCGGAGCAGTTACCATGAAAGTATTTTTAAAAAAGACAGAGGGAGGGGACGGCACGTCTGTGAGAGAGCGACTGCAGGTGAGATGCGAGATCAGGGCCAATTACATTGCATATCCGTCTCTGAATCTTATCAAGAACATTGAGACAAACAGAACGGGCTCCAGACCATACATGGCAGCGATACTCCATGCAAGGGCGAATGGTTGATTTGTAGAATTGAAGAACGACTCCGGCCAGGAAAATTTCCTGGCGCGGCACAGGGAGCCAATTTTCCTTGCGATGGACGAAGCTATTGACTCAATGTATTTGTTCCATCTCAGGTCAGCAGTCAATGTGAGACCGAGTAGTCACAAAGAGGTGCTCTCGAGAAGTTGAGCGTCAGACATTCTAATGGGGGCCAGGGATAGTTCTCTGTGGTGAGATGTCAGCAGTATCCCATGCAAGGACGAATGTTTGATTTGTATATTTGAAGGATGGACTCAGGCGATAAAAACCTTCTGGCTGACACAGAGAACCAACTTTCCTTGTGTTGGGTGAAGCTATTCATTCAATGTAGTTGTTCTTCCTCAGGTCAGTGGTAAAATCGTAGTGAATAACTTTTACAGGGAAATATCCCTGGTGTCCGTGTCAATAAGAAAATCATGAAGGTATTAGATATTGTGGTCAATTTGATTCTAACTATATGTCCCTAACCTGTTATCTTCTATCTCACTACTGTAGCTTCCATTTTTAAATCCCACATAACATGCCAGAAGTTATCTTCAGATGGGGATATTAATCCATAAATGTTGTTTGTGTTTTTCTCTACGCAGTTATTTTTTTTTTAAATTGTCCATCTCTATGACGAGTGAGGCTGAAAAATTAACCGTGACACACATGAATAATGAGAGTAATTAAGTATTTAATTAGAAACATTTCTTCTTTATACATTTTTCTTTCCTCTCCTGCACGATGGGATTTCAGTATTCCTAAAATGGTACGAGAGAAATTATCATAATAAAGTAAGTTCGAGAAATGTATCCAGTAGTTTATTTTATACACGGCTTTTAAGCGTCTTGAGAGGCTGACAAGCTCAGTAGGACACTAATCGAATGGCCGCGGTTTCGTTTTCAACGACAAAATATTTGCTTTTCCTTTAATCTGATAAAAATAAACGCATTATAAAGGAAAACCAATCAAGAAGTTTAATTTATTATTTCTAATGAACAAAACTGTTATATTCCGTGCTAAGTGAATAAATACTTAACACCAGGTTGATAACAGAAGAAAGGTTTATTGTACGCAACCAGTACAATATGAAATACGGCACAGTTATACATACAGGTCAATCTAGTAGTGAGTGCCACTAATTGGAAGGTCGGTCGGTTGGTCGGTCGGTCGGTCGTGCTTGCGTTTTCTCTCTCTCACTCTTCCTCAAGTCTCACATAGACAGTTGACTTTATAGGTACTTACTACTTCATGTGGGGATGACTGGTTATTCCATTACATCAAAAACACTAATAAATAATTATTTCAGAATGAAATCGTTTTCTTAAATAATATTAACATTATGTTATTTTCTTTTATACATTACTTACAGCCGTTCACATCAAAGATGTAATTTTAAATTCAATACTCCTTATCACTCAGGGAATTCATTTGAAAATTCGTTAATTTTACGACGTGGAAATCATTCTAAGTTTTATTTAGTACCGAATCTTTTAAGGATGACCCAGTGAAGACCGAACCCGCGACACGGTATTATGGGTGAGCTATGCTGAACATCGCGCTACACTGGATTCAAAGCTGAAAATAACCTTTTCTTAATAACTAAGTAATTTAATTATGGGGAGAATACTCGTCTAGACTTCTTATATATATATATATATATATATATATATATATATATATATATATATATATATATATATATAACAAAACCTACCTAGGTTTCACATAAACGGATCTTCAGAACTAGCTTTATTCTGAGGATCCGTTTAGGTGAAACGTAGGTAGTTTTGCCTGGCTCTTTAGGTTTATATTATATTTGCTCTACTTCTTGTATTGAGCACTTTACGTAGTTGGTTTTACACGTTTGGAATTTTTTTCTTCTTTGGGCTCTGAACTTGAACTCTGGACGTTTTCGCCTCAATTTCATGTTCTTAGTTCTTTCTTTTTTTATTCCTCATTTTTCCTTGGGTACTGGTTTGTTCTGCTACAATGTGTATATATATATATATATATATATATATATATATATATATATATATATGATTTTCCAAGGGTAGCGTACAGTATTACACATAAGTAATAGATGGTAGAATGAATGCTGTAGTATATCAAAATATATTGGAAGCAAATGTAATGATTTCCGTTGAAAATCATGAACTTCCTACTGATTGGATCTTCCAACAAGAGGCTCCCTAAGCACTCTGCAAAATCTACGATGAAATGGCTTGCTAAAAATAATGTAAATAATCTGAAATGGCCAAGTCAGTCTCCAGATTTAAACCCAATCGAGAATCTGGCGATATTTGAAAATCCGACTGCAATCGAAAGCTGAAACAAATCTCCCGGATCTGAAGATCATATGCAAAGAAGAATGGAACAAAATACCAAAATATGGAAGACCATATGCAAAGGAGAATGGGACAAAATACCAAAATATTTTAGAAGATATGCAAAGAAGAATAGAACAAAATACCAACTAAAATTTTCAAATCCTTAGTGGAGAACTACAAGATGTTGGTTGCTGCAGAAGTGAATAATGGCAATTCTGGAAAGTATTAAATGAAGATAATGTATTCTTTTTGTATTGGCGAATACTTGTTCACCCATTAAAATGGATAAATGGGACTTATTTCTATGAAATTATTTTTTTCTGTTTTCTATGCATAATTAGTTATTATGCATCTGTGTACAGTTAATTATATGAAAAGTATATTTATACATTAGTTGGAAATATAATAAATTAACATTTGCATGTGTACGAATATTTGTTTTCCCCACCCCCTACTGCATACAACTCTTGGCTAATACATGTCCATTATCTTTATTATGTAAATTTTATCAGCGCCACCTCTCTCAACAGCCAGTTGTGAAACACGACAAAACTTTCTTATCTCACACTTCTCCCCTGTGGAAATCCCTCCCGGCTCCAGGCTTTCCATGAAACTTTCATCTGGAAAAATTTAAATTTAATGTCAATCGCTCTCTATTATTACCTTGATTGCTCTGTCCTTTGTCTTCACATTACTAATGTTTCTGTTCCTAATTCCTCCATACCCTGTAAGCCTTTGCGTTTTAGTGGCTTTACTGCCTTGCATGGGGTGACACTGATTACTCTTTCCTCTTTTCGCTCATTACTAATGTTTCTGTTCCTAATTCCTCCGTACTCTGTACTGCCTTACTTTGATACTGATTAAGAATAAAAACACAAATATGAGAACATTATATATTTATTTAATGTTTAGAGACGTTCTCACTAAACTTTATATCATAAAACATCTATTTTTTCCCGATGGTTCAGGCGGAAATATTTTATACACTCGATTAATTTGGCTTGGTTTTCATGTTTCTGAGACGGATTCGTTTAGATGAAAATGCCAGAAAAGTAACGCTTAAAGATTATGTTATCCGATTTAAAATGCCAAGATGAAAAATGTAATTGAAGTATTTAAAAAAAAACAAAGAATGTCAAGGAAATTACCTTATAATTATTTTATGCGACCCTGTTTGACAATATTGATTTTTATTAATTGGTTACTTAAAAATTCTGGAGCCAAACACTAACCGTGGTGAAAATATTTAATTAGAGTATCTGTTGATTAACATCCTGAGATTATCCGAGTAGAATGCACATACTTAAAGCGACACATCCCCAAAACAACAGAGATATCCAATAGAAACCACCTTCTATGCTTTGGCACCACTGAATATATAGATCTGACAGAGAAATTATATTGGTTCACAAAGGTGTACATATCTGGTGAGGATCTCAATATCGAATCATTTCCAAAACTTATCAGGAGGGAATAAGAGTGACAATCCATTTAATCTCCCCATCCTAGACTATTTTCTGCGCATATACAAGCACAGATGCGAATAGAGGGGCACTACTAATTTAAGAATTTCTTATCGCATCCAAAATTAATTATAATCTGGAATTGGAATGAAGTAAGTGATGTCATAAAAATCATCAATGTGAAATTATTCATGTGTTTGTAATCATTTCACCCACTAAGGTGGAATTGGGTTGCTGAGTATGAAAGGATATGAAAAAAAGGAAAACACATTATTAAGGACGGATAGCAATAAAAGAACAGGGATTATGAGAGGCATAAAATAACGATTGACATTGCATTTCAATTTTTGAAGTTTAATAAAAACTTACAAACACCTCGGTGTATAGATCAGTTTTAGCAAATTTAGTAACGGGCATGAGGAAAATGAACATAGAAAAGATGGCTCTAGGGCTAGTTTTATCGAACAGAGCAAACTGCTGCAAAACCAAGATATTAACTTAAGAACATGAAACCCGTTCTTAAATAGTCCCTTCGTATGTAGACGTTTATTTGGATGTCATGACTGACAACAAACTTGCCAAGACATATCTAAACTGTCAACTGTATATAACTGCTTTTTCAGATCAATGATCAAAATGGCTTCCAGGAAATAAACCCTATTAGTCTGAGGGAAGACAACTCTTTATTGAACTTTGCGAAATGGCGCTACATATTCACAAAGAACTGTGCGAAATCACAGAAACAACATCACTTGAGGACTTTGCAGCAGCAAGTACTAAAATGGATAGCACATGCAACTCGATGAAAAACTCTTGACATAATGAAGATTTTGCCATTCCATAATTAATTCGAAGAAAATCTTAGTAAACCCCTATCATTATAGAAATAGTGATAACATTGGACTTGAGAAACCCCTTTTATCCTGAAAAATTGTTTGACGAAAATATTCATGCAAGTTGAACATAAAATAACTCTGGCTGTTAATGCTTAATGAATTCCAAATGTTTTCTTACATGGACGTGGTTAATATTACCGTTGCCATAAAAGAATCCCGTACAGGTGAAGATGACGGAAACGGGAAGGTGGAAGAGAAGATGATTATTATTAATTTTTTCGGTGTTATATTTCCTGCTTGGTATCCTGCAGATCCAAACTATGGTCCTTTGGCACTATAGGCGATTTGTCATTTAACTGATAGCATTTTCTTTTAGTATATGGGATGTTCGTAATAGGGCAAATTTCTGCGCAACTTATATGTTGATGTTACCTTGGATACTGTTAGTAAAATTGTTCATTCATTTTCTCACGAGTCCCAGAGCTCCGATTACTATTGGTGCAGTCTCAGTCTTCATGCCTCGCATCATGTTAATCTCGGTCGCCAGGTCCTTGTATTTGGACAAAAAATATCTTTATAGGGGGTTTCTGTCAGATGTTACTGCTATGTCAATAAGCATACATTTCCTGAATTTCTTGTTATTTATGATAATATCACGTTTTTTGTCTTTTATTTCCCTGTTAGTTTGAATCGGCATGTCCCAGAGGATAGTTACATCGTTATTTTGGATAACTGTGTCTAGTTGGTTCTCATACCATCTCTCAGTGGTTTCGATTTTGTGCTTCCTACATATATTCCAGTGCACATATGTTACTACCTTGTTATGTCTGTGTGTATATTCATTTTTTGCCAGTTCCGGACATCCTGAGATAATATGGTCGACAATTTCATCATCATTATTATTATTTAGTAATAGTAGTAGTAGCAGTTAACTCCTCACTGTGTCCTTTGAAATTTGCCAAGCTTACTAAGAAGAGCTCAAAGTCGATATATGTTTGAAGATTATGTTCCGCCAGTCTTCAAAGTAAGAACAGCCTTTAAAATTATTATTATTCGCATCGTCAATTTTGATATTTTCCCTGTTCACTTTACAATGGAGTAAGAGAGGTATTGGAAGATTGCATTGCGCCCACCTTCCAAGTGACGGATATGAATTAATTGCTTCTGATATTTCCAAACTGAACACTAAGTAAAATGAATGGGTTGTAGGAAGAATATGTTGCGTCAATTTTCTAAAAAGAGATATGTCGCCTGCTTTAAAAATAGGTTGTCATATTTTTATTCATATAACTGAGAAAATTCCACGGAGAAGTAATACGAGTTATGTGTAGGAATATTGTACTATGTCAATACAACTTACTTAAATCCGTACACGAAATTTATCGTATAGTTTTAGTTCGATGGTAGAACGACGAAGAAGCCTAAAGACTATATATTAGCACACATGTGCGTCTTTTATTACATACTTGTGATTATATATGGGCTAAGACACTGTCTTAATTTTACAGTTTATAAGAAAGTTGGGAATATTTAACTCTCACAGGACATCCAGAAAAGAATATGCAATGCGATAGGTCCTGATCTGGCACCTCGTCTACAGTAGTCTTCTCACAGACGTGCTGTGGCATCCCTCTGTCTCTTCTATAAGTATTTTCACAGCAACTGTTCCGACGAGTTGCTATCGCTGGTTCCCAGACTGCATGAATTTAAGCGAGCTACTACGTTGGCATCTCGGTCCCACCCTTTCACTGTCAAAACGGTTAAATGTAACCTTCTCTTCTACTCAAACGGATTCTTCTCTAGCACTTCCCATCTGTAGAATTCTCTTCCTCGCTTCCTTGATAACTATAATCTTCAAATACTCAAGTGTCGACATCTTCTGATACCTTGATCTGGCTCCCCGTTCTTCTCTGTATCCTGTCCTCAAACACGCCTCTTTACTCTTGTTCTCAATCCTCTCTAACCCCTTACGTGCTAGTGGCACTCCCGCCTTGCTTGGGGTGATATGCTTAAAAAGACATACTGAAGACAGAGGAAAGTAGCATATATCTTAGATAATGAGCTTGTGTTAATGGTTGACAGACAAGGAAATATGAGATATAGAAAGATAACATTTTCTAAGGGCTACAAATGACAGGAAATTGTGGAGATCCATGATCGCCCATACCCTGAAAAGGCACAAAGAAAAAAGTATATATTCCTAGAACATCAATGTTTCAATCCCCTGGTTTATTTCTTGGCTTACATCGACATGATTACAAAAAAAGATAAATATATCTCATGGATGATTACATTCCATCAATAACGCGACTTAGTAAGTTCGGTCTAACTGTAATTTCAACATTCAAAACCCTCGTTTTAAATATATCAAAAATCCTAACAGATAAAAGTACAAGACGAAAGAAACGGAACTATTTGTAGGAAGATTTTTTGTGACACTGTTCCAAATGTGTGTGTGTGTGTGTGTGTGTGTGTGTGTGAAGGGGGCTCTTCGCCTTGAAAACTAATGTCCAAGACATTGTTATGGCTAGCTGTCTTAATGTAGAACCAGGTAAGACGAAAAAGGGAAAGAGAGAAAATACTTTTCAGAAGATTGTGTTGCATTAATCTTCCAAATTTTGAAGAAATGTCTGTTTTGAAAGTCTGCATTTGGAATTATGGCTTTTGAAAAAGAGTTGAATAACGAAGATAAAAGATGTTAAGTAATGTCTAACGACTTGACGCTGACCAACATTTATAAATTCACCTAAAGCCAAATTTTGTCTGTGTGTCCCTACATATAAGATGTACCTTATATCCGGAGAACAAAACATCACATACCACTAACCTACTTTACTTCTCCACTAAGGCAGGGTATGACGCAAGGGATTGTTGTGGGGGTGTCCATACGCCTACATATGCGCCAAAGACAAAGGAACTGTCACACTGGTGTTGATAATACACCAGCTCCACCTCTCTTAATAAAAGAGAAAAGATACCGACGCAGGGTGGAAATCTCCGGAACCAGGCGCCTTCTCTCATCTAAAAAGGGAACAATTACTACGCTTCGGTCCCGGTCCAAAGGCCAAGAAGCGATTGGTGATTTGCTAAGTGTAACTTAGGTAAGGCACAAGACCGCAAGTATGGTACACCCAGTGAGGACCGAATATACATATTGTGTATATTCAGGGTGCGATTGATAAATTGTCGTCTAAATTGGGCAAAAAATGAAACTAACACTGATATATCATTTTAACAGATATACTAACCAAAATTACACAAAAATATCTTGAAATTTTATAGAGTAAAGTTATTCAGTGAAATCGTTATTGACTTCAACCAAATCCCCCCTCTCTCTCAATGCCCTCCACAGATAATAATCAAGGGGGTTGCAGTCTGGGGAATTAGGTGACCAGGGGTAATGTGGTCACGGAAATTGTCTGACAGCCATTAGTGTGTTCTCTTGCTTGTGTGGCATGGTGGAGAGGCCTGTTGCCAGATATAGGTTCTTCCGGCAGTTACCGTCTTGACCCAAGGCAGAAATACCTCCTCAAGGCACTTTATGTAGGCCCCGTCTTGAGCTTGTGGTCCTGTGGGAAGATGAATGGAGGAATAACGCCATCAATAGTGATCACCGTAATTACTATAAGATTAATTCCGAATCCTCTGCAAATTCCTCATTTTGACACCCAAACACTCTGAAATATTCGTATTGGAGCTCCTAGGCGCCAATGTCAGGCAGTACAGCAAGCCGTTTCCAAATTTCTGGCAGAGTCAGTTGCGTCATGGCGCTCTTTTTATCACAGATGGTGCTCAACTGACCCTACTATACTGTACAGTCGAAAAAAACTCAAAGACAACCAACGCGGATACGCGAAATTAAATATATAAAATGGCAAAAATTTACCAATCGCTCCCTTTGTGTGTGTGTGTGTGTGTGTGTATATATATATATATATATATATATATATATATATATGAAATATGGATTTAAATAATTATTTTGTCTGTCTTATTTATTTCCATTGTACTTTGTTCGTTTGTTTCCTTGAAACTTCAGTGTTCCACCAACTAATTTCTCATTGACTCATATCTCCACCTTTCTACCTACAATTCTATTTTTTTCACCATCCATTATAATTATGTATAAGGCAGGTAGCATCCATTACGACGCCATTCTTTTACAGAAATCGTTTTAATTCATCGCGTTTCTTTAGAGCTAATTTATATCTACCTTTTAAATGTTGATCTAAAATTTAGAAGACCAACATATTTCGTAATAAGCATTGATGTCGTAGGATAATTCAAAATACTATAAATTATTGAAACGGGGATGTAAAAATGTGTCCATCAAAATAATCTGTTTCAGTGGATTTTCATAAACGATAACGAATTATTTAAACAAATGAAAAAATAGTAAGTTTGCTGAATTATCATTATTATTTATAATAATAGTAACAAAAAAATAACTTTGTAAAACGCTTCTCTCGAGGTCAATTTTATGTAGCTATGCCCAGAGTATGCACGTCAACTAATGAATAAAAAAAAACATTAGAAAATAGATATATTTCTGAAAACTTTGTTTATAAAGAGACTTTAGAGAGGTAAGTGAACGTCTCAGACAAGTTTTCTCTGATCATAGAATCGGTATTTGGTTAGTAATAAATAAAAGTCTTAGAATATTCTTTTTTTACACAATTACAAAAGAAAGACTTGTCTTTGTTTTAAATCTTCATAAGAAGCTAATCAGGTAAGGAAAAAAGATTGAGCCTGGATATTAATTAGATATTTTCTTTTAAATGAATGGTGTTTATGAAATGCTTCACTTGCCTACAAAGTGTCTGTGCGTTCTTCAACATATTTTGATATAGAGAATCGTGTACAATAGAATTATTGCACGCACATTCGTGAGAAAATAGAAGCAAAGTCGATAACACCGTAAGAACCTCTTATCAAATATTTATGATGAATAGAGAAAGAATGATTAAAAGATAAACAAATAGCAGTAATGCTATCTAAATAAAGACATGCTTATTAAATATTATTAAATAAAAAGTAGACGTCGATGAAAAATCTATTCCTTTGCATAATAAATTCTTATCAAAAATCTATAATGAATATGAACACGGACAGTATTGAGAAAACTCCTAAAAATTCCAAAGTTTATCGGATTAAAATATTAAAATAATCAATACATATTTAACAATTTTTGCAAAAAATATACGAAAATGAAACAGAAAATGTAGCCTTCGAAAATACTCATAAGACTGCAATAAAATTAAAATATTTAAATTACTTATCGGATTTATAGTTTGCTATTTTTTTCGCTTTTAAATAGAAAACCAAACAAAAAACTTTATCGAATAAAAGCAATAAAAGGATTTATTTAAATGAATGGCTATTGATTTCTATAATGATTGGTTATTCTTAGCTTATGATTAATTATCTGTAAAAAAAAAAGTATCGCGTGGATGAGTAATTTATTTTTCTTTCAATTCTTTTCTCGATTTAATTGTAATAATTATTCTGTAATATCTCTTTTTGAAAATTCACACACACACATACATACATATATTTAAATATCTACATTAAAACGATGCAACCCACTCACAAAAAAATTACATTTCAAACTATTCACAACACATTACATTGTATCTAGACTTTGTTTATGCTGTAATACTTCGGTCTATCACGTGGTATCACGTCATAGAACTGCATCTTGAACTTACGATCTGCGTCTGCTATCCCACGACCGTTATCGTCGCATAGCTATTTTCTATGTCAAAATAACAAAATATTATCTTTGATGATGGACATCTTTGTTTCATGTTTGTATAACCACTTTGAGGATGACTCATTTGAGCCGAAAGCTTAGCACCAACTTAACAAAAAAATATCCAACCTTTGGACAATTTTTGTCTTTATTTTCACCAGAAATTTAAGAAAACATTCGGACAATGGAACGGCTCATGATCAGATATAATAGACATTCATTGTCTGTTATATTTAATAATATATGTTTAAATAATGATCTGCTGTCCCAATATGTTAAATATCTTTTATTCTTTTTACCTTTCTAAGCCGACGTATATTTCTTAAGCCTATAAATGTTATTTTTTAGTGTCTTTGAATGACTAAGGTAACGGACAGCGCCTCAAACACGTGCAGCCACTAAAAATGACTTCTCTTAACAAGAAATAATGCATTTAAAAATCTATTAAGAAATTACTGAAGCTAGCAAATAAAGATTCATAGAAGTTTTAACAAACAGAAGTGTCTTTCGTTAAATAGGTAATTCAAATGTTGCCCTGTCAGGCCGGCTCTGCATCTGAGCTAGTCGAGTCACACTTATTTTTAAAAAGTGCTTCGATTCCTATCGGAGGCACAATTTTTCTTTAATAGGACTTCTCGGTCTAGGCCGGTTGATATTAATAGCTCTCTTTAAAGAAAGTAAATCCAGTGTTAGCAACTGAAGCATTTATAGTATTAAGAAATAATATCAGCATCATGGGGAAAGAGAATTTATAAGAGTAGCTCCTCCATCGCTCTTCAGTTATGAATTGAGCGCTCTGGCTGCTGATTTGGCGTTTATATACATCACGTATATAAGACGTTAAAAGATTCCTTTCTTCTGTCGTGTGCGAATAGCTTAGATGTTGAGTCTCTGACTGATGCCAAATCGAGCCAATTTCGTTCAATTTGAAGCAATCGGATGTCGCGTCACACTGATGAGCTGTGAAACAGACTTGTATGTGGATATATATATATATATATATATATATATATATATATATATTATGTGGTACGTGATCAATTTATATAACATAAATCATTCATACGAATAACAAATAATGTTATTTGTTATTCGTATGAATGATTTATGTTATATATATATATATATATATAATTTTTAAGTTCCCCGTCCCTCTTTCCCTCTATCCGTCCCGTGAGTACTAGATTTTCCAAGCCCTCCATTCTTCATTACGTGCCCCAGAAATTTCAGCTGCCACTTCCTGATGATATGTATAAGTTTTCTCTGTTTTCATTCTTTCCCAAACCTCGTAGTTTCTCACATGTTCATCTTATGTTATCATCAGCATCAATTCGTTGAGTATCTTCATCTTTGAGGAGATTGTCTAGCGTTATCTGCCATGCAGAAGACATCATGGGGAAAATCATAGTCGGGTTTTAATGAAATTTTCTGAACTTATTCAAAAATGAATGAAATTATTTTTATATTTTTTTTTTAGAAAGTCTTGGTAAAAAAATATTGATTTTAACTTATCTTACCCCCGACTTAATTTCATGAAATTTCTAGAAATTAAATTGCAATCTGAAAATGTGTTTTATTATTTAAAAGCAGGACACCTTGGAGAATTTAAATCATCCGTTTGTTCTGTTTTTTTTTTTAAAGGGACACCCAGTTACCATTTTGCTTACTGGGAATGGTATAATTAATCATTTAGCTTTCAATTGAATGAAATCTTCAAGTACGCTTTTTCATGTTTAAAAGTTTATTTTAATTCCTTAGGTATCGAAAATTTAGTGGAAGTACCTAATTAAGTCGGTTATGGGATTTACCTTTTCTGTTGAGCGATATTGATTGTTTTTTCAGTAAATAGTTAACGGTTCCTGGTACATTTATCCTGCAAACAATATTTGGAGGACTCGAGTGTGGCCGGGTACCCCCCAACCCCCCAACCCCCCCCCCGCAAAAACGGAATTTAAGCAAACAATTAAATGTGTGTATTAACAAAAAGAATTACATGTGGACAGAACGGAAAGTGAAGGAAAAGCTACTAAACAATGCTATTAGGTATGTGCTTTTTTGTTTGTGTGATGAAAGAGAGAGAGAGAGAGATCATCGTTTGTCGACATGTGAAACGAACTCGCCCCAGCGAGCTTTCTCACTTTCGACCGGCTACATCTTGGAATCAGAGGAACGAAAAGAAAGAGAGGACATGTTTGTTTTGTCATAGACTTAAACAACGCCGCTTAGTGGTCATTTTTGGTGAAGTTGGGTAAACTACAAGTCTCTTACAGGCCGGTAGACGTAATTTACACTATAAATTAATAATAAAGGCTATCAACTCAATCTACATCAATCTTAATCTGCATCTATTCTTCTCTGTATATTCATATGTATGTCAGTATCTATCTAAAAGTAGACGCGTGTATCTGTTAGTTTCATCCTTTTTATATCACACTTAGCCTATTCAATCGAGTTCAAGCTTTTCATATCTCCCTATGCAACTTCCAAATTATTAACAGATTTCTCTTCTTTTTTTTTTCGTCCTGGGTATGACGATAAACTATATCCGCGTCCTGGGTAACACTATAAACTACGTCCAACAGCAAGGCCTCTGATCAGGAGGTTTTGAGTAGCGTGGAACCACCTCTTAATTGCTGGTGTTCCCAGGTCCACACTGACCCGGGGTGGTAGCACCTGTTAGGGTCCCAGCTATGGAAAAACATTTAACACCCAAACTTGTGTAAAAATAGGTTTTAATACCAGAAATACTTTGTAATAAAAAAAAAAAATATTACTAGCAATAATTTTTGAAGGAAAAATTATTACCAGCAATACTTTAAAAAAGAAATGCCAGCAATACAATCAGTTATACATTTTTGAAAAAAATATTACCAGCTATAGATTTCTTCAAGGAAAAATATTCCCAGAAATAGATTTTTGAAGAAAAACGTATTACCAGCAATAAAAATTTTGTCGGCATTAAATAACCTATTGAGGTTGATATGCCGTAAAACAAAACAAACCAAACCATTTTTTCACCGACGTATTTTTATTATTTCAAGCATTATTTATTTTTTTATACTCATATTTGAATAGACGCTCCGTTTAATTTTAAATGGTTTTTATTTCGTTTACCGTCTTGCCAACTCGATAAAAATGCTGTTTAAAATAAACGGAGCGTCTACTCAAATACGGGTATCCTCTAAAAATATCGTTTGAAATAAGAAAAATATTTATCTATATATCGAAGATGTGTTTACTTCTTTAATAATTTCTTTTTAACACATTCCGTTAGTTGTCATTATTCATTTAGTTAGTTATTATTAGTCATTTCTTTGTGATATATATTCTTATTTTATTTTATTTTTTAGAACGATAATTATAAAACCCAAATTTTCTGCTTTGAATTGCTATTGTTAGTGCTAAAAGAAAGACAAAAATATTGAAAATAATTACAGCTGAATCAAAGAAAAAAAAACATTAATATTAAAAAAAATCTAAAGCTTATTTTAAAAAAAAAAAATTCCGTGTAACAACGAAATCTCTTTTACCATTTTACGGGACTCCGTAATTGATAACCGACAATAGAGTTGTTAAAACTTGTTTATTTCAAAGTTAACTTTCATATTAAATTGTGAAAAGGCAGCTGCTATTAAAGATGATTACTATTCATCCAAATCAGTTTAACAATTAATCATGTCTGCGTGATTTTTTTTGAATCCCGTCTAGATTCATTTGTGCTTGGAATAATAGAATTTTTGTTCACTAAACTTTGTTGTGAAGAATAAATACGCTTAATTTGTTTTGATGTGAAAATATCTACCGAAATCACTACACGACATATACCGACGACTTTTAGTTAAACTAATTCGATGACAGACCGACACAGAAGCGTGAGGTAAGAGATTAGCACACATCCGCCTCTTTTATTGCATACTAGCAACGATACCTGACGTTGGACGTATGAAGTGATTATTTTGTCCTCACCTGCCGTCTGACGGAGTTGTTTCTATAAACTTTAAAAGTTGTTGACGGGGTTGTCGTAATAGGATCAATTCGATAATATTTAACAATTTGATCGTTTACACTATTTAAATTTTAGAGTTGAATTATAAAAGGGAAAATAACTGAAACTGAGATATCCAGAAAAGGCATGACACGTGGAACTAGAACAATCTACCTCAGTGGATGAAATAAAGGGATCGGTTCGAAATTGCTACGTATATCA
>OZ038491.1:61728551-61856051 GCA_964036315.1 Acanthosepion esculentum
GTTTGAAGAAACTGTATTTTCCAATTTCTGTCCCAATTTCCGGAATGAGGAGTTATCATGATTTACACTATTTACATTCGGACCAGTGACTAGCGGATTAAAGCGGTGGGTCATAAATTTGGTGACATGGTAATTGTGGGTTCAAACCCTAAGCCGGGTAGCGTGTACTGGGACTAAGTAGAAACAAAACTGCTTTCATTTTATCACCACAGAAAATCCTTTCTACCTGCCATCAGCATGGCTGATTCTAAACTCCATGCGAGTAATTGTCTACACCTTCTGGGCCTCGTGTTTTCCACTGACGAAGAGGAGCGACTATATTGAATCAATTACTACGTCTACTGCAAGAAACGTTGGTCCACTGCGCCGCGCCATAAAAAAAAGAAGTTTTTTTTTGTCGTCAGAATCCATCTTACTTATTTATAAATCCACCCTTCGTCCGTGCATTAAATATTGTTGCCATATCTGGTCTGGTGCTCCTGCTGTACATCTCGAGATTCTTGACAAAATCTAGACACCTCGATTTAAGTCAATTTCCCATTGGACGTGACGCAGCTTCCCTCTGCATTTTCTACATATATTTTCATAGCAACCTTTCTGATGCACTTTTTTCTCCTAGTGCCTCTACTACATGAATTTAAGCGAGCTACTAGATTTGCAACTAGGTCCCACCGTTTTAATGCTGAACTACCTAGATGCAACCAACAATTCTACTCTAACAGTTTCACTTCCTGGGTAAGACGCTAGACTACATCCACATCGTGGGTAAGACGCTAGACTACATCCACATCGTGGGTAAGACGCTAGACTACATCCACGTCCTGGGTAAGACGCTAGACTACATCCACGTCCTGGGTAAGACGCTAGACTACATCCACGTCCTGGGTAAGACGCTAGACTACATCCACGTCCTGGGTAAGACGCTAGACTACATCCACGTCCTGGGTAAGACGCTAGACTACATCCACGTCCTGGGTAAGACGCTAGACTACATCCACGTCCTGGGTAAGACGCTAGACTACATCCACGTCCTGGGTAAGACGCTAGACTACATCCACGTTCTGGGTAAGACGCTAGACTACATCCACGTCCTGGGTAAGACGCTAGACTACATCCACGTCCTGGGTAAGACGCTAGACTACATCCACGTCCTGAGTAAGACGCTAGACTACATCCACGTCCTGGGTAAGACGCTAGACAACATCCACGTCTGGGTAAGACGCTAGACAACATCCACGTCCTGGGTAAGACGCCAAACTAGATCCACGTCCTGCATAAGTCGCCAAACTAGATCCACGTCTTGGGTAAGACTGTAAACTACATCCACATCATGGGTAAGACGCCAAACTACATCCACGTCTTGAGTAAGACTCTAAACTACATCCAAGTCCTGAGTAAGACGCTAAACTACATCCAAGTCCTGAGTAAGACGCTAAACTACATCCAAGTCCTGAGTAAGACGCTAAACTACATCCAAGTCCTGAGTAAGACGCTAAACTACATCCAAGTCCTGAGTAAGACGCTAAACTACATCCAACAGCAAGGCCTCTGATGAGAAAGTTTTAAGTAGCGTGGAACCACCTCTTAATTGCTGATGTTCCCTGGTCCGCCCTGACACGGGGTGGTAGCACCTGTTAGGGTCCCAGCTATAGTTAATATTAAACCCCAAACTGGTGTCAAAAGATTATGAAAGTATAAAAATAGGTTTTAATGCCATCAATACATTTCTGTAACAAAAATATTATCAGCAATGATTTTTGAAGAACATAATTATTACCAGAAATAGATTTTTGAGAAAAAAAATATTACCAGCAATAAAAATCTTGTCGGCATTAAAATAACCCATTGTGGTTGATATACCGTAAAACGAATCAAAAATCAAAATCTAACAGTTTCACTCGCACTTCCCACCTGTGGAACTAACCTTCCGCTTTTTTGCTTCCTGATAAGTACAATCTTCAAAAATTGAAATGCAACATCAATCGCCATCTTGTGTGTTCTTCAAACTTGTTCCATTTTTGTCCTTCCCTCAATCATCCCCATTCTCGGTCTTCCACTCCCTGTCTTCTAGTGACATTATCGCCTTGCTTAAAGTGAAACGTTTAAAAACAAAAATAAAATAGTATTAGAAATAAGAAAACTGTAGCTCTTTATTTAAACACGAGGGAAATAAATTTTGTAATAATAAATAATAAATTTTCCTGGGCTACTGGTCAACCGTTCAAACGTCGGAGGTATTTCTGCCACACGCGGAACAATTTTTTGCTCAGGTCATTAATTAAAATAGCTTCAAATAAATGCATCTTTGAAGTCTGAAGAAAGACTATTCTTCATCGGATCTTATAGAGCGACGCTAAAACATCACAAAAAAAAATCAACTTAAGACTTCCAACAGTAGAAACAACTAAAATGTTTAGACAATGTAATTAGAAGGGGAAAAGTATATCATTAAGTTATTAACTTTTCATACTGCCTTAAACAAAAGGCTATACAGTGTAATCCGGATATAAGAGAGTTGTCGGGACCGGAGACGAAGTATCTTATATCCGGGTTTATCTTATATCCGGGTTTGGTCTATTATATAGGCATTAACACAGGCTCTAATTTGGGAGCAGATAAAATCTATCTTATATCCGGGTTTATCTTATATCCGGGTCTCTTATATCCGGGTTACACTGTATATGAAACTCCCATGAATATTAGAGACACTAGTTACAATTAATGGATTTGAGAAGTCTAATTGACTGGAAAATCTATTTTGATAAAAAAGATTCTATAAATTTCTACCGACAACAACGCTGACCATTCGGTCAATGGATTTTCAATAATTCTTATCGAGAAACTACTACTTCCCCATCGCTATTATAATTCACCTATTTTATTACATATGAACGTTTTTATTCTCTTATTAAACTTGAACAGGTATTTATAGGAAAAATAACATCACACACAGACAAGGTGGGATGCGGTATATTTGGTTCTATGCTTTCCGGGATTTCAGATTTTGCGCCTTCGTAATGTATGAGACGTGGGTAATAAGTGGATCCTAGGTTATATTCTCAATTACAATATTTTGACATTAATATTCAAGGGCGAGCAATGAAAACTTAAGTCGTGATAATTTATTTGCCTACTCTTCCCGTAAGGGCAAGTTTGACATAAGGCCATGAACAATCCGCTCTCCTAGCATACATGCATATACATTTTCTACTTCTTTCGACACATCTTTATTTTCGGGTTTTCTAAGGTATCAGAAAATAACCCCTCCTCTTCTCCTTTAAGCGCAATTGATAAAGTGCTGTCCGTGGAGACGGGCCCGGAGGAATTAGACTTCGGTTAATTTCCGCCTCGAGGCCGAGATACTGAGAGCCGATCGTTTTGAATATTAATAAACTTCGAACAAATATATATATATATATATATATATATATATATATATATAAAAATATTGTATTATTTTTGGCAAAGTACTATTTTTATTATACCTATCAAAAAAAAAAAAAAAAAAATCAACACCTTATTCATCAACAACTTGCGACAGATTCTGAATGTCTTCCTTCGGCAAACACTAAGTTTATCTTCATGATATTTTAATTGATGTCAATCGGTAATTAATTTGGCTTTAAATTGCACTGATTTTTAATTTGATATTCAATGGATAAACTTTTTTTTTTTAATTAAAATGTATTAGTTCATTCAATTTCAGATTTTATTTAATATGCAATCTAGTTCATACTGGGATTGATTTTTAAATTGTTTTTAATAATGTAAATGCGCTTTAATTGATTTTATAATTGAAAATGCTACAAGTCACTATGACTCATCACTGTTTCCGATGGATTTTCCCCTATTTTTAAATTCTTCCTAATTCTAGCCCTTCTTTGTTTACCAATTTTTTAATTCCTTTTTTTTTTAAATATTTCTCACCGACTTTGCGTGTTTTATCATCTTTTAGCTTCGTTTAATTGTCACATCTCATTTTTAAAGATAATTTGATAGAGCCAAAGAACAATGTTTCTATTAAGATGTCAGGTCAAAGGCTATCAGCACTTGGAAAACTATTGCGATATTGCAATACTTTCTCTTTATGCTTTTTTGTGTAAATAACAACCATAATGATAATGTCAACCGGCTAGTGAACCAAAGATTGAATATGAAGTCAACTGAAAAGATATAATTATCTCGAAGTTGCTTGGGAAATGAAGAAGTTGGGAGATGTCAAGGTAACTGTCATACCATCATTTTCAGAGCCCTAGGAAAAAATAGCGAGAACAGTAAAGAGTGTGGTGAATTATTGCAGATATTCGACATTAAGTAATCTCTAATTTAATTTAACAAAACCTACCTGTGAAACACTAAATGAAAAAAAGATAAAGGAAAAAAAGATAAGGGAAAAAAGATAAAGAAAAAAAAAGGTAAATGAAAAAAGATAAAGAAAAAAGATAAAACAAAAAAGATAAAGGTAAAAAAGTAAAAGGAAAAAAGGTAAAGAAAAAAAAGATAAAGAAAAAAAAGATAATGGAAAAAAGATAATGGAAAAAAGATAATGGAAAAAAGATAAAGGAAAAAAGATGAAGGAAAAAAGATGAAGGAAAAAAGATGAAGGAAAAAAGATGAAGGAAAAAAGATAAAGAAAAAGATGAAGGAAAAAAGATGAAGGAAAAAAGATGAAGGAAAAAAGATAAAAAAAAGATAAAGAAAAAAGATAAAGAAACAAAGATAAAGAAACAAAGATAAATAAAAGATAAAGGAAAAAAGATAAAGGAAAAAAAGATAAAATAAAAAAGATAAAAGGAAAAAGATAAAAGGAAAAAAAGATAAAATAAAAAAGATAAAAGGAAAAAAAGATAAAATAAAAAAGATAAAAGGAAAAAGATAAAAGGAAAAAAAGATAAAATAAAAAAGATAAAAGGAAAAAAAGATAAAATAAAAAAGATAAAAGGAAAAGAAGAAAAAAGAATAAGAAAAAGAAGAAAAAGTAGAAAAAAAAGATCACTTTCAAAACAGTTTTTATAACTCCAAGAAAACCAATGAAATTAACAAGAAAATAAAAATGTGGTATGTATTATTTATTCAGTAGTTGTTTTTTTATATTATTGATTGTTTTTTTAAATTTTATTTATGTATGTTCTATGTTTTATAATGTGCTTTATATTTTTATCTATTATTCTTACCTACACATATAAAAAAGCATTTCTTACGTAACGTAAATATTTTATTGTTTTTATAAAAGAAATATATTATAATTGCTAACTTACATATTTGACACAAACGAACGATCCTCAGTTATTTTAATTATCTATAATTCAATAGTTTTCTTAAAACTTTGTATTTATTTTTATTTTATATATGATAATGAAACGGAAGACCTAATTTTCGATTCTGGATGGGAGCGGTTTCTAATTAAGTATTTCCTATCGTCAGTTTCCGTAGACTTACTTTAATCGCTTATTTTCTTATTTGATTTATTATATCTAAAATAAAAATATATTATTACAAAACCTTATAAACAACTAAACATTTAGTTATATAATTGTAATAATAACAACAACAGTGACAACAATAATAATAATAATAAAAGCCAACCGCCCAGGCATTGTTATTAAAGACCACAAACAAAATAAGTGTATCCTTATTGATATGGCAGTCCCTGCAGACTGCAATGTATCTTTGAAGATATTCGAAAAACTGTCAAAATACAAGGACCTTGAAATAGAATTCTCAAAAATGTGGCACATGGGAACATCAACAATCCCTGTTGTAGTTGGAGCCCTTGGACTGGTTGGAAAAGATTCCAGTAGGCTGATTGAAGGGATCCCTGGAAGTCCATGCCTCAAAGAGATACAATAAAATTGTTCTGACAAGTACAGCTCACACTTTACGAAGGGCTTTATCTATGTAATTATTATTATTATTATTTTTCTTTGCAGTAGGAAAATGTCATGATGCCATTTCTAACCTTAGGTCCCTGGGCGGGACCAGGAAAGAAATGTGTAAACGCCAGATATCAAAGAAAACAAAAATAATAATAATAATGACTGTTAAGCGAAGAGCGTGATTTAAGAAAATATAAAGAAAAGAAAAAAAAAACAGTGTTTGAAAAGTGTTAAACAGTATTTCAATAGAAATTCTGTCTTCTTCAAGTTATTTTTACCCAATTTTTTCAAGTATAAAAATAAATAAATCTACAAAAATGATAAGTCTTTGTATAAATGTTGCTTTAATTGTAATGAAAAGAAAACGGCTGTATTGGTAATGAACGCGTCAAAAGGAATGAAACGCCGCCCGCGTGAAGTCATGCAACTGAAACGTGTTTAATATGATGGTGATCTTGTTCATCGATTTCCGTTAGTTGGTCATTTACTAACAGGAACGAATCAAACAGCCCCGTGTAGATCTAATGGAATGCTCCTGTCATTCTGTTCATTCCCCCGGACTAGGAAGTTAGTAATTTTCCTACATAAACATCCCAATGCGATTTACCGGTCGACAGGTCACTACATTCTGAATATTTTTGGAGAATGTGCACTTTAAGATGCTTTTCGTATTTACAGTCGTTTGTAATAAAATCTTCTGCAAACTTCATTGATCTCACATTGTTGTGCCTGACATCATATCTGTGTTCATTGAATCTTTTATTTGTTTCGTTGTGCAACCCATTTAAATCAAGTCATGATTCGTACAGTGGGCGGCGTATATTAAATGGGAGTCAGTACAATTACCACCCTCGGTAGAAATCGTGGTGTTTCTTTTTGAATTTGTGATAAAATTGACTTATGTTACTGCACAACCCATAGGGTTTCCCTCTTCTATAAGTGTTTTTGGAAGTATAACGATCCTAAATTCCAATGTTATTTTGATTGTGGAATCTTACATTTGTTAAAATTTGTATCAAACATGATTCGATTTATATGGGTTGCACAACGGAAAAATTAAATAAAAGATTCAATGGACACAGGTATAATGTCCGAAAAAAAAACAACTTATTTTTGATGGGTGGACGGGTCTTACTGACATCTTTCTATTTTCAGTTTTTTATCGGGGTCATCACTCCCTCCATCATTTCGTAACGTTGATAGAATTTTTATACCATTGTACATATTGAAATTTGAAGCCAGGGGCTGTTTTTCAAAAGGGCCCTGTGTGTAAGAGGTATTTTGGTGTATGTAGAAGCGTATGGTGACGGATAAATTCTTATGGTGAATTACAAAATTATAACGAATGAATGGGACGTGAATCTGATTAGATATGTACCGGACACCCTTGACCCATGCCCCCTTTTTCGGACTTGTGCCACAATTACTGTATTCAGTCAGTAATAAATCATAGACAAGCAACGTTTGTACACAGACTCATGATTTTTTTTGTAGATTTATATATTTTTATACTTGAATCAATTGTTTAAATATAAGATGACGATAGAGATTATGCTGAAATATTGTTTAACATTGTCAGAAACTGTTTTTGATTTCTTTGTTTTCTTAAATCGCGTTCTTCTCTTAAATGTTGAAAAATATTGGAAGAGTTACGTCAATTATTTTGTTTAATAATAATGACAGAAATAATAATAATGAAATCGAAACTCTCAAAAATCTGGCACATGGAAACACTAACAATCCCTGTTGTAGTTGCAGCCCTCGGATTGGTTGGAAAATATTCCAGTAGACTCATCGAAAGGATTCCTAGAAATCCTTAATGAAATACAAAAAAAAAATTCTCTCGAGTACAGCCCACACCTTACGTAGGGCTTTCTCTATGTAAAATGTGTGTGTGTGTATGTGTGTGTGTTTTAAATTGGTCCGTAGAAAATGTCATAATGTCATTTCTGACCTTAGGTCTCTGGACGGGACACGCAAAGAAATGAGTACACAAAATCAAAAGAAATAAAATAATAAATATATTTCCCCGTGGCCTAGAAATATCGGGTTGATGGCCGGAAGGGAATAGCCGTGTCTCATGGGCAGGACCACCTCTTTAGTTTGAGTTAAGAGTTGCACTAGCGGTGATATCTAGAAAAAGAATTTGCGATTGGCTGTTAATGATAAAACGAAAATAAAATAAAATAAACAAATAAATCTCAGTGTTACAAAAAAGAAATACCGGATCAAATGTCACCACGGTCAAAAAGGGCCGCGTCCCAAGGAGAGAAACCAGTATGGAGTCGAAAAATATGTTACTGGAACAAATTCCTCCATCAACAATGAGACACCTGGTCACCAAAACCAGATTAACTTCAATCTCGGACATGGTGACTTAATACCAAATCAATTAATAAAAAGAAAGCGAACGAAATGGTATTGCAAAAAGTATAAACAAGTAATGTTATCTGTTTTCACTGCACGCCAAAATCCACAAGAGAACATTTGCCGATCAAGCATGCTCAATATGTAGAGATACGGTAGGAAATGGAATAAGACCCTATCTCGACACAAATATGCTTGTCCATATTTGCAGGGACATCATGCGAAATAAAAGACTCTCAAATGCAGAACTAGATCAGATAAAACTAAAACTAATAATAAGTACAATCAGTCATAACCCAAACAAAATGAGGCAAGAGTGGAAATAGATAATGTTATAGAATGATGTACAAACTAAAATAAATGAAATACGAAATAATGATCTCTCAGGAAATAAAATGGAAAGATATAGCTGCCACCTAAACAATTTACGGAGTCAGATTTTGTCACTGATGAAAATGAATCAAACGAAATTAAAACAGAATTCCTTGAAAACAACAGAGATGAAGTAACTGAAGCAAAACAACATATCATTCAAATAATCAGCAATCTAACTTGCACACTGTTATATCGTGGATTATACGATATAAATAACAAAGTAATCCCGAGTGGAAAGATTACAATAACACAAGAAATCAGGTAACAAATAACAATGGTTTATTGTACGTGAAGTACAAATGAGCAATAGTTCGTAATACTAAGGAAAACAGGAGATAAATTACGGAGGTTCTTAAGGGTCGCCTTCGCTCTCTCTGTCTGTCTCACTTTCCTCCTTCCTCAATAGCTTGTCAGTCTTTTATAGACTGACCAAGCCATGTCGGGGTGTGCCAGGTTGTTCCACTATAACACACACAAATGTCGGAAATCAATCGACTCCCCAAAATTAATGATAATTACCATGAAACATACTGTGCAAACATAACGCTGCATTGCAAACCTTGTTAATTGACAGACCACTGGGAAACATCGCAGAAGTAAATAATGACATATATGCAACGGTTTTAGCAGTTAGTGGAAAAATTAATCTCAAGACAAAAAATGAAGATCAGAAAGAAAAGCCCGCTTGAAAGACAAAATTAAATCGAGAAATTAGGGAAACCAGATGTGAATTAGCTAAATTAGACGAGATTTCAAGCAATTCAAATGTTTCAACATGGAAAAGTAGGCAGAGAAAGTGGAAATATAAAATTAAATTACCAAATGACAACCCATCAAGGAAATACGTAAACAGAAATTGCAATTAAAGGCAAAGAGATCAAGACGATATGAAAAATCGTTGTAAGTTCTAACGACAAAATAAGATATTTCAAACGGACCTAAAAGAATTTTACAGGAAAATTAGAAAAGATGTTATAGAAGTTAAAAAGCTGCCATCTATTGAAGAAGTGAAAAAGTCTTGGAGAATATTTGGAGCAGTCCAAAGGAATATAATCCCAATGCAGATTGGATCAAATGAGAAGAATGTAGAATAAACCTGTAGAAGAATGAACAAATATAACAAAGAATAATGTTAGACAATCTCTAACAAAATCCCCAAAATTGAAATCTCCAGGAATTGAAACGATACCCAATGTTTGGCTCTATCATCCGTCATCAATCCATAAATTCCTGTGCAAATATTATCAGTGTTAATTAACAACCCCATGAAACTACAGAATGGATCACGAAAGGTATTACACATCTGCCCTGTCGCCGCTACTGTTTTGTATGATTTTAATTCCTCTTTCGCATAAACTAAACAGTAATAACTACGGATACAAATTAGATAAGAAGTGTTTAATCAACTATTCTACATAGATGATATGAAACTCTTAGCTAAAGACGACGTTGTGTTGAAGCGTATCCTCAATACTATAAGATCTTTCAGTAATGAGATCAATATCGATTTCGAATTAGATAAATGTCCAAAAGTAACTTTCAAGAAAGTGTTAATTACAGAAATGCATTCAATAGATCTAGATTTTGTCACGAAAATTAGGAAACTGGAACAAGAAGATGTTTATAAATAAGCATTAATAAGCTAAGGGGATAGAATACAGCATACTCAAATGAAGAAGAAAGTAAGGAAAGAATACTAAAGGCGTGCGCGTCTGAGGTTAAATACCGAGTTGAATTCATAAAACAGAATATCAGACATAACAATTTTGCTGTAGCTGTGCTGCAGTACAGTTTCAACATCCTTAATTGGACCATAGCTCACATTAAGCGAATGGATGTCAAAACAAGAAAGCTTCTCATTTGCCACCGCATGGATCATCCTAAGGTTGATCTTGATTGTCACGCATTTATCCAGATCCAAAGGAGGCAGAGGATAGTTCAACTAGAACTGTGTTACAAACCCACAAAAATTGTTCTTCAAAGACACCTGGAAACTACAAAAGCCAGGATGATGATCTGTGTCAAAGAACATGGAAGAAATAAGAACCTTTATTTAGTAATAAAGAAAGCCAACAAATTCAAAAGAAAATTTCAAGTAGTTGAAGAAATGCAAATAAATCATAATACACCTATTGAAGCGGCAAAGAACTTAAAAATGAAAGCAAACGCAATGTATCAAATGCAGAAATGGTGGCAAGATAAGCCTTTTATGGTCAATACTCTGTATCAGCTGATATAGACAAACCCCGTAACATCAGTGGTTACGTTGTACAGGGTTATTTCTGATACTATTTGTCGTTGTCACGGTAAAACGGAAGAAGGTGTTGGCTAAACAAGAAAGTGTTATGTGCTGAGAGACATGGAACAAAAAATACCAAAATCCCCTGGGAAAAATTGAAGATTGAATTCACATATTAGCAGTTTGAACAATGGAAAAGTGACCCACAGTTGAGGGTCGATGTTTGACTGACGCACAGCTGTATAGCAGACATTTCATTTTCACTAAACAATGGATGGGAAGTTGGATAGGCCACCCACGCTCACTGAAAAGGGTGGTGAAAGATATTGAGATGAGGGAATTGGGAAAGAGGGAATTCCCCAAGGTTATGACATAAACTGGAGGGGATTCAACGAAATGCCCCTACCTCGTCATACCCTATGATAGTTTCTTTTCAGCCTTGTGCCGTACTTTACCAAAACAGTCAACGAGATTTGCGCCAGGTCGACGAAAATATCACTTAAGATTTAGATCCGCACTGGGCTGATAAGTAATTGCTTGCGAACTGTTATAAACCAAATATTGTACGGAGAATCTTATGAATCCAGTATTTACTTTTGTTCATTTTATTCAAGGGTTATTTTTTACCCTGTACGTCATCACCCTGCTTGGACCAGCCCAACAGGTAAATACATGGGACGATTCGAACTTGGCTGCCTTAGGATCTAATAATCACATCGTGGGATAGGATACCTCTGAATTGAAGCGGTCACTTCAGCGACCAGCCGCAGTGTTGGAAGTCTTAGACGACCGACTGGGGTGTGTGCACGTTTAAAATAACTTAAAGCAAAGTTTTTATAATTGCTACACAGGACCAATGCTTGATAACTAGGAATTACCAAGCACACATACTGAAGGACTGAACTTTTCCGAAATATCCAGAGTCACTGACCATCTATCAGATTGCAGCGTATTAGCACCTACGAAAAAACTATCAAAATTCAAGTATCTTGAATTGGAAGTCTACAAAATATAGAACCCGAGGATATGTAATTGGGGCCCTTGGTTTGGTTTGTTTTACAGCATATCAACCAAACTGGGTTATTTAATGCCGACAAAATTTCCTTTTGTTTTCAAAAATGTATAGCTGGTTTGTTTTGTTTTTTGCCATATTAACCTCAATGGGTTATTTAATGATTACAAGATTTTTTATTTCTGGTAATATTTTATTTTTTTCAAATATTTATTGCCGATACTATTTTTTTAAAAGTATTTCTGGTATTAAAATCTATTTTTACACTTTCATAGAGTTTTGAGTCAGGGGTTAACTATTTGTCCATAGCTGGGACCCAGGGTCAGGGTGGACCTCGAAAACCAGCAATTAAGAGGTGGTTCCTCAAAACTTCCTGATCAGAGGGCTTGCTGCTGGACGTAGTTTTTCGTCTAACCCAGGACGCGGATGCAGTTTATCGTCATACAGAGGACGCTCCTTGGTTTGACTGGAAAATGTTCCGATAGACTCACTGAAGGGACCCCTTGTATCTCATTTCTTAAACAAATACAAAAAAATGTACTCCTAATCACATATTACGAAGAAATTTATCTATGTAAAATGTGTGTGATCTTAGAGATATTTTTAAAAAATTGTCAGTGGCAAATATCATGATGCCATTAATGACCATAGGTCATTGGTGAGACCAGGATGGTAATGTCTATACAATAGAAAGTATAGGAAATAATAAAAAAAGAAGGAGTGAATGAAAAACTCAAGATCATGCTATCAGTAAAAGTAGTATCCGGAAGCATGAGCTCAAAGATAGACATTCCCACTTTTCAGAATATGTGGGAAATTTGACAAAATGATGCCACTCTTTGTGTGTGGTCGCACAAGTATACCTCAGAATGAATATAACACGTAGAGGCATAATCAAGTTATTAAAATCATTCATTGTAAGTTGTGTTAGAGGTAGGATCTTCAGAGAGAAAAGGTATGTAATAACTATATATTCAAGAATGTCCTCGAGTCAGAAAACTTCTAAATTTTCTGTGATTTTTCAATACAAAGAGATTATAGATAGTAGCAGTAAAAACAGATGTATTGGTTGAAAATGAAACAAAAGATGATAGGAGGGACTGTTGTGACACTGAAGCTGTCAGGTGGTTAAACACTCATTCCAAGAATAAAAAGGGTTAAGCCTAAAATGAAATATAAACTGGGATTTAGAGAGAATGAGAGAATGGAAGACACTTTCCCTGGGAATGTCAAAGGGAAGAAAGGCCGATTTGTATTGTCTGACCCCCTACGAATTGGAACGATGCACGGAGAGTTTATTTTTCTTTAACTATCGAAAATCTGGCATGCGGGTAAAGCATATTGGGAAATGACTATCTCTTTTTTGGGAAATTAGAAAAACACATGTCATTAGCGAAAAGAGAAACAGACGGGAATTATTTTTCGTTAACAAAAACGACTCCAGAAATGGAAACAGTTGAACCCGCTGAAAATCGATCCGTCATAACAGGCAGTTGATCTTAATTTTATTTTCGCTAAGACGGTGACCGACCCAAGAATGAAAAACAGCGTGTCTATTTGCTGAGAATTTAGGTAAACAAATATATTTTCATAGACGAAAACAAATTGGGTAATCATTTTTATCTATCGCTCGAAAGGTTAAAATGAGAAGGTGATCTGATTTGTGTTTTCGTTTGACAGGTGGGTCCAGGATAGGAACTCAGAGAATTGAAATTAATGAGAAGAATAAATCACGCTAAAATTAGATTTGCCACAAAGACTCTTATGACAACCCTGAACAGTTGGCAAAGTTAGAATACCAGGAAGGAAGGCGGAAGGGTCAAAATTTAGCCCTGGTATGAGGAGTAGCGGTGCGAGATGTGAAGTGAAGCAGTTTGGAGTTAAGGAAAGAGCAATCCCTGTGACTACACCCAAGGAAGATAGATGATTCTCCAAATGTGTAAAGTTGATTAAGAAAGCAGAAATAGAGAAAAAAAGAAATGATTTTAGGGAGCTTGGAGAATTTAGAATGAGATCGCGCATTAAGTGCCTCTGAAATCAACGTCCGTGCCAATCGGATTCCAAGAATTTGAACACAGCTCCTCCAAAAGTTTAGAGACAACACAGTGTCATGATAGAAATGTATGAGAGAAGGGTTAATTTTTGTTGTACCAAGAGCTATCGAAACCAATTGTAGAGAAACCCCAAGAATCACTCGTTTTATTTTACGCAGTGAAGATATTTTTGCGTGAATATATCTTGAACCAGCGCTGCGAGACAACGGCCTTCGATTATCCGATACTCTGGGATAAAAGAACACAGCGTGAGCTGAGTTGGCATGGATCGAAGCAGCCAGCGACCAACAAACAGTTTAGACCAGTTGTCATTGGTGCATTTAGTACGCTGACTGAGAGAATAGAGACATGGATAAAGCAAATTGGCATTGGAACAGTTTACAGAAAGAATGCCTCTTAGGAACTGCAAGAAGAATCCGGAAATCGATGAACACTTACAGGAAAAGGAGAACTGCCTGGTAAGGTGTTCTGCTGGTATCCATGGGTTAATTGCGAGATATTTTGTTCTTATCTGAGAATCTACTTAAATAGAAATACTAATAATATTTATAATAATTTGCCAAAATTAAAACTGAAATCAAAACATGGATTCCAGCAGTCAAAATTTAACAGGCGTATCTGACTACAAGCAAATTCATAATTATCCAGATTTAAAAAAAAAAAGCTTTAGACTTAGACAAGATAACTGAAGTAATAACCGAAATATATAACAACAGTGGCTACATACGGGAGGGCATCACTTAATTCATATTCGTAGCATTGTCAAAGATACAAAAAGCCCGCTTAAAACGTGCAAATGAATAAAAGCTCCATTGGAAAATCAGTTTAATGAACCACTTCACTAAACTAATGATGCGAATCTTGATGAATAAACCGCAAAGCAGTATTAGTCCGGAAATACGGTAGAAACAGTTCGGCGGCGCTACTATAGCGTGAGGTCTACCTCCCGTTTCTCGTGTTTAGAAAATGTGAGACAGATATAAATATCCATGTTAGACCTCACCTTACCCGAAACTTATATATATATATATATATATATATATATATATACAGACATTATTTATGTTTATACGTTCTTTTTATAGATAAAAATATTTAAGTAAATGCTCTGTTTATAATAAGCAGTATTTACAACATTTACCGACCTGAATGTCCGAGAAATTTTCATAGTAAATGTTGTTAATACTGTTTATTATAAACAGAGCATTTACTTAAATATTTGTATCTATAAAAAGAACGTATAAACATAAAAAATGTCTTAAAATAATTGTTGGACTTTGTCCATTTCAGAATTATATATATATATATATATATATATATATATATATATATATATATATATATATATATATATTCTTTTCTATATGCCGTGTACTTTCAGGACGTAGGCGATCATGGCTCTCCACCTCCTATCCCTTGCAGCTCTCAACAAGTTCATTCCCTCGGCTACCATCCCCAGACCATTTTCTTAAGGTCGCTAGGTATGTCTTGAATTGTTTTCCTTTTTCCCTTTTTCTCTCTATTCGACCTGTGGGTAACATATTCTCCAGGCCATCCTTTCTCATTTCGTGTCCCAGAAATTTCATCTGCTTTTCCTTATGTGAAATATAACTTGTTTGCATCCTCTCTAAGACTTCATCGTTGCTCACAGGCTCCGTCCATGATATCCTTAGCATCCTTCTGTAGAACCACATCTCCGTCGCCTCGAGTGTCTTCTTCATCTTTGAGGAGACCGTCCAACATACGCTGCCGTAAAGAAGGACAGATGACACGCAACAGCTCAGTATTCTTTTCTTCGTTACCAAAGAAATTCTCCTAAGTACTCTGAAGTACCCAAACCGTACGAGGGTGTATACGTCAACATTTTTTCTCACTTCCGGATCTGCCTAACCTTGCCTCAACCCTTCTCTTTTAGTGATTTTACAGTGCTAATATAGCGTGAGGTGTACCTCCCATTTCACGTGTTTAGAAAATGTAAGACTGATATAAATATGCATGTTTAGACCTCACCTGACAGCCACTTGAGGGGAGGTGCATGATATATTGAGGCAATATTTCATAAATTATTGATTTTCACCTCTATGATGGTATTTTATGTCAGTAAATGTATTATTTTAAATGTTATTATTTTTTTCGTAAAGTATCTTCAAATGTAAATAAAAAGATTAAAATATTAGATAATTGCTGAAAATATTATGGTAATTTGTAAAAATTAATAAGTAGTTAAAAATTTTTAAAGATGCGTTAACTTAGATTTCCTAAATTTATGTCAATTCTGGTCATCCAGACAAGCTGTCATCACTTCGCAACTTGTCGGTGACGTCGATAACGTCAATAAAGCCATGGTCAAAAGAGGAAGCGTTGTTAAGAAATGGTTGTATACTATATTTATATGCTCTAAGTAATGTTTGTTTCAAATCAGATTAATTTAACTTCAAATTTTCTAATTTTACTCACATTACGTGTCACAAATATACTAATTAATTCTTGAAGATTTTTAAAATCAAAAATTGTTTTGCTTAAAAATTTCTTAAAAATAAGTAAATGGCCGCTTTTAAGAAACTTTTCTTAAACCGGCCGAAATGTTGAAATTCCAATGTATATAATTTTTATTTAACATATACCTGGATATTTTAATTAGTGGAAATAGTAAATGCAATCATTTAGTTTTCAATTACAGTTAAAATGAAATTTTGATCTTTAAAAATTAATTTTAAAACTTAGATATCGAAAAGTCAGTGGAGGTCCCTATTTTATATGCACTTCAATTGGTGAATGATATATTTAATGTTGGCTGTTTCTTTTGTATAATAATAACTTCTAGAGTTTTGTGTCTTTCCTTGCAAATGGTGCTGTAGAGTATTTTAGTATTGTGAATAAATATTTGTCTCATGTAGATAATTACATTTTGGGCGTTCATGTATTGATCGGTATGCGGACGGATTGCACTAAATTTCATCAGGTGACAGTTCAACATGCGTAAGAGTGTGGTGAATGTGTGTCGAATGTAAGGATTTTTTTTATTATTAGTGTTGGAGATGTAATCTCCCAAGAGTCTTGTGAATTCATAGACTATATATAAAATGTTACTGCCTGACGATAACCGCTGTAGCAGGAAGGTGTTTTTTGTAAATATTTAATATCTTTTATTCCTATGTTTATAAAAAACAATTGATCCAACAGTAAAGAAATCCTGAGGAAAAAAACTACAAAGTAAGACATATCACTCTGTTACTTGAACTATATACTTAGTTCATATCATATTAACCGAAAAACACTTATAAAAGAAAATACGTGGATTTACCAAATTACAAAATACATAAAAATTCTCACTTTAAATATTTAAAATTTGGCGTTGCAATTTGCACGCTCCAACACCATATAACAGTTAACAAATAGCTCATACTTAAAAACATCTTTCGGTCGGATAAACACATATAAATCGTCTCCCAGTTTTGATTCTGATGGATAATAAAGCCTGACGATGAATTGCGTGAAGCATTTGAAAGTACTAGCAGAAATAAAAAATAAAAAAAAGACCCTATCCATTTTATTTATTTATGAGGATCTCATCATTCGGGGGATTATCAGTAGTGGAATGCTTATGTTTATGTCTACTAGCGAAGTGATTTCGCCAGTAATTGCATTCATATTGCTGATTGATTCAAGGTATGATTGACTCTTTGTAATATATATATATATATATATATTATATATATATATGTGTGTGTGTGTGTGTGTGTGTGCAAATTCTAAGGAGGTAATATAATTTTACTTGTAATCGGACATTTTTCTTATTACTTTATATGGTTTTGAGTAAATATCCTTCCAAGAGTGGGTGCGAGTTCAAAGCATGACGAAATGCAGTTTTTTTAAGACTCTCGAATGCACAAGCCACTAGATATACATTTACTTTATTTACATATATACTATTGTCTTCATCTTTGTTTTTGTTATCACAACATTTTGGCTGTTGTGCCATACGGCCTTCATCAGGTATGGGTCGATCCGGTTATTTTACGGTCCTTAAGTAATTTCTCTTATTTCTCTCTAGGGAAATTAGTCCAGATAAAAAAGAGTCGGCCATGTGGCAGATATTACTGCAATGCCAAAGAATCAATACAGAGATGCATTGAAAATTAAGACGAAAGAGATTCTTAATGTTTAGAGGTTTATACAAACGTTACTGTTATTTCGTACCAAATACAAGTGCCGTCCGGAATAGTCATGGCGACGGGAATTTATCACCTTTTAAATTAACTATGCTAGAAAAAATGTTCTACCAGGAATACCGATGTAATTTTGCGAAAGTGGAGCTCAATCGTATTGCAGAATTTTTTTTTTACTCATATTGATCGAATACAAGGTGGAAGAATCACTAAAGGGATACTGTGTGGAGTTATATTAGCGTAAGAAAGAACCAGCGTTAGGAGTATATAGCTGAAGTTGAGTTTAGAAGAAACCGGAAACAACAGATAAACCTCTACTTCCGTTTAAAAGACCGGAGAAGTGTGTGAACCGAACGATAGGCGAGTAATTATTTGTAAACCAAATAACATACCGTGGGGAAAAGGATTTAATAAAATAATTTCATCCTGCCGACATTTGTGTTTGGACAACATATGTAATGATTTTCTCCTAGATAACCCAAAGAGGAACCAGTAATTGGTCCTGATCTGGCAGTTCTGCTTCAGTCATTTTCCCATCGCTGTAAGGTTTGGCTCTCTGTGTCATTTCTATAAATAATATCATGGTAAATCTTCGGATAAGCACTTCGCTATGATACCTAGACTCTTTGAATTTAAGTGCAGTACTATACTGACGCCTATATCTCATCAATTTATAGTAAGAATAAGTGGATGTAAGAATAAGTTATATGCTAACAGTATATTTCTCGTACTTCTCGTTTGTGGAACTCCCTCCCGGCTCCATGCTTTCCAGTCAACTTTAATCTCAGTTAATTATGTGCCATGCGTGATACACACTTAGACAATCATGTATCTTTTGATACATTACTGACACGGCAGATTTTTTTCCCGCAGTAGGATGCCATTTCTTTCTTGATTCGACGGCCATTACGCAGAATAGATGTTGGCAGATCTAACTCATCCATCAAATAATTTTCGGTGAATTATTTTTGCTCTTTTTTCCTGTTTTTTTTTTCTTTTTTTTACTTAAAGTTATCTCGTTGCAATATATAGTAACATATTTCAAATGGTAATTTCTATAGTAGTATAACTTCCATTGCATTTCTATAGAAGAAAACTCGACAGTGCATTTGCTTAATACATATTATGGCCCTGTTCTTACTGTACCCATTGCTATTAATAGACCAGTTGCCATCAAAGTGCTATTGAACCCGGTCTGTCCTGCTATTTTACCCATAGCTGGTGGAGGAAGTAGAAAAGAATTCATAGCTTTCACAATGGTATTAGCACGTAAGCGAATCTAATGGATTCGACTGGAATTCGAACTCGGCTCTCCGATTCCTCAATCCGAGCCGCTATCCGTTACTCCACCGTAAAATTTAAATGTAATGTCAATCGCTATCCACTGTCCTCCTGATTACTCTTTGTTCTTTCGCTCATTATTAATGTTTTTGTTCCTAATTCTTCCACATCCAGTAACCACCTTGTGTCTTAGTGGCTTTACTGCCTTGCATAGAGTGATATCGATTAAAAATATACTGGCAGTAGTGAGAATACGGTTTTCTTTGGATAGTATTAATAGCAATGGGTACAGTAAGAACAGGGCCATAATATGTATTAAGCAAATGCACTGTCGAGTTTTCTTCTATAGAAATGCAATGGAAGTTATACTACTATAGAAATTACCATTTGAAATATGTTACTATATATTGCAACGAGATAACTTTAAGTAAAAAAAAGAAAAAAAAACAGGAAAAAAGAGCAAAAATAATTCACCGAAAATTATTTGATGGATGAGTTAGATCTGCCAACATCTATTCTGCGTAATGGCCGTCGAATCAAATGAAGCGGCGAATGCCTGGCACATTGTAACTTGACCCATAGGCAATTCAGTAATTAAAGAGATCGACGTTGGCGGGAAAGTAGGTGAGAATTTGTGGGTGGGGAATAATCACTCTTGACAGGAGTGTTTAACCAGGCCGAAAGAGTAAGCAACCAAAAGACTATTGTCCGTGTTGACACAATTACTGGAACAACACTAAAAATAAACAGTGCTTTTGTGTGTATAGAACAAAAGTTTCATATTATTCGCACCATTACGAAATTGTTCATGACCTTTCAAAATATGTCTCCAGTACCGAGCTGTCTGCTACCAGAACGAAAGTGGCTGGGTCTAATAAACCTGAGGATGTTGGAGATGATTCCAAGCAGTCAATTAAAGAACTGGAGCGCCGAACCAAAAATTTATTCGACTGGGTGCGTAACATTGTTCCTTGGCAACAAGTGGCAATTCACTGCCCGCCTTGCAGTAAAATTCGTCGACTATCTCTTTTTCTACAGCACATTACTGTCCGGTGCATAACGTTGAGGCGCGAATTTTTTTTATGGATGCGCTTAGCCAGTTTACTTTGGGACGTTGCCGTTTACTGACGGCAGCACACTGACATCCACTCGACACTGGCTGGATGAATGCCTATTAGGAAGATTCTACGACCAATCAATTCTGGACGATACCAGCTACAATGCCAAGTAGACAGACAAGATAAAGTCAGCCAAATATGTCTAGTGATTTAAATTTACTTTAAAAAGAACCAAAAAAAAAAAACATGAAATTACGTGTGACAGTGTGAGGGTTGTTCTGAAGATAATTCTTCATAGTTATTGAGTTGGTGCATAATTATCAGGCGTTTTAAAACAATATTATGAAAAAAAAAAAAAACAAACATAATTCAACAATAACATTTTTAAATGAAAATGATTATCAACACGCATTTTTATAACCCGAAAAGAGAATAATATTTATATATATATAAAAAAAAATACTTATATTAAACAAAATACAATTTTTATTAACAATTAACTCGACTACAAAAACGATTGATAATTACGCACCAACCCAATACTTCGACTGAGGCTGTAACAAATCCAGGGAGGACAAAGAATGCCACGGAACAAGTTTTCAGCTGAAAAACGTGGCCGAACGTATTCGGAATCATTCAATTCAATATAAACCTCGTGCTTTGCTGGGGACACATCCGTTTTGTTTATTTTATTCGGAGTTGTCTTTTTTATGCTCTTTATACTATTTACCTATTTAACACATAGCCGAGGGGATAAGTGGCGGGTTCATAACTTTCCCAAGGATATTTGCGAGTAAGAGGAAGTAAAAAAAAAAATGGACTGGAATTTGAACTCGGCTCTCAGATTTCTCATTCCTAGCTTCTATCCATTAAGAAGCCTCGTATCCGATTCCAGCTACAAAACACTATTTTTCCAAAGTTGGCTATGCATTTTGTCCAAAGATGAACACGAGCTTGTATATTGCGCCCGTAAAATACGAAACATTAGTTTCTGAAAAACACGCAACACTGCTAATTTGTCCAGAGGCCTGAGCATCGAAAAACCTTATTCTTTGCAATCATCTATTGAATTTCTCGAGCCAAACCATTGATCATACATTTTAAGAATTATAGAATTAGCGTAATTATTTCGCATCCAGATATTCTAAAGGATTGATTAACTCGAATAAATCCATATGTCATGCAATCAGGCAGTCATTTATGTGCCGTATGTGATACACGCTTGGGTGATCATGTATCTTTCGATACATGACTGATGAGGCAGATTTTTCCCTCAGTAGGTTGCCATTTATTTCTGCGTTAGACTGGTTGCCATCCAAGGCTAAAGAACCCAGTCTGTTCATTCAACCCATTTCTGGGGAGAGAAGAGTCGGATTCATATCTTTCCCAAGGGTATATGCGTAAGTGAATCTAACGAACTCTATTGGAATTCGAACGCGGCTCTCCAAGTTCTCACTCCGAGCCGATATCCATTACACCACAACACTGCAAATCATGCAATACCACATGGCTAGGAAAAAGTCCCTCGCCGTTTACAATGAATGTCAGGATTGTGCTCATTCATTCTTAAAGTAGGCAGACAGGTGGGCCTTTTTACTCCCACTTCGAAATCTGACTTAATATAACTGAAAAGAATGCAGTATACCTACTCTATTTATGCATATGTTCACTAGCTAACGTAATTTATGCATACTTTAACACCGTAGCATAAAAAGTGGGAAGCTTCTTGAAGAACCTTGATGCATATAACAAGTTTTTATTACTGTTACATTTTAAATCATTACCAATTGGGAAAAATACAGATCCATCTGTTCGTCTCCAAGCAATGGATCTAAGAGTAGAACAGACAGCGATCATTAGCAGTGTTTGAAAATATGTCTAGAAGAAGTACAACTTTATAGTCAAAACTTATATGTGGATGTGGGAAGGAGAATAGGGTACCCCCACCGAAAAAAATGCTGCTCACACTAAATTATGGCGTGGGTTTGTGGGTTCAGTTATCACGACTGAGATCAAATAAAACTAATTCGAGCAACTGATTGAATATTTTATAGATGATTGTTGCTTAATTGTGTTCGACATGTTTTTACTCTTCATCTCAAACAAAAATTCTCTAATAATTTATCAAAGAGAAAATTGTGACACTTGATTGTAATTACGTGTTTGTTCGTTTCGCGATTGTAATTACATGAATGGATTAAATGTTTTACAAAAAAAAAAAATTGATGATTTACTATCTCTAAGGAGTCTTGCTTATAACTAAATTATATGAAATTATATATACAAATATTTAATTTCTCGAAATTTTATAAAATTAAGTAAGTGGGTGTTAACATATATAAAAAAAATATTTTTACCAAGTTTTTCTAAGAAAAAAAAAAGAATTAATTTCTGAATATCTCCGGAATGTTTCATTAAAATCCCACAAATATTTTATTTTTGAAAGAATTTCCAAATCTATGTGTTTTTCAACGGAAAACGTGCAAAAAAAAAAAAAAAAAGAATAAAAAATACCCTTTATTTCTGGTCCGCCGCATGCTACAATAGTTAAAAATTTCAAAAAATAATTTAAAAAAATAACTCCGTCTTTCCTCTTAATAATAACATATTTTTTGTTTATTTCTCTTGACTATTTAAAACTCGTTTGTATGACACTTTGCAAGCAAAACGTTTTATCCTAGGTTTGAATTTAACTTCGTTTTTAAAAAACTCCAAACAGAAAAGCATCAAGCCAGGAAATGTCATCTCGTTATTCCTATATAATGGAACAGAATTTTCCCGATAGGAAAAATTAACTTAAAAATTGAGGATTCTATTTTAAAGACAGAAGATTTATTTATTTACTTTAGTAAATCTATTCCAATGAAATAATTCCATATAAATTGTTCGAAGCAAAAATCTATCATTTGATTAAAACGCATTCATTAATGAAACTAGCCAAGTGTTCGCGTGAGCAATTTAGTCGTGGTTAGATTTTGTTATTCACCAATTAATGCTAATTTAACACATTTGGTTTCGTTAGCAAATTCGATACATATATTTTTCGAAACCGATTATGTGATCTGCATTAATTAAATAAACGTAACATACTGCCCAATTTAATCTTGTTAAGAAAATAATCACTCTCAACATGTCCGTAACAAATATACATGCATGTATCAATTATTACGTTGGCACTAACGATTGTCTATGTATATACACAAGAAGAACACCTATTTTACCAACTTCTTCTAATCTTTCTCAATACACACACACCCGCACACACATACATACATATATATATATATATATATATATATATATATATATATATATATATATAGAGAGAGAGAGAGAGAGTAAGGATAGGGATCTGACAAAATGATAGGATAAAGAACAAGTAGACGGTCGAGTAACGGATAGCAGTTCGGATTAAGGAATCGGAGAGCGGAGTTCAAATTCCAATCGAGTCCATTACATTAATTTATGGGTTAATACCCTTGGGAAAGGTATGAATCCTCTTCTTCCCCCACCTATGGGTAAATAGCAGCAAAGACCGGGTTCTATAGCCTTGGATGGCAAATAGAATGAAATGGCAAACTACTGCGGAAAAAAAATCTGCCTCTTCAGTCATGTATCGAAAGATACATCATCACCTAAGCGAGTATCATGCAGGGCACATAACTGACTGAAGGAAACAGATCAGAGATGTTTCATATTATTAAATTTCATCAGAGATCACCATTTGTATTATGCAATATTTTAAAAGTACTCCTAGGAAGGAATTTCTTACTAATTTGCATCGCTGAAAAAGTCGTTCCTCGGAGTACATTTAAAGTATTAAATAATTCAAATGATCATCTCTGACGAAGCTTTAATAAAGTGAAGCATCTTAGAATTAAAGTCTGGTTCCTACTTGTTCTTTATCCTATCATATCTATGTATGTATCTTTTAGGGATGTGCCGTCTGGGTAGGTATGGTAGGGAGTACCTACCCTGAATAAAATAGTTCAACAGCTACATTTTCCATCTGAGGCACAATTTGCACCTAATACATCAAATTTATGAAATTTACTCTTATGATCTATAAAACAGAAGATCTGTACGTGTGTTTAATTTATGTACGTCCACATTTCACGACTGATTTCGATGAAATTGTACACACATGTTGCAAATTCATCAGGGTAGGTCAAGACCACTTTTTCGATCTCCAGCACACCGGGTTTGGCAGAAAAATAAGTAATACTGAAGGTGGGTACTACTTTTTTCAAAAGCCAAGGCAAAGTTACACGCGAACAAAATGTTTACTGGGTGAACTGATGTTCTTTGCATTTAAAGCAAAACATAGCTCGTGCTACAAGGTTTATGTAGACGCTTGATAGATTTCCTTCAACAATAGCTTCACACAAAAAAATTTGCAAAGAACTGTGAAAAAAAATCGGGGTTTTGTAATACTTAAAATAAGTACTTGAATAACTTACTCACGTTTTATCCGATTTTCTTCAAACGTAGTACAATCATGAAAGAAATAAGATATTGTGGTTTTAGTCCTGATCACTTCTCCGCGTATAACGAAAAACTTCAAAAATCCAGTTTTCCGGCCATAACTCCCTGGTTTTTCATTTGCTTTCTAAATATGCCATGTAAATTACGTATGACAACAATTTGCCTTGCATGAATGTTTGGCTTAGATTATTTCAGTTATGTGGACGAAATCTGCGACGAACTAGGTCCAAAATCGGCTTTTACTTCATATGATTCCTCCTAAATTGGCATTCGAACAACTTTTGATGCAAAGATTGTTTGAAAAAGGAATATTGATGCGTTAAAAGGGAAACAATTCTCGAGGAGTTTATTACTAACCTCAGTTTTGTAGTAAACGGGCAATAAAGGAGGGCGGCGTTCATGTGATTGCACTTGAATCAAGCTCTGACACTTCATCCCTGTTTTGTTTGATTATTAGATTCGTGAACAACGCCATACTATTTGAAAGTTATTACTGCCACAAGAAAGTTAATGAATATCTAAAACATTGAAACAATGTAAAACCGAGTAATTGAGTTATGATGCTGCTGAAAAATTGAAAAATAAATCTACAAACTTTAATAAACTGACCGGTAAGAAAAAGATACGTGATTATATAGATATGAAGGTCCTTCTTAACAGATTCTACAGGCAGATTAAGAGATTTAACAAGAAATTAATTATATTATTAATAACCTGAACATCTACGCAAGCTAAAAAAGAAACATATCATAGATATAGCGTTTATTTCATATAATGGCACATATCAGCTCCGTACAAAGTAGCATCCCCGTTTGCATTAAGAAAGATTCCACCATCAAAATCTTTCATGATAAATATGCATTAGAAAAAAGTATATAACAATTAGAATACAATAAAGATGGCAATGCAAACACAGTTGTATCCAAGAGATAATTTAGTTTAAGTACCTTATAAAATTACTCTGCAAACAATCATATTAAAGTTAACTGAAAGCCATTTGCCTAAATATATGAATGGATCAAAAATTGCTCATACTAATAATATTAAAATGAGTTATAGTTGTGTGGAAAATAATAAACGGATTTTAAAAAGAATTCATATTAAAATAAGTATATCAACAGTAGTCAGGCTATTGTGGATATAAAATAATATGTCCCTTTGAGATTTATTGATTGTTTTTTTTTTTTGCTGTTTAAGCCTTTTTAGGTTATTTAAATCCGAATCATGTTTCGAAAAGCTGGAGGTCATTGCAGTAGCCGGTGTTCACAAGTGGTTTCTCGTCTAAGTATTTGCCGATCTCGACGAGAACCGATGTTTTAATCATGATTTGGCCCTAAGAATATATTCTTGAAAAAAGAGCTTAATCAATAATAACATGTGTAAAGCTACGGTAAAAATATTAATACAGAAGAAAACATTATATGAGAGAAGCATAAAAATTCTAAAAGAATGATATATTATTAACCTGTTATTAGAATAAAAAGCATGTTAACAATATAAAGCCTTCAGAAAAAATATGGAAGAAAAAATTGAAAAATATTGCCCATCAGGATTAAATGACAACGTACTGCAATGTAATTAGAAAATGCCGAAAGAAATTCAAATATTCAATTTCAAAAATCAAAATAAACTATTAAATGAAAAAGAATGAAATAGTAAGAAACACTATGTTATATAAAAGCAGATAAAAAAAACAACTATGGAAAAACATTTAAAAAATAAAAGGACAAAAACTCAAAGCATACAACGTAGTAAATTCTTTTTTGTTTCTTTATTATTGTCAGTTAATTTAGGTAACTACCCACCTCCAATCATATTATAACATTTGCAATATATAAGTATGTAGACGGATATGCGTGTATAAACGAAGAAATAATCTATCTTCAAATATGGCTCTACAAATTTAAATCAATTTTTATTATTGAGTATTAGTTTTCTTTCTAATTTAAAGAAATGAATAACAAATACTTTTTGCAAAACGACTTCGCACAAAAATATGTTTGCCTTTCTTTGCGAAACAACCGATTCAGTTGCGTTAATTTGGAAGAAACAGAATGCTCCTACTTATGAGAATGTATTTACGTAGATTTATATATGCGTGCAATTTCCTAGCAGTCAGGCATCCGATAGGCAGTGAGCTCTGTTAACACAACTGTTTACGTTTCGAAACAAACTGAGTTCGTATGTTTTTGTGTTTCCTCAATTCAACAGCGCTACGCCCTTTTTGTATACTCGAATAAATATGCGAAAATATTAGTAATTAAAATTTGAGAACTTCAGCTTGTATACCAAACGAACGGCCCTGATCAAAGCTTAACTGAAAAACTAATTTTACTAACTTAACATCACAATATCATAAGAAAATATAGGCTCCAGAAATATAAAAGTTAGATATTTACTAAACTCACAGTTTATTACTTTGTAAATATTAGCCAATTTTTAAATATCTCGAAGAGAAAGTAATTTTTAAATATTAAGGAGAGAAAACATTGTTTATTTTTTGGAATGGACCTTCAGATTTTCGTAGCACACGATAAACATTGTTGTTTCAAAATCCAAAGACTACAGCGCTAATTAGTTAATATATACGAAATTCAAATCTGGGGCCGACACAAAGCACAAAAATGAGTGAAATATCCTGTGTGAGCCGGTGTTAGTAAAGAATTGGAGACTCAGTAAAATCCTTTGCATTTTTCTCCAATGATTTAAATGGGGCTTCGCAAATAGCACAATCCTTAATGAATATATAGTCAGATAGATCTAATATCTGATATGCTATATCGTTAGAATCGCGTCAGTATACCACCAAATAAAAAAAAAAGATCCTTATTCTAAACGGAAATACATGGATTCACATATAATTCACAACAAAAGTAGCATTAATACGAAATTTAAGCTAACAAAAATATTCAATTTATGCAACCAATTTCAAATAGATTACATCATAGAATAACGTTTTGTGAAGAAGAACAAATTCCAAATAAGGTTACATAAAAATTTAACGTCTTTTAAGGACATATAATTGAAGTCCTTTTTTAAATATGGTTGATGGCGGAAAACAATCTGTATACAATTATATTACTTGGTATGATATCGCTTTTGCAGGATATCACTTGGAATGATATCGCTTTTGCGATAAAAGTGCGAAAAAAAAAAAGCAGTGTTACTGCTATTAAATTCAAGAAAATTTGGATCAAACAATACCTGTCCCTATAAAATGCATTTCTTTGGCTGAAATTCCGAATTCTTCCACACACTTGATAAAGCATGGTTATCGTCGGTTACATGTGACGCAAATAACAAAGGTTATTTCTTACCTGAAAAGAATTAAGAAAAAGAGAAGATTAAAAAAAGAATTAGTTATGTGGTGAATGTATGTGGCGAAAATGTTTAACGATTTTGACAAAGAAAATAGTAACAATAATATTTTCGACAAGTTTTAGAAGTTTTAGAATGGAGATAAATGGACATCCAGCAAAAATCGGTCTTACATTGTTTAATTCATAACCAGTTAATCAAAGGTTATAGTGAGAAGTTTGAAAAAATCTCGTCATTTCTCTCTATTATATATATATATATATATATATATAGGGTGACCCAAAAGAAAGGGATTTTTGAAATGCGTATTGCTAGACATGAGCAAGTCGCAACACTGCGAGACAGTGACCTTGAGCAAGTAAACATTTCGCCATTTTATTAACGAGAATGAAATTCACAGTACCCCAGCTGAGATGTTGCAGCAGTCAATGAGGAATCTCAACAGCAGATTTCCAGAATGCATTCGTACAGAAGGACGCCATCTACAGGACATAATTTTAAAAAAATGAAAATTCCATCATTGTTCCTTAAATGGCATGTTTTAAGTTTTCAATTACTATGAATTAAATATTTTTCTTCCATCATTCTTTTATTGGATTGTTAAAAAGTTCCCGTTTTTTGGGGTCACCCTATATATATATGTATGTATGTATATGTATGTATATATATATATATATATATATATATATATGTGCGTGTGTGTGTGTGTGTCAGTCTGTGCGTGCGTGAGACAAATATAGTTTTAAGTTATGTTTTATTCATGGATAAATGTGCTCAATATCGGGGTTAGAGTGTATGACACAGAGGTCAACATCAATTGTCGAATGTCTGTTTCATGCTTGATTATTTATTATGTACCACTAAATCGTCATTATCTAATAAAATAAACCCTTACAATCTAAACGTATCTTCTGACTTTAAGTAACCTTTAATGGGTTGATAAGCCATACAAAACGAATCAGTCAATAAAACAATCATATTTGACGTTGAGGTCTTCCCCACGAACTGGGTGCCTTTGAAAACTTTCTTGACAAGGGGCGAAATACTGAGATTTGCACAATATTAACGAACCTCGAACTGTTTTTATATACTTTTACATTCACGTAAATGTGTCTTGCCCCCCCCAAAAAATTTTTACATTAATTCCTGGCTTTTATCTCGATATTAACACCAACTTTGAAAAGACCTATATACATCTTTGTTTAAAATACAAGTTCCGCCTTCCTACACGTGCCGCTTACGGCGTCTTATATTTCCATGAAGACCTCAATCTTTATCCCAACCTAGTTCATCCAATATACGTCTATATTCATCATTAAAATTTACTTTAGAGAAATCAGTTTCTTTGCCCATTTCCCATATTTCGGGAGTTTATTAACCTCTCGTTCTGGTTTGTATTTTTCTACACTATTTCTTTGTTTAGATACGCAAAAGTAAGTTTTTGGAAATTCTCCAGCTGTTTAATATACTTATCTAACTTATTCCTCTTTTAATTATTAATTTAATTGTGGTAAATAATTCTTAAACCTCTTTTGTGACATTAAAGCAAGAGTTTTTTTTTATTATTATCTAGTCAATAATGTCAATTTCTATTATACTGTAACTTCACTTGAACAATTTCCTATGCGTCATCTTATCATTGAATATTTCTCTTTTGAAGTTGTATCTTTTTTTATCAGTATTTTAATATAATCTCGCTATAAAAAGTAAATAGATCCGGTTACAAAATAGACGCATTTCATATTCCTTTCTGTTTTATGTATTCATTTAATTACTTCCTTTATTTGTCTACAAACTGTTTTATATAGTATAAGAATTGCGGAGTATCGGAATTGCATTTTCACGTAAAACAAGCTATACTCTTTCAAGTTGTTCTGGACGACTTTTAACGACTATCAGTCACTGGTAGAGATAATTCTTCTCCTTTCTGGCTCTTTTTGATGATACGAGGTTTGATAAAAAAATATATAGGACTCGTTCTATAAAACGATGACTATAACATATCATTCCCTCGATTAATCTCTTTCGTAGTAGTCCCCATCTGAAGCAACACGCTTTATCCAGGGACGTTCCCACTGATTGAACCATTCCTGGAACTCAGTTTTGGAGATAGCGAACGTCTGCTCATTGCATTCTCTTGAATTTTATCGATGTCTTAAAATATTACTCAATTTAAGTGGGATTTTATTTTTGAAGATAAATGTTACAAGGTGCGAGATGTTGGTAAAATGGCGGTTCTCGGACTGGGGGGTGTTGTGCTTGATCCAAAACTGGTGCAAAATCAATGGTCACTGATGAAACATATGTGGCGTGGTGGGTCAATCAAACACTATACACTTTCCTACAAAGCACTACTATAAACACCGGAAGTGATGATCGATAACGTCATAACTTAACGTGCATGCGCGACAGAAGTTAATGTCAGCGTGTGCTAAACAGCTTCACTATACGTACTTTAAGTAGGTTACTATAGCAATAGTCTTGAAACTTTTTGACCAGACATCGTATTCGTTTATAATATATTTATATATATCTGACTTCAGAGGTTATATATATATATATATATATATATATATATATATATATATATATAAAATCCAGCGAAACCTAGTCGGGAAGTAAGTTTTTAATATTTTATATATATATATATATATATATATATATATATATATATATTAGTCAGTTATGTACCATGCGTGTTACACGCTTAAACGATCATGTATCTTTCGATACATAACTGATGAGGCCGATTTTTTTCCCGCAGTATTTTGCCATTTCCTTCTGCGTTAGACCCGTTGCCTTCCAAGGCTATAGAACCCGGTCTGTCCTGCTATTTACCCATAACTGGGGTCAGAAGAAAAGATTTATACCTTTCACATTGATATCATCAAGTAAATGAATGTAATGGATTCGCATGGAATTCGAACTCGGCTCTCCGATTCCTCAATCCGAGCCGCTATGTACAGAGACAGAAGTAAGTCATTGCTGAAGATGTATACTTAAAATTTCACACAAGAGAAAAGAGTCTGTATTTTGCACCTGCAGATTACACGTTTGCATGAAACTGAGCCGTGCTATCAACACAGTATATTATGTATAATCACCAATATATTCTTAATATGTGAATATTATATATATATATATATATATATATATATATACTCCATGAAAATGTCAAAAAAAAAAAGCCGAGAGCGCTTGGGACAATAGACACTAGGTACAATTTTTTACATTCCCTTAACCCCACAAAATTTAAACGTCTGAGAACATAGAAAAACTAAAAAAAAAAAAAATCACGAAATGTTCTTGTCATATTGAACGAAACAAATTTGAAAGAAAGGTTGATACCTGTATATGTATATATATATATATATATATATAGGGCATACATACACACGCAATAAAATACCCTCACATAGGGAATAAGCTTATTTCGCCAACGAAAATAGAAGTCGTCTGTCTTATCAATCCCGCTATGGACAGAGTTCGTGTCAAAATAGAAATTTAACTGAGAATGCGTAAAAAAACAAAAAAAAAAACGGTAAAAAATACAGAATTTATCCATTTCAATGTTTCAGTCAAACGAAAGGCACGAGGCGGTGGAAGGTATTTGTCATAAAGGAAAAGATGATTTTTAAAATTAAACCCTGATATTAACCTTATGACATTAAATTAATATATATATATATATATATATATATATTAATATATATATATATATATATATATATTAATATATATATATATATATATTAATATATATATATATATATATATATATATATATATATATATATATATATATATATATATATATATATATATGTATGTATGTATGTGTGTGTGTGTGTGTGTGTGTGTGTAAAATGAAATGTAGTTGGTCAGTTTTTGGGGGGATTAAGAAAGTTACTTGAAATAAATTCTTATTATTGGTCATATGATGGGACAAAAAGTCTACAGCGTCCTCATTTAACTCTATGTTAGGTGCGAAAGCTAAGTTTGCAAATTTACCGCGATTTTGAGTCATTTATTAAGCATAAATAGCCTTATTGATTCAGAGCTATATTGATTTATCTCAGATAATATTAAATAGTTATTTAGTTTCTCTAAATTTAATTACAGGCTAAACGGGTCTGAGAGAATCTAGCTAATTTTTTAACTACGAAATCCTTTGACATATTACGCTGCTCGACATTTACGGTACTGATCGTAAGCCTTTTCTTTTACTTATTCCCCAAAAGCTTTCCACAGAATTATATTGAAGTAATATATTTATTAGTTTAAATGTTCTATTTTGTTTCAAGTAATAACACAATGTCGAATTATTAATAAAATCGATTAAGACCTTGGTTATGGAATATTATATAGACTGGTCATAAAACTTTCAGTATCAAAACGACTTGTTAGACAAATAAGAATTTATATAGAAGGCGATGACATTTAGATGCTACAAATACTCATCTCATCTTCGGACCTCAACTCCATTAAGACGAAATTATAATTCATCAAGATAAGAACACAAAACGAACACCCTCTTCTAGATGTTTAGAAAAACCTTTTAAAAGTATTAAGTCATCAATTTATATAGCTAACTAGGAGCTGTGTTAAACGACAGGCCTCATCAACAAATTTTTCACTGAAGATTAATGGATATCATTAATTGATGATCTAAGCTTTTTGTTCCAAACGAGACGAACGAGTCTAAGGGACTAAATGGCAAATCTAGCATCATCCATGATGTTACCATTTATTATAGGTAATTCCACTAATTCTGTATATGTAAGGTTTAAAATGAAAAAGATTTCTTGATGCTTTCATTTTAGATTTAACTGAAGGATTTTAAATTTACTAATTCCACAAATAGGTGAGGTGTATTTCAAACATAAATTATATTGATCGGGGTCGATTTCTTTTTCAGTGAAAGCGATAAAAACGGCCATTTTTTTTATATATTTGTAAACGAAAGTTAATTAATGGTTTTAAATCTCTTGCAAAAATAACATATGTCTGAAACGTTATTTGAAGAAAATTCCGACGTGTTAATCGATTTATTGACAACCGAATGACCGCCAAAAGTACTCAGAGTTAAGTATAGCGAAGCAGACGATAAATTTAATGGCGGATTTTCCTGTAAGGGGGTAGGGACAACCCTTAAAACGCGTGACTTTTTAATGATAATGTTATAGGTTTGTACATCCATACTTTGAACTTTTGCACGTTTATCACACATACAAAACTTTTTCGAAATTATTTTTTAAATATTTGGGGTCGTCAGATTGTAATACGCTTTAAAATATGTAATTAGTAAATATAGTTTTATCAGATTTATTAACAAATGTCCGATTTTTGAGAAGAAATTTTGTCATAGTATTTATGAAATTTTTGCTTCTTGTCACAATAAGTAATTTATACCATTCTCTTTCAGATTATACAAATATTTTTCATGATCTTCCGGAATATTCGCAACTATATTCGTCCCATCTAAAGATCACATTCTACATATCTTACTGTGTGAGTTTCAAAAAGGTGTCAATACAAGTGCGGCAGCAAAGTCTATTCAGAGCGATGATGCAGTGAATGATAAAAGTTGTAGGAGGTGGTTTTCCGTTTCCGAAGAGATTTTAGTATGAAAGAAGAGCCAAAAGTTCGGTCGTCAAAAAAACTTGATTACGAAGAATTGGACGCTGTTGCCACAGACCATCCCACCATTACCTCTAGAGAACTTGCAGTAGAATTTAGCGTAGACTATACAACCGTGTTATGCTAATTAAAAAGCATCGGAAAAGTTTCAGTTATTGGGAAATGAGTCCCATACGAACTGTCTCCAGATCATCTGCAGCAGTGTGTTGCTTGCTGTAAATCATTGCTTTCACGACACTTTCAGGCACCATTTTTTGGTAGGCTTGTTACAGGTGAGCAGAAGTAGATCCATTACTATCACGTTAAACACCCGACGGTGGTGGATCAGTCGAGGAGCCAGATCAGTTCAACAACCAAGAAAAGGACTTCATCTAAAGAAGTTCATATTGAGTGTATGGTGGAATAGTGAAGGAATTGTCCATTGTAAACTATCAAACAGCAAACAAACAATTACAGGTAAACTGTACTGTGATCAACTTTGTCGTTTTACAACAGCTTTGAACCAAATGCGATCTTCGTTAGTGAACAGAAATTGTGTCATCATCTATCTCGATAATGCTCGTCCTCTCACAGATCGGCTGACTTAAAATTTTTGGAAGAGCTTGGTTGGGAAATATTGCTTCATCCACCATATTCTCCTGACCTTGCTCCTTCTGATTATCACTTGTTTCGGAGACTACAGAATCATTTCGATGGTCTTAGGTTGACATCAAAAGAGGAGGTTGAAAATGAGTTGGATCCATATCTTGCTTCAAAACCTAAGTAATTTTACAAGCGTTGCATTTATAAATTTGTTGACAGATAGAATGATGTTTTGGAAAGCAAAGGAGTTTAACAGATAAATATTTTCACATTCATGGTCTTTTTCATTTTTAATATAGACCGTGAAATCGGACATTACTTTCGCACCAACTTCATACTTAATAACAATATGTCATATGAGTCAGTACACTGAAAATGAATTTTAAAAGATTTAAAAACTTTATAAATTATTCAATTTATAATTGTAAAAAATGAAAATAAACCTTGTAAAAATTCAATGCTTTTTTTCTTCTGACAATATTGTCTTTAATAAATATTATTCATGAAAGCAATTGAAAGCTTCTCTAATTAAATAATGTCTTAGTTTTATTGCGTTTTTTATTTTTCGATTACGATTAGATTTCCATAAGACGAGGTTCGATTTTGAAAAAAAAAAGGTGGTGATTTAAATTCTTTAACAAATCCTGCTTTTAGTAACTAAAAGTTATCCTGCTGAATTTCTCAAGTTTTCATAAAATTAAGAGGTAGAAACACATGAAAAAAAATTGCCAAGATTTTCTAATAAAATAAATTAAAAAATAATCTCATTTATTTGCGAATAAGTCGTGAAAACTTCATTAAAAAAAACAATTATTTGATTTTGCAAGAATTTCCAAATTAATCTGTTACCGCAAAAATATGCCAAGCTTTGCTATTCTAAAAAGTTAGTATAACCGCTGACGCAAGAAAAAGTAGTTTTTTAATCAAACTTTCGAATTTTCTAAGAAAAAAAAAAAAAAAAAAGATAGAGTAAAAATTGTAAGAAAAATGTTCTCATCATTCCTCTTAATAATAACAATGACGATAAAACTGTTTTCGTTACGTTTGGAGCACGCTTTCCTCACGGTATGCTATTTTTAGCATTTTTGTAGAGGCATCTAATTTATTAGGATTCTTGAGCTTGCATTATGTCTTCAAGTATTTGTCTGTAAATAAACCTAGACGAACAAGTTAGAGATAATCAGTATTTCTTGAAAAGAAAAAGGGACGAAAAACCAAAAAAACACCCCCCCCCAAAAAAAAACGCTTCCAACTGTTTTATTTTATTCAATTTTGTTAAAGCAATTGACACCCTATTAATAAGGCAATAATGCCACTAAGATGTAAGGGGTGTACAAGAGAATTCAAAAAAATATAGAACGACCCGTAAACCCAATCCTAAGGAGGACGCAAGGGATAAACCTCTACTCCTGTTTAAAAGACGGAGGGAGAATATTAACAGGAAGATAGGCGAACCTATCTATTTCTATTGAAGGAGAAAAAAGTGAATAAAATCTTACAGTTTAGGCGGTGATGTTTGAAGTATGGAGTTGAAATAGAATTTAGAAGGAACCGGAAACGCAATGCTAAACAGGAAACAAGGGATAAACTTCTCTTAAAAGACTGGGGAGGAGTATGAACGAGACGATAGGTGAACCTATCTACTCCTATTAAATTGTGCATGGGTTTCTTCAGCGAGTACCATATGGTTAGCAATAATAATTTTAGAAAGATAGCGTCTGTTCTATTTCATTTTTCTCTATTTTATAATCTATATGTTACAAGATCATTTTCATAGTTTTTGTATAAAAGTAATAATAAGCATATAATCTATAACCTTTAAAAAGGTATGTTTTCTCGTTTATTACCTGCCTGGCGTGCAGTTCCGCTCTTCCACTAATTTGTGTGTGCTTTCACCATGTGGACGATTATCACTCTCCGATTCCTTTTCTTTATTATCTGAGGAATTCCATGGCATCAAGAATGATAACAGAGTGTCATCCTTTTGCGTAATTTGGTAAACAGAGTTTTCCTTTTCTAAGATTAGTTGTAAAGTCTCTATTTTATGCAGTCACCTGGAAGTTTGATGTAGCTCAATGCTCTAAAATTCAATTTTGTTACTGGATCTTTTATTACTTTTTTGACAATAAAAAGACTGATTAGAATTAGAACAAATTAGCGATAACTATACGAATAAAATAATACATAGAAATAACATACACGCACGCATACATATATATGTTTAAAAATATATGGAGGAAGAATGCTCAATATTGGTTTAGAGTCCATATGCCCATTCGACATGAACTGTCTATAAATCAACCTAATATACTAAGTTAATGTAAGATACAAACAAAACGGAGAAAATATATTTATAGGAATAACTGAAGGTCCCTTGTAACAATGAAGCTGTTCGCATAAAGCGTCGGAGAAAACAGTTTCCAGAACAAGATCCCCCTATACAAACGAGCTGAGCTCATACCCAAACGCAGACACAAAAACAAATTCCTACTACGTTATCGACAACACCACAACCCTAAAATCTATAGGACTACTAATCATTAACCTAAATCTAAAACAATATATCTATATATTTCAGATGCCAATCTTTAGAACCAAATAAAGTTTACAAAAAAAAATAAAATAAAAATAAATGAAAATAAACAACCATAGTGTCTCTTCCATAAATATGCTAAAACATTCAGTAAACAATGAAATCTTTGGGATATCATGTTTCTCTCTCCCATGGCTTCCCTTGGTTGCCTTTACACACAGCCTAGAGGAAGTGGAGGATCACGTGGTCGGATGGTGACTTAAGGCTTGAAGTTGAGTGTCACCATGCACTATTGATTTCTATGTCCACACCCTATCAGAGTAATACAATAACTGACAGCTTCATTGATATATTTATTACCCTAATTAGATAAACGCTAACACAGTAAATTGATAGGTAAACAGATCGATATATATATATATATATATATATATATATATCTACCGTGATATGTCGTTAAATATAGAAAAGTGTTGGACTGATGTAAATATATGCATTTAAGAGTCTGCATCGGTAGATAGATACATAGATAGATAGGTAAGTGAAAAAAATGACTGGAAACGGAGCAAGTGAGGCCGAATGATATTGCCTTTTGAGAGGAATATCAATGGAGAAATAAGTTCGTAGGTATGTGCGTGAATAGGAAGATTGAAAAGTATGACCACTTAAGGATAATTAGATGAAAAAAAACAATTATATAAATGGGCAAAATCATACAGTCAAACTATATTTAATTGGTCGAGAAAAATATCAGTGTATTTGTCAGATTTCTGTCTGGAGCCATTCTGTATAGGTGTCAACATGTCCATCATTGTGTCAAATTCTGCGCTTCTTAGACGTCAGTGCTTACATTTTCTGTACTTATACATTAAATTTAAAGTAAAACATTTATACAGAGGTGTTCTAACAAGGAAATAACACTCACTCCATCTGGCTTTTATGAGAACAGATCATTAAGTTCGTAGACAGACACGTATTTGTTAACTGCATTTTGATCTAAACTAGATTCGAACCTGCGTGCCGTAGTTACCGTTCCGACCAAGAGACTCGCTTTCGAATTTCCTCACGATCGATTTAAGGAGATAACAGAAATTATTTTTCAATTTCTGTCCAGGTTTCATCACAATCATGTTTTTCTTTATTTACTTGTTCATTGTGACAGTGTGAACGCTGGAGAATAGTTTCTTTGGAAGATTTTATATCATACAATGTTGATTTTCCTATGTTGAACTCAGCCATTAGTTACAATGAACTTTCGCCAGCGTTTAGTCTGTTTAAAATTTCAATTTTTGAGATGCTAACATCAGTGTTCTAAATTCATAGTTATTATTAACTTGACTGGCTGACATCCAAGTCTCGGGAGCTCACGCTCTCGTGCTATTTAACCTATATCGAAGGTGAGACAACCATTGTTCATACTTTTCCCAAGGACATCAATAAAAAGTCGACCATAGAGGCGAAATCAGAAATTGAACACGGCTCTCCGAATCCCTTTTTCATGCCGATAACCGTTGCTCTACTTGCACGAGTCGGATTTTCTTGGTGCTCTTAATTTATCAGTAAATATTTCAGACATATTAAACAAAATGAAGATTTTAGATCGAATTGCAGCTAACAACTTAAGATTTAAAAATTCTCCCGTGCACAGGAGTGTACAAAATCACACTCAAAATCATTTTGATATATAATGTACTATCCACAGTGGTGATTGTCGCCCGTTTCTCAGTTCATTTTCTAATACATTCGTATTTCCCTTTTTATGTTTTTCCATGAATAAATCAAATTATCTGCTTCCATAATTTATGTAATAAAATCATAAATCCTCAATTTTCTGTCTTAATTTAAGTAAAAATTTACGCTGAAAACAAAAGCGTGTTCATGCTGTTTCTAATCGATAATTCATACTTACTCGTTGACATTATGTGTATATTATATATATAATATTTTGAAACCAGAAAGAAAAAGTGCATGGTTCATGAGAGCTTCATAACTTAAGCGATTGTCAGACTATGTAAATAACACAATTTCGTAGGATTTGTAATTGAATTCCAATGACAATATTTCGACATATGCACATAGATCAGTTGAGTTAAGTAGGGTTAGTAGGGCACCCCAGCTTAACTGTGACAATTTCCCCTGGGTTTCCAAAGAGACAAAGTCCCTAAGACATTTTCAATCTACAGAATGGCCTGAAAGTTTTGTTACCCGTATCTCTATCTATAAAAGGCAGGACGTGTGTGTGTGTGTGTGTGTGTGTGTGTCTGTGTAACGAATGCACGGCCGCAGTTTTCTATGGATTTGCACCAAAATTTACATGCACATGCTCCAAGTTAGACGAAAGTCAAGACCGATTTTGCATTTCCCAACTTCCATCGATGATAGAAATAATAGATTTTTTCATGCTTCTACGGCAGTTTTCATGTAGTTTGCGGTCATTTTGTACTGGCCAAATTGAGAGCCTATAGCTGGCTGCCACGAATAGGAAGGGAGATTCTATTGGCCAGCGTGAAAGCCAACAGCTGACTAACACGAATGTTAACTAGCATGCAAAAAAATCGATAGCTGCATTCGTCGCAAGTGGGAAAAATTTAAATCTGCATGGCACTTTACTCCAATTGGCTCATTCGCTTGCTTAAACTCAACGTTGACTCTGATTCCGCAGAACTGGGTTGGGTGTGAAACAGTATTTGTTGTTAACATTCTTTTTTCATTCGGTTTTTCCAGTTACGAGTCCTTTTAAAGCTGACCGTTTTGTGTTCATCTTGTTTAGTTCTTTTTTCGTAACAGATTTAATGTTTAGTATAGAGCTTAGAAAAAATTCGCAGTGTGAGATAGACAAGTAGTAAGGCATGTAGCAACATCAGCACGGCAAAGGGCACTCCTTTAAAGGCAAGGAAGAGCAAAAATATTTTAAGTCAAGTGATAGCGATTGCTGTATGAGCCGTACGATTTTTGAATCAAGCACGGGCAACACCGGGACATGCTGGTAGTATAATATAATATAATGCATTTCGTTTTCTCTAAGACATTTTCAATCTACAGTATGGTCCGAAAGTTTTGTCACTCGTACATAATAAAAAATTTTATTTCAGAGGACTGACACGAGCTCCTACACGAAAATGATGGTGTTCATACAGACCCTCTCGATGTGTGACAGCGTCAATGAAAGTGAATAAACTGAATCCAGTACATGTGGTTTGTATTATTTGTTGTTCTGGTGTTCTCATTACTGTTTGGTAAGGTGACAAGACTTTCGGGCCACCCTGTATATTATTGTCAGCAAATCATATTTTTTATCCCTTTTGATCGTTATTTAACAAAAATTCTTTTGTTGTGTATGAGCCGAGAAGCTTATATGGAAAAGCGATCCATGAAACACAATAGTGATTCAAGTATGATTTGCTTTTCAACCCTCATATGATATGAATGAAATACAGTGAGCCACGCCTCTTCGCGTTTCAGCATTGGCAGCTTCACACATTCGCGGATTTTTCTTTAGAACATATGTACTTCGTTATGCGCGGAAAACCCGAATATTAGCGCGTTTTTCTGAAGAACATATGTACAAATTATTCGCTGAGAACTCCCTCGATTCGCATATTTTTTCGATAGAACATATTTAAAATATTTTTGTATTATTTTCCTGTTATTTAAGTGACTTCAAACAACTAATAGTAAAAATGGTAGAATTGTACATCTTCGATATAAAGAACAAACGCATGATCTTGGCAACTCTTATCATGTAGTTGTGTGTGTGTGTGTGTGTAAACATCTTCCGCTCCTCCAACACCTAACAAACAGAATATACTTCTCGTATCAACAAGCAGATTGGGACTCGTTCCATGATTTCCTTCGTGACGTCAATTGGAATAAACTTTTCAATCATCCTGTTAAAAATGCGTCCGTTGTCTCCTGGGTAAACGCCGGCATGGATGCTTTCATTCCACCAAGGACATACCAAATTAAACTGTGTTCATCTTAGATCTCACCTGCATGCTTGGCTGCTATGGTCCAGAGGAATCACTTCTTCCGTCTGTACAGGAGCAACAAGTCTGATCGAAACAACCGTCTCTTTGTCTCTTCCCGTATCGAGTGAAAGCGTCTCCTGATGATAGCAAAGTTACTGAATGCTGCATCTCGTAAGTTCGGTTCCTGTGATTATTGGAGGCTCTGCAATAGTGCTAAACAGGAACAAATCCTCATAACCCCGGCACTGGTCTCGAACAACATCGTAGGTGACGGGATCCCAGCTGTCGTCCTAAAGAAATTGACCCCCAGTTTTATCTAAACTCTACAGCTATTTCCTCACTGCTTCCTGCTTTCCAGCTTATTTGAAGTCCTCGTCTGTAGTCCCTGATTTGAACCCATATGACTATCACCTCATTAGTCTCCTACCGATTTTCGGCAAAGTATTCGAGGCTTTAATCAATGCTGAAGACGTTAACCACCTTACTTCTCACGACCGACTCTCTGACAAACAAAATGGATTTTGACACTTTCATAGTGTTTTGACCATAGTTTGGAGAGTTAATTTAGACTTAACTATTTGAAAAGACCCTAACAGGTACTACCGCCCCGGGTCAGTTTGGACCTTGGGAGACCAGCAATTAAAAGTTGGTTCTACGTTCCTTAAAACCTCCCGATCAGAGGCCTTGCTGTCGGACGTAGTTTATCGTCAAACCCAGGACGGGCATTGCTTAAATTGAAATAATTAAAAATGATATATATATATATATATATATATATATATATATATATATATATATATATATATATTATATATATATATATTTGTACTCACATAAACTTTGTTAAATATATGGGCAACAGTAATGAATTCTGGTAGGATTTCTATATCTCTGCTAATCGCCTCACATTTGAGGTCGGATAATCCGCTTAGAAGAGACATCCTTGTCATACGCACCTTTTTTGTTTTTATGTCTTTATTGGATTAATTTTCTATCCGGATGCGGGCGGTTAACTATCAGTTTAAGTTCTCGTTCATAAGTTCAAGTAGTTCGTTGTGTTTAGCTTTATCAAAGGCTTCTCGATAATATATAAAACACAGGTATATATCCTTCTGCATTTCTATTGCTCTTTCTGATAGAAGTGGCGAATCATTTATCCGAAATTTTTGGGACCGGAACTGCTTCAGATTAGATTTTTACGGATTTTGTAATACAGGTATTTCGGTAGTATATAGCATCTATAAAAGGGGTCGGCTTGGAAATAGAACCCAAGCATAAACACGATATCCCTTTACAATTCATAACACAGCTTATACATATACCCTGAGGGTAGTTTTATATAAGGGCATATGTTCAATTCGACACTGACGAATCTACTATCAGTACACGATTGAGAGCTTCATTTTTGGGCCATGGGAAGTATTTTTATATTTTTTTTATTAATTTCGCTTCATCACTTTCAGGATATGGTGGTTGTTCCTCCAGCATACGTTTCACATTCTTTTTTTCATCTTTCCAACCATTTGACTTACTGTGATATTGATAAACAAACGTTTTCTTTTCGCTGTGCATAAAGGCGTCTGTAAGATTTTTTGAATACTATCTTAACTGAGCACGAAAAACCTGGCGCCAACGTAGGCTACGTAGCTGGGCTAGGAAACACCCACCCAAGGCAGACGAGGTGACTTACAACAGCTGTACATCACCCAGGATCCTTCCCAGCGCTTTCTGAATGTTTCCATTTGTGGTAAGTCATGTCGACAGCTGGAAAGCTACATTAAAATTTATTTTTATTACAAAAAAAAAAATGTGAAAATCTTAATACGTCCAATAATTTCTTTTGTGACTATATATATATTGTTTTGTCTTTTACGGCTTATCAATCTTTTACAGGTTATTTAAAGCCAGAAAATATTTTTAGACAGTAAAAATTTTTTGAAGATAATAATACATGTTTTACTACTTAACCCATAGCTGTAGGGAGAAAAGAGGTGGATTCATATCTTTCCCAATGGTTATTGGAGCGTAAGTGAATATATAACGAACTCGGCTCTCCGATTTTCAATTCGTAGTTGTTATGCATTACATGACACTCACATTCCAGCTTACAATACCTTGTATTACCAAGCCGTCACCCATCTAGGTACTGACCTAGCTCGATATTGCTTAACTTCGACTCGTTTCAACGTGATATGTTCGAAAACCTGATGATATATAATTATATTTTTTTAAGTATCCCATATCTATGGGAGAATAGCATTATGTATCAGTGGTAGAGCTTTTGTAAATTGAACGTGGTTTTAACTAACATGATAAAACCAGTAGTATAGAAAAAAAATTGCCTTTTAATTAATACATTAAAGAAAGATAAAAGAACTATTTCCAAACAAGGGAAATAAGCGAACAGAATAAATCAATGAATTAGTAAACGCATGACCCTCCATTTCTGAAAGAGGATACCGTCGCATCAAAGAATTTATTCAGATGAGAAATAATGCCAACAAAGAAATCAGTATGCATCATACTTTTATCAAAGTATTGAACATGAAATAAAAAAAAAATATGGCTGCATTTCCTCAAAGAATATTTCCTCAGCTTTATATTTTAATTTTTAATACTGGGTTTAAACCGAAGCCAACCTGTCTATTTATGAACTATTATTGCTAGGTCACTTGATTTTGAAATTCGCTAGAGGGCGCCAACAGTTGCATACGAAAGAAATTGCTGAGTTTAAAAATGGTGGTCGGAGATTGAGAGAGAGAGAGAGAAAAAAAATGAAAGAAGTTATCATCCGACTTCTCATTATACAAGTGTAAAACTGCAATCCGGAGATGAAGGAATTATAAAACTAAATTAAAGAACGTGCAGAGCAATAAACATCGGATAAAATTGAAAATAACGAAAGAATGAATTAAAAACCAAAATGTTCTTGGAGAGCTAATCAAGTGAAAATCATTCCTGAATTTTTAGAATGCAAGATTGACCCTTGGGGCGATAATTACAATCTACTCGACGAGGGTGTGAAAATGAAGCAACGAAACATTAAGGAAAATAAATAAATAATACGATAGACAAACAAACCTAAAAATAAACCAAAAACTAAAAAAGAATCCACAACTGTTTTCTTAATTTAACAGCGAAAGATTTGACCAAAGATGGTGGGAAAACAAACAGACATAAAATCTAATTTTGCATAAAACTCCAAACTAGAAGTTTACACTTCTCGTTGTGAATTTAAATTGTTACCTGAAGAAACATGGCTATTTCTTTTATACTCATTTACACTTCAGGTGCCAACGTATCGTTTTAAATATATAAACAGAAATGTCGGGTTTATTTCAACAGCCACTGGTACTGAAACTACTGAGCGACTGAAAACTGTACGATCAGAGATACAGCACAAAATATTAAGAATCTAGTCGTTTCTATTCTAGAATTTACTCAATAAAAGACTCAAGAGCCACCCAAGGGAGTTTGTTACTGCTTTAAGGGTAATGATGAATGAGGTATGTGATATGAATAAAAGAGGAAGTGGTAAGATGTTAAAATTATGAGGCTGAGGAGGATAGATCACGATTGCCCCTCGACTTTAAGAAGCTATTTTTGTTTTAGGAGTTTATTCCTCAGACTGACAGTTCTCCAGGGGAGAACATTTTTGTGTGGGTCTTTATTCACACATCTGGAACACAAGGGAAAGAATGAAAATATATATAACAGCAGTACACTGTCATTAATTTACATTAATTCATAAGCCTTCATAATACATTTAATTACCAATTTCAAAGCATTTTTACACTAAGATAAAAAGAAACACACCATATTTTACGTTTTACATATAATTGCTTCATTTTATCAACTAGAATTTTTTTAATCAAGCTGACGCACGTTAAAAGCCCTAGAGTGTTTAGTATTGTTGAAGTTATCGCTAATAATATTTTGGGGATTTACAAACTACGTTTCGCTCAATTCCGCAAACCAATCGATGAAATTTAAATGAAAAAAATACTTTGACAAAAACCATACTTTGCGGTATAATAATTTTTTTAATTTAATTTTATAGGATTTCATATTAAACACTATTTTTAGTTTGGTTTCGATCGGTCACTGTATGGCTATTTTAGAGGATGTGACGGACGGAGGTACTAACGGAAGTCACAGAATTTTATAGATAGATAGAAAATGAAAAATAACAACGTATGGCTATTTTAGAGGGTGTGCCGGACTAACGGAAGTCACAGAATTTTATAGATAGATAGAAAATCAAGAATAATGCATGGCTATTTTAGAGGGTGTGACGGACGGAGGTACTAACGGAAGTCACAGAATTTTATAGATAGATAAAAAATGAAAAATAACAATGTATGGCTATTTTCGAGGGTGTGCCGGACGAACGAAAGTCACAGAATTTTATTGGATAGATAGAAAATGAAAAATAACAATGTATAGCTATTTTAGAGGGTGTGCCGGACTAACGGAAGTCACAGAATTTTACATATAGATTATTAATGCATTATTTTCCTGGCCTTTAGCGATAATAACTTTATTACTGATATATTTCTATAGAACAAACAATGCATTTACATTATTCGTAACAGGTTTATTTTGTGTGTAAGGCTTTCAGTAATTGTTGACAACGGGATATTTCTGGACGCTTCGATGAAAGTAATGGTCATCGTGCTACTCAAGCAAACCATTACTCTCTGACTCCTTAATGATTGTGTCCTTGTGCCAAACTAACTTAAGGTAAGTAAATGTTGACAATAATATATTTCTCTTGTGAAATGATTCACACTGTCCTTCTGCCATAATATAATTAAGAAAGTATTTATATTATACGTAATGGTCGTCTTTTGTGAATAAGGCTTTCAGTGTTTTCTTGACAACTTGTAACACGTTTTCCTTAAAATTAGTACAATTCTATAATGATATATACAATATATTTTAAAATAAAAAATCAAAAGCTTTGATGTTGTAAAATCATTAGCAATTCATAACAATAAGAGTACACCTATTAACCTTTGCCGGAACCCAATAAAAAGAGGTGGTAACGAAAATCTTCCACTTGGTGGTTGTTAGCACTGTTGAAATCTGAAGTAAAAAAAAAGAGAAACTCACACACACAACAAAGGGCTGCAGAAGAAAGACTTTTCGACCACATAGCAAAATATGCTCAGCATTGATAATGTTGTTTATCATCAAAGAAAAAAAAAAGCAACGACTTCCAATTCTACATTGTTACAGAATTGTCTGTCTGTACTGGTCTCTTTTAGGAAAGTATACGAAGTTGCTATTTACGGGAAATACTATTAAGACGTTAACAGGATTTTTCAGGGGCACTGCTGTTTTGATTTCGATAGGATATTCTGGAATACGGACTCTACTAAACCACACCGCTGACAATAAAATAAAAAAAAATATAAAAAACAGGTCAGACTGTACAACATTATATGCCTACGCTATCAGTAGGATACTATATGGCTACACTAGCTTTGAAATAACATTGGATATTCTTCGTGTCACAAATGCATTCGGAATAGAAATCTAGAAAAGGATATTCCGGTAAATACAACACATATTTAAACTATTTACATTGTTTGGACTATTGTCCTCATGTTATTGTTATATTCCCGATGTTTAGGCCGTTGTACGCTCCGGCCTTCCTTAGATTATATACGTTGGAATTTCGAAACGAACACTTTATTTAGTCCACTGGGGTAGATTGTTCTCGTCCCACGTGACATGTCTTTTTTAGATGTTTCAATTAATTCCTTTCAGTAAAACTCAACTCTCCATGTTTTGTTCACCTCTGCTGTGGCCAGGTATTGAACTCACAACCCATTGGGTCAAGTCACTGGATTACTTCAACTAATGCTTTTATCGACTGGGCCATGTGTCATCAAGGACAATGGATAAAAATAATTAAAGCAAATCAGTACCTGTCCATGGTAAACTTGGAGAGTTGAGTTACAAAAGGGGAATAACTAAAACTGAGATATCCAGTAAAGGCGTGGCATGTAGAGCTGGAACAATCTTCCCCGTGGACTAAATAAAGGGTCCGACGAAATTCCAAAGTATATCACATGAAGAAGAACGGAGCGTAAAATGACCGAAACGTCGTTAATATAACAAAGATGAAGATAACAATCCGAACAGGGTAAATAGAGTAAATAGTTACAATACCACATCTCAGAAATACAGACAAATACGTATGTGGAAAACGTACCTGGTGAACGATGATATCAAAAGATAATGATCTTTTTAACGTCTGAAAGGAATGGAGTAGGTTTTAAATAGCTTCCAAAGTTCCATTAACATTCCACATGTTTAAAATTTGTCTAATATTCGCAATCTTCCACGATAAAGGATTAAAAAGAAAAAATCCATCTTAGGTTTTATTGCTAACGTTATTCAAATGTCAGAGACAAAAAAGCGGGCAAAATATGACGAAAAATTATATTAATTTCACTCAATCCCTGTTGAAATGCCTACAAAATTCACTTGATGGATGTACTTATTGAAACGCAATGTCAAATTACACATCTCTGTCACATCTCATTTAACCAGCATGCTTCCTATCGACATGGCTGATGCTCTACTTCACGAGAGAGTCTCTGTGCGACTTCCACTGATCTGAGGTGAAACAACTACATTGAATCAAAAGCATCATCTACTACAAAGAAAGTTGGTTCTCTGTGTCGTACCATAAGTTTTTTTTCTTGTCTAAGTCCATCCTTCAAATCTACAAATCTTCTATTCGTCCTTACATTGAATACTGCTGCCATATATGGTCTGGTGTCCCCCGCTGTTCATCTCGAGGTTTTCGATAAAATCCAAAAACGGATATGCAATGGGATAAGTCCTGACCTGATATCTCGACTCCAGTCACTTCCTCACAGACGTAATTTGGCTCCCCTCTGTCTTTTCTACAAATATTTTCATGGCATCTGCTCTTATGATCTATTTTCACTGGTGCTCCAACTGCATGAATCCCACTCACGGTCCCACTCTTTCACTGTCGAAACAGTTAAATATAACTACCTCTTCTATTCCAACAGCTTATTCTCTCACACTTCTCGAGAGTGGAACTCCTTTCTTCTTACTTGCTTCCCTGACAACTATAATCTTCAAATATAATGTCAATCGACATCTCCTGATTCCTTGCTTTTGATGCTCGTCCTTCTCTTTATCCTTTCCTCAAGCACCCCTCTTTACACTTACTTTCACTCTCTGTAACCCCTTGCGTGCTAGTGGCACTCCTACCTTCCTCGGGGCGAAATGCTTTAAAAAAAAAAAAAAAAAAAAAAAAGAAAGAATAATATTCATTTCAACAAGATTCCAGAGACATTATTCGCAGAAAGAGGCAACTACTAAGAATTTTTCTAAAAATATTTGCTTCAACACGTGAAAATTTTGATTAAATTTGGACAGCCTTAACATGACAAATATTGGGTATGCCAGTTTTCAAAGCCTGAGACAGTCTACTTTCCAGTTATAGCGCATATTTAAAAAAATTCCTACTGTGGGAAAGTGCAGTTCCTCGTGATACAATAACGGAATAATCCATTATTAACTAGGGAATATCAGGTTGTTAATATATTGTTTTATTTTTATCCTGTGTTTATTTTTTTGGTATATATATTTTTATTTTTATACATAAATGGCATAATTATGATTTCGAGTTGAAAATAGAGATAATTGTATCGATAAAATCCGAAATAACACGTTCCAAAAATAACTAACCAAAATCAACTTTTTACCCAAACTGCCAATCACTGTTGATGAAACAAGCAAACTCGGACATTTTTCTTATACTCTTAGCTTAGTTTAGCACAAGGCTCTATAAGAATTCAATCTTGTCTCACTACATCATTTACGACTGTGTAGTGAGTTTGAATCTCACTCACACTTTCGGCCTTGTGCCATATCTAATCTCCGCTTAGTAAATCGCTAAAAATAATTTTCTTATAAAATATGTTATGTAATAACATAAGTGATTTCTACAGTAAATTTCTTTGCAGTGTTTTTGTACTAAATTTTAAAGTTAGTTGAATCTTCACTGGAAGTTCTAAACTTTCGGGCTGGTGCAACATCTAAACTATGCTTAATAAATCACTTTAGGGCACTTCTATGTGGTGTAATGGTTTGCCAGCTTGTCTCGCTAGATCAGTTACGAGGGAGTAGTGATTTCGATCCTCACAGGGTTAATCTTGACATAGCTCGAATCAGAGTTAAAGCAAAGTTTTGAAGTTACATGTAGTGAATTGAAAAGTTCAAAGTTATTTCTTCAAGGTTCTACAGAAAATCCAAAGACCAGTGCTGTAAGGTACAGTGAGAGAAGAGAAGAAACACCAGCTGAGGCACAAGTTAGGAGACAAGCAGATGCTGCAAACCATAGATAATCGAGACCATCTCAAATATCAGAGGCGGTGCAAACTAGCAGATAATTAGATGCTGCAAGGAAGAGAAGGTCAAGAGCTGGATAAGATGACAGACAGACATTATCAAGGAGAGAAACAGATGCTGCAAGCCACAGAAGAGCAAGATCTTTGGAAACACCTGATGAGAGACATGCCAGGCAGGTTAGTGATAAACACAAGCTAAACGGAGTACAGCTTTATTTTTAACATGCTCAAGCAGTCTTAATACGACAGCGACTATTCAAATCATTCAACGATATCTATTAGATCTCTGAGTATTCAGGGTAAGCAACGTGAAGCTCTCAGATTCAAGGATGATCCAGACAGGATTTGCTGTAGCAAATGAAAAATACAGCCCGAAAGTTCTCACAATTCGTCGAAAGTATTTGCTATCCCTTCTGGATGGGAAACCAGCTGAATCAAAACACTTCATCCAGCACATCAGCCGCAATAACTGTTTTGCAGTGACCTCATTTGGAGCCAAAAATGTTACCTTGCCAAGATGGAAAACAACGTGAAGAATACAGGGCTGGTTCTAGTTTAAACATCCGCACGGTGTGCGGCTTTTTAAGCTCGTTGTTAATAACCTTCTGAACACACAAAATCAAATTAATGAGTGAAAACACTCACCAACTGTAAAGATATATTTAACTATCTCAACGCATCGACTTAAATAGATTAAGTTTATTTTTTAAAACATTAAGATAATCAATGAACCTCATTTTTCTAAAGCAATTCTCAAGGCCATGTAAATCTGGCACGTTGAACATATATTTAAAAAAAATCATTTCACCCCAGTCGAAGCAATGGTATTACCGAGACAAGTGCGAAAGAATATGAGAAAATGATACATTATTAACCCATTACCTGCTATGAGCCTCATTTGGGGATCTCTTAAAATTAAACTCACTACATGTTATTCCTTGTATTTACATTGAATTGCTTACATACATTGCATTTGCAGAGGTATATTTTACAACACTTAGCCTTTAAAGTTTTTATTATTAACCGTAAGAAGACACTATCTGTCGTAATTTTACATTTCACGAGTAGAAAAATAATGGCTATTTGGAAAATTATTTTTTATTATTTCTAATCAGTATTATTTTTTGATGTTTTATACACATATATATTTAATGTTCTAGTTTTTATAAAAACTACAATGGTAACTCCTGAAATTAAAGATAAGGAATAAATAAACTCCTAAAACACCTGTCTGGGCACAAAAGGTGCATTAAAAAATTTGGCAGTTAATGGGTTAAGTAGATAAAATAATAAATGAACGATTAACGCTGCATGTAAATTTTTTAAAGATCAATGTTGACTGGAAAGCAAGATGTCCGAAGATACTTTCACAAAGTGTGAGAGAAAATATTAGAATAGAACATACGGTTACATCTAGCCATTTCGGCTGTAAAATTATCAGATCTCACCGCCAATTTTGTACTGCATTTAACTGCGAAAAGTCTAGCACAAAAAGTAGAAAGTGATATTTATTCTGTATATTCTACAGAAATGTGGCACATGGCCAAAGGGGGGGGTTGGGGAAAATAGGACGGTCTTCATCTGTCTTAACTATAACTTAGCTAGCCGCAAACACTGACCCAATCGTACGAACAATATTCCTTACACCAAAACACCACATTCATCCGTACCGTTCTTACTACAACCACCATAATACCTCACTGTCTCTATGAAAATACTGACTAGTCCCCATATGTACAATTCAATGTACCTCAGATCAATTACAATGAAAATATTTATAGGAAAGACGCCGGGAAGCTACATTACGTCATTAACGTAAAAGAATATTTAGTACTTCTGGGGTTATTTTTTGTTTAACCTTATGTTTAATAAAACTTAGACTGGATTGTATATTGAGACTTAATCGCCTTCCTCTGCAGGATCTGATGGCGTAAATTGATGACTTTGGATTATTATATGTCCAACATCTTATTACTAAATTTTATGTTTACTTAATTTAATTTATTTTTTATAATATTTAAAAAAATATCTGTCTCTTTTTCTGAGATGAGGTATTGTAACTATTTACACTGTTTACATTATTCATTATATATTGCCATATTCACAGCGTTTCAGCCGTTGTAAGCTTTGCCCTTCTTCAGTTGACATATGGCCCAGTGGATAAAAGCGTTGGTGGAAGTAATCCAGTGATTGAGTGGTGAAAAAGAACTCTAGAGAGTTAAGTAAATAAGGGAAATAGATGAAATTGAAACTTAGATATCCAGAAGAGACGTGGAACTAGAACAATTGATCCTGGTGAACGGAATAAAGGATTCCGTTCGAAATTCCAATCAACTGAAGAAGACCGGAATGTACAACGGCCGAAACGGCGTAATGAGGACAACATTTTGAACAATGTATGTCTCATAATTTTTTTTGATAATTTGATAATTTCAAAGGATTAAAATATTTTAAATATTTTAATCCATTGAAATTATCAACTCAATTTACTTTAGTTTGATATACACTGAGAATATGTTTTACTGAATTGATTCACTGCAGATATGTGAAATTACGGACGATGTCTCCACGGATAATGGCGTCGTACTTTGAAAGCATAAAGACTCCCTATATAATTCCGTCTCATTCCACCCTTCACTGTCTCCACAAACACGCGCAATATATGATTACAAATAACCTCCGAAGTACACAATTTTAGTCGCGTGGAGCAGTAATTTGGTTAATATTCGTGCTAATATCCCGAGGAAAATTTCGTGTAAACGACATAATGACTTAATGTAAGGCGTTGGCGACGTGTCTTGCATACAATTTAGGTAAACAATGTTGGAAATTTATAGATTTTATTGATCAATACGTGAACAGAAAAGTTACGGACCGAGTTCTTTGTCCTTTCTTAAGCGCATAAAAATGAAACACTTTCAGCTAAAAAGATGTTTTTAATTTTTAATTTTCTCTTTAGCAGGTCATATTCCGTAGAGATACGTGTGTACATACGCGTAACTCTTTGCATTAAAGTATTCCGGGGAGGGGAGAATTAAACGACAAAACCCATATAACTAGATTAGAGCAAATGATCACAAACACATGTCAATACGTGTATTGTTACTAAAATAAGGACTTTATTAATATGTTTGAGTATTGAAAATAAACTTTCAAAGAAGGGACACACTGTCTCAGAAAGCTGTAAGCATTGCTCATCTCACTCACAGACATTTTTGCATACTTGTAGTAGAAGAAAAGCTTTTAAAGCAGTCTACGCGACTCGCGACGCTTACGATTGGCCAAGAGGAAAATGGATTTGCATGTTTATTGACATATAGAACATTAGCCTCGTCCATTGAAGAGGCTTATTATTATTAATATAAAATCAGCATGCAACATGTTCGAAGTAAGATGCTATTTTTCTTCTGTAGAAAACTATTTTTCTTCGGACCGTGGATAGTTGATTCAACAAGGTTTAGTTGAGTTCAAGTTCCAGCCTACTCTTTGACATTCACTTACAAACAAATGACATGAGAAGAGTCTGAGTTAATTTCTTCACGTTCACCTGTGAATTAAATGGACTAGTAAACTGGATGTTATGAGTGGCTATGGATAAGGCAAAGGGAAAACTACTCCTTTATTTGTCCCCAAGCCTTCATGGCAATTCACCGATAAGAAAATGAAGAAATCTTTGGAGATACGTGATCTGAGGTATATGACATTTAAAAAATAACCACTTTTTTCGTTAGCACCAGTGTGTATTCTCAGATGTATGTGAATACCTTCCCGTGGAATTTTATACCATATCATATGCAACTATGGATGCTATGCAACTAAATTTGTAGGTGGATTAACTGAACCAGTAAGATGCCATCCCATAGTATTCAGTTGAGCATTGGCCTGATGATCGCACTGCTTAAATGATAGTAGAGCCTGTTGTAACGACTGAAAAATTGTTAATTCCACAAATAAAGTTCAGCGTTGTGGTGTAAACGGAAATCTAACTGGTGGCACGCATACTGGCTGTAATTAAATGATTACAAATAGTGCACGTCAATATATCTGGGTCTGCACTACTGCCTTTGTTATGTATCGATTTTTGGCATGTATTTCTTTCGTATTTTGCCGTCTACAGTTGTAGGGTCGTTTATCTTACAATGTGACCAACATGAAGGCATTAGAGATGGACCCCGTCAAAGATGTACACTAATTCTCTGAAATTAGGAGATAGCTTCACGAATGCCCACAATCCGATCTTTTTCAGTCGTTTAATTTAACAAAAATAACTGTGGGCTTCTCCGTGGAATGAAACCTGTTTAATATGCACTCTTTCGCACTGAACCTTATCTGAGCAGGCCCAGGCACAGAATGTGTACTATAAGAGTGTTACTACTTCCCAATGGATCTGAAGGATTTGTCAGAATATCCATTAAAACTTAATAGGAATGTAGTGATCCAAGATATTTTAAAACACCAGAAACAGAGGGTATTGATTTTAACCCATCGATCATGTAGAAATTAGTAATATGTGCGCTCGAAGTTGTTGGCCAGTTGTGCAATATAACAAAAGAAACAGAATGCGTTATTATTAAATGAATGGGAGGTTTGGATATAAAAAAAAAAATGATGCAAAATTTGACATTACCATGAGGGCATATAACTGCGTAGGCCTGTGAGTGTTTATCTATTATGTCGGCTGAGAAACCTCTTTGATATTTTCAGTATGGACTTGTACCGAGATGGTGGAAAGACAAAAGTAACACAAAAAAACAGGCTGTAGGCAAATTGATATTAAGAGAAAAGGAATTACGCAACATTTCTAGAACAACAATTTAAAGGTTTTCACTTTAAAAAAATGTTTCGCAATTTAATTTATTAGATGTCATGCTTAATCTAAGAACATGATTGTTCAGACCTTTCACTAAAAATTAAGCGCCATTAGGAAAATTAACATCAACCACCCTCCTGGTATTTTTAACGATGCAGTCGTAGCACCCAGGAGGCATTAATCGAAAACAAATTTTAGTAGCGGGGTGGGGGTGTTAATCTAAAGAAATCCAAAATAAAAATATAAGAAAAAGGAGAATCATATGGTTCAACCCCACCTACAATGTTAACGTTAAAAATATTGTAATAATAATGGTCTTGAATTGTTTTACACGTTTCGCCAACGCACCACAATCGAAAAATTAATCAAAAACATTTTTAAGCTGAGCTAATGTTGTACCAATAATAGGGAAAGATTATAATAAACCATAATAGAAAAATATTAAAATTGCAGAGTAAAAGAAAAAAATACCCTTGAAACGATGCCTGTTTTTCAAAGAATGTAGTATATAAAGCTAAGATTATGTCTAACGGCGAAATTAAATACTGCATAGGAGACGCCAAAGGTGAATAGAATAGAGTCTTCTATAATTATCGGATAAGTCTGAATCACAGAAAATATATATGCAGTACTGCTCTTCCTACATTCTTGTGTGCTGTTATTAACAGCCAAAAAACATCCGCTAAATATTACACTAAATAAGTAAAACATCTGGTAGTAATTCAACAGATTTATCGAATCCTGATGAGATGATCAATGACAGATCCTTTGAAAATTTCTATATAGAGATACAGATAAATAAATAGGTTATATATATATATATATATATATATATATATATATATATATATATATATTCCATCTCACGTTCGTAAGTAATTCGACCATATTTAATGTGAAGCCTCATACGCTTGCCTAACATAAGCAGTAGAATTTGAGCAATATGTAAGTAAAAATTCAAGTTGACTCATGATCTTTCAATCTTGTCTAAAAACGAGGTTTCATTTCCAGAGATCAGGCGCATCTTCAGTTTTTTACCCAAAGTTATGGCAAAACAAAACAAGCTTGAAGAATCAAAGACAAAAGAAGGTATATTTACTTTTACATAAACTTCTTTCTAAATGATTGCGATTGTTATGGTAACAGGGAAATAAAATGTACTTGTGATCTCTTTACACTTGCTAACCCCTCTGCCATATGTCTTGGTTGGCTTATATTCGGGGTTATAGGATTGGAGCATGTTTAGTAATGAATATCTAGTTCTGTTTTTGCAATCGAATCCGAGTTCTATGAAACATGGAATGACATACTGAAAATTAAAGAACATATTGTAAATACATTTGGGCCGCTGCGCCAAATATCCTAAAGCGATGTAATCATTGCAACTATATATTTCTATTTACCTCTCTTCAGTCTCATAATTATTTTCATGGTCGGATTTCAAAGCCCTCTGAGAATTTTTAAATACTTCGTGTAGTTGTCATGTTATCGGAAACCCTTTATCTATCGAGGGAAAATATCAATGTACATCAATTTCGAAGCACACATCACCGATAGAGGAAAGCTAGATTAGTGCTGGGCCTGATTCAGTCGAGTACACAGATGTGTTTTATCGTAAAATACATAATTATGGCACAAGGACGAAAATGGGGATGGGTTGCGGCTGGTTATCACTATGTATCTTATACAGTGTAACCCGGATATAAGAGATTTGTCGGGACCGGAGAAGAAGTATCTTATATCCGGGTTTCTCTTATATCCGGGTTTGGTCTATTTTGTTTAGGTCGGTATGGCTCTAATTTTGGACCAGAGAAAATCTATGTTATATCCGGGTTACACCTAACTAATCCGATTCACGACTTATTCACTCATTACAATTTTCACATTCACCATAAAAACTCGTCCGTCACCAATCAATCCTCCATACACCATAATACCGCATTCTCTCAAGGGAGAGCTTCAAAACGCGCCCCCATCCCATAAAAATTTCGTCGTCTCTCTCACACTCCCCCTTGTCTCTCGTAGACAGCTGACTTTATAGGTACTTGCTACCTATAGTGTAATCATTCATGGGGGCGACTGGTTATTCCATTATATCATGATATTATTAGATTCGTTTAAGAACCAGCGTGTTAAGCTAGTCAGTAAGATCTGTCCAGAAAGAGGTAAACAAAAGTATTACCAAAGTATGCCCCTACTCCAAAGCATACCATTTATAATATCAAAGTTAATACTATTCGGATTAAATTGTGAGATTGATTTAGCTTCTTTTAGGGCATATCAACCTCAATGTCTTTTTTAGGGCCCACTAGACATTATAATTGATAATTTAAAAAAAAATCTATTGCTGTTATTAAAACCCAGTTTTTATACTTTGTTTTGACCACAGTTTGGGATTTAAATTATCTGCCCATAGCTTGGACTCTAACAGCTTCTATCACCTCGGGACAGGGTGAAAATCGGGACACCAGCAATTAAGAGGTGATTCCACGCTCCTCAAAACCTCTGAATCAGAGCCCTTGCTGCCGTATATTCGGATTTGTCGAAAATTCCTTTCGACTCAAAGGGTAAATGAGTAGCCGATCCAGTACAGTAAATGTTGTGAAACACTGCCTAGTCTCACGACCCAATTTTAGTCAGGGATCAATTATGAGAGAAGAGAGGCCGCGGAAACGGCTCTGTTCACATAAAATTCTCTCACAAAAAGGGAAAGAAGGCAGGCCTTAAGTAACAGACCTGCGCATTTCACCACTTCCAGTAAATAATTTCAAAAACCTGTGCTGGGAGCGGTGTCGCTCTGAAAACAAACCATGGGAAACACTCCGCCTCCCACGTCTGCAACCCAAAGTAATTTCACTTATTTTTCCACAGATTAGAGGGGAAAATAAAACATGATAATGAGAATTTAACAGCAGCTACTTTTTCACTGTATTTTGAGGTATTAGCTTTTATCTCACTGCCAACGTGTATTAATTTATTTTCCACTCAACAACCCCTTTCCTTGAGAAAGAAATCACAAGCCTCTTGCTATTCTATTGCCCTTTAGATCGCACTTTCTCCCTACGACCTATAGCTCCTTAGTTCAAACAGTTCTTACTTGCACAGATGTCATACCATGGCCTGGATGAATCATTCCTATCCCCATCATACTCCATTTGTAGAAAGGAAGTTCCATTTGGTCAGGTTACCAAGAACGGTTACTGTAGTGCTGGTGGGGGGGTGATCCGGAGAGGATGCTTCTCTAATCACAAAAATGTTAATAACGTTAATTCTAGGGTTAACTGTCATCTTTCATATATATCCTTATAAGCTACATTTCTTACCTCCCCTCGGATTATTGTGAAACAAAATCACTCATTATACATCTACCTTGAGTGTCTCTTGGGCCACTGTATTAGGGGAACAATTAGTAAAAGAAAAAAGGAGTCTCAAGGCTGCATGGTTTTTGCTTATATTTATTTTAATACAAAACATTAATACATTTGGCAGGAAAGAAAAAAGAATCTATGTTAATCTACTGAACATCTCAAACTTTGATGGAAGATATATTTTAGTATTTTTGTTCTAAATACCATTTTTCCTTCTGGAGGAGAACAAAGATTTGCATATATACTTTTTGTTTAATATCTGAATTGATCTCATTTCTTTGGAAACACAATGGAATGTTTTTCAGTTAACTTCACTATTTCGAATTCTTAGTTGTCTTACACATATACCGCCTAACAACCTAGGCAATAGATCCCAATCTACACTGATAATTAGCGCATAGCAAGGATGGGTAGGGGGGGACATATATTCATGCATTTCACAAACGAATTTAATGAAACAAACGCAGTTAGCCTGGCTATTTTCCCAATGCTTGTCGATAATACCGGTTGTCAATTTTTAGACCCAAATGTTGTTGAGCAATGGGCACATGTTTCTGGGCTATTTTTTCACGGTGAATTTGAAAATCGGTCCATTTTCCCAATCACATAACGTTTTCTCAGTACAGATAATATCTACTTTTCTTAAAATGGGACAAAATGCCTAATTCGCAGGGATATGCCACAGTTTAAATATGCGATTGACATAGTTGAAACATTTAGTTTCATGTTACAATTATTTATAATTCAAGAAAAAAGTATCTAAATGACTTTCAAAATGAATTCTAAGCCATTTCATTTCAGATAAGCTGACCTAAAAATACTCCATTTTATGAGAGATATCTCACTGAAAAATGTCCTTGTGCCCTCAATGTTTTTAGCTTGTTAAAACTTAGGGATTTATGTTTCTTCTCCACTTTTCATAGAAGAAGCTCTTTAGAAGTCATTCAAGAACACCTATTTTAGTTTTTATTAATAGATTTCAATTTAAGATTGAAACCGTAATTTTATCATATCCCTTGAACTGACGAATGTATGGTATTATTATGCAGTAAATGTATAACATACATAGGGATATCGATAAATGTGTGTTAGGCGAGTGTATTTGCGAAAAAGCGACATACGAAGCATTTGTATTTGTTGTTGCGTCAAGAGGTGCAGAGAACTATGGAGGGATGGTAGGAAAGCTTCATAGGAACTACTCGGGAGCAACATGTGTATCACGATTCAATTTCTGTTTAGTCTCGTCAATCAGTTTCCTAATAATCTTGCGGATTATAGTGATGAACAGGGAGAGAGATTTCATCAGGATCTCAATGTAATGGAAGAAAGATACAAAGAACAGATGGGATGTTAACATGATGGCTGATTTCTGCTGGAATATCAAAAGAGATCAACCTTTTCAAAAGCGCCGTAGAGTTTCCAAGAAGAGAAAATTTATACCATTGGATGGACAAAAATGAATGTATTTTTGATTCCTTTGAATCTTCTTTGTTTTGATTAAAAAAATTAACGACACATGTTTGCCTTAATTTAATTTTGTGTCAGATTTTTCTGATAACTTTTTGCTGAAGTGAAATACTGAAAATGCATTCTGTAAGTTATTAGGATACTTTTTCTTTTATGATAAGTTATTCTAACATGAAACGGTTTAACACTCTAACACTAACCATTAATTAAAATTATAACACTACTAACCATGGGTATATCACACCCGATTTTGAAAATATCAAAACATTAAATATAAATCTTTTTTTGAAATATTTTACATGCAGGCACTTCAAACTTTGTACTTTGAGTTAGCATTAATAGGAACTGAAAGACATTATTTAGGTAAGAAAATCAGGTACTGAAAATTTTAATTAAAAAATAGGAAAATTTGCGCTGGGTACTGTATACCCATGGTTAGTGTTATAGGGCTAAGGTTGGTTCTCCTTGGCCATGACATATCACTGTGAAATGGTTAGTCTGGTCTATTTTAAGAAAAATAGAATTTATCTGTACTGAGAAAACGTGACGGGATGAGAAAAATGGATTTGATTTTCAGATTCAGCGTGAAAAGCTAGACGAGAAACATGTGCCCATTGCCCAACATCATTTGGGTCGAAAGAAAATGTTGACCGGTGTAATTGATATGCTATCTGCATCGGCGAATGTTTTTGTTTTGTATATTCAAACTCTTAGTAAAATATTGTATCGGAAAACTATATTGATAGGATGTATGTATTTCATATTAATTCTGGATATAGACTATCATGTCTCAAAATATTCTGCGATGGGAAAAATATCGTCTCTCTAGTCACGTATGAAAGAACTTCCTCGCCTGGATCTAGAAATATTTTGTTTTACATTGCGCTTACAACATGGCTTTGTTATGTAAAAAATTCGCGGTACCTACTTATTTTTTTATAATTCAAAACAATTCAATTTTGTACAGGAAAAAGATTCTCGCAATTTGTACCAATTCTTTTTTGCTCTGACCAAGCAGATACGAAACACTCCCCACCCGCAGTATTTTCTCTTTAGGTCGACATGTTAAATCCTATCCTGGGAAAAGCAAACATTTTGTTTTGAAACACATTAATAAAAGTTAGTTTTTCAAAAACGATTATTTTTTCATATTCGTTTTGTAATACGAAAGAAACCTAATAGCGTCGATTGTAGGGCAAAACCTGGACGAAGATAGAGGGACACATACGGACTCATTAGTTTCGCATTCCGTCACGTGTGGGCTAGCCTTTCTGAGAAATCTCGGAACAAGAGGCGTGTTGACTTTACGAAATTCTTGTGGGTGACTGCTCTATTCGAACCGATTTGGTTTAAAAGTTAAACAAAGTCAATCAAGCACTGTCAGAACCGCACTTCCAATTGGCTTTCCGGTCAGCCCAGGCATCGCATTCCCTAACAGTTTTCATGTTATATATATATGTATATATATATATAATGAGAAGTGTTTAAACGTAACGTGGATTCCATCTTCAAAATCTGAATATTTTACAAATTCTTGTAAACGGCGGACGAAACAATAAACAATGCGTAAAAATGAATGTCCTTTAGATTATGCAAAAGACGTCACTATGGTACTTATGCATAAGCTCACTAAGAATTGTTCATGAGAAAAAAAATTTGGCAAATATAATGTCCACCATCTTACTTGCATTCTCAGACAACCACATAAAATTTTATGTAGATCGCAAATTTCCTCAACTCAAGAGAAATCATGGCTTCGTTTTGCACTTTCTCATTATCACGATCAATTGTTATTAATGTAGAAATTGAAAAAGACACAAAATAAGCACAAACGACTGTAATATATTCGGAATTAATAAAAGACAGTTTAGTGAGGAAATTATTGTCCGTCGGGCAATTGTATAATAGGAGCTCTTCTTACTTCTTATGATATTCATAAAGGAAGAATTATATTTAGATTCCTGTCTAAGTGTCTGTCATGTAAACAATAGGAAACTTTTAGAGGTTCTTTAATTCAGAGACATGAATAAAAACTTGGAACATATAGTGTGGGGGAGAGAGAGAGAGAGAGAGAAAGTAAAGTGGGAGGGAGAAAGAAAGAAGTGGGAAAGAGAAAGAGAGCAGTAAATCTGTTTTGTATCAGTGTTTATTACTACAGTTTATGCACACACAGTTTTTGCGACGGAAATTAAAATAGTCAAGTCGAGTTCAAATCTCATGTTAGTCTCTTGAGTACATTTTCACACTAATGACGTTAGGAAAAGCATGAAACTGAAGCAGCTGAATAGAGTGGGCTCTCGAGCTTTGTGTTGCAGATAGTAAACGAAAAGCAAAACCGAATTCCAAACTGAGGAGGAAGTTAAACGAATCGCAAGAACGAATGGACATTCATCAATAAGAGGGAATTGCAAAGAGTCAGGATCGCCTTCATTATGGACATGACATTAAAAATGTACCCATTACACGTTTTCTTTTCTTATATCTTTATTTCCCAGTCTGTTTCATGAGACTTGCCTTTCCTAATTCGAACTCTAAAGAGGACGTTCCATTTAAAAAGCCTCTTCCAAAGATCTGTTACTTTGTGAAACAAAATCCTGCCTATAAGTTTCCCTAAACACTATCTGCTTAACTACTAAAAAGGCAGTCAGTGGTTATCTTCCTTATACACATAACATTCGCTTTAAACCTCCTATTTCACTAAGACGAAACTTCTAATGGTTCTTGAACCTTGTGTTGGGTGAACTTCATTAGCGAAAATATTAATCTCTCATTTCAGCTGAACAGAATGGTATGAGAAAAATTGATAAAACATACAAAGGTTTAAACCATTTATAAGGACTCAGTAATTGTGTTGTGTGATGTTTAAGTATGACAGATCGGTTGGCACCGATAAGCACCTCTACTTTTAAAGTCAAAATAATATGAATTATCAATGTTACAGGTTATGGAACTATACTACTGAGATTTGCACGCATATTTTCATATATCTACTGAACACATTTTAAAGGTTCTGAGTTTACTGAATTTTAGACCCTTGAAAATTTTTTAGTTTTTCAGACTAATGCTTACATATTTTAACTGTACATAAATATATATATATATATATATAATGTGATAACCATATATATTTTTATATATTGAGAATAATATTGGGGAGAAATGTATGACAAAGTGGAGAAAGTTTACTTGTGACGCGTTTCATTAGACTAAATTTGCTATGTTTGTACGCCTACCTATGAACTCAAAAAGAACATTTTACAAAACAAGACATTGATTGACCACTGTAACGAGACTAATAAAAATCTTGACATTAAAAATGCTACTGTGATCAAAGAAGTAAATATTTCACTACGAGGTAAATGTCTTGAGATCGCAAGGTTATCTACAGTAAATTTGTGCTCTGGCTCTTACAACATTTCACCATTACTGGCAGATTTTCTATTATCACACTGTTGGATACCTACTAACAAAAATGATGGAAACAAAAAGACTAAATAAATAAAAAACATCCCCCCCATTCGAAAACTTCTCAGCATGCCTCGTTCATGCGCATGTGTAATCGTACCAACATAAATTTATTCCGATGAACTCCTGAAGTACGAAACCCGTCACAAGTAAACATTTTCCATTTTCTCATATATATATATATATATATATATATATATATGCACACGCTTTTTAATTAAAGAGAAAAGGACTATACACAACTCAAAGACATCGCAAAATCATGAAATGTTACGTCGGGAATGTCAGCTGTATATCCAATCAACTGTAACAAAAATCATGGTTTGCTTCCTTGCAGTCTTTTGAGATTTCAGATAACAACTTGGAGGCAGCTCATGAGACAAACAAGCAGATTAAAAACTTAACAAGCCAAGATACTGTTGGATTTCAACATCGAAACAGACGGTCTCGTAGATGACACCAAACCAGACATCACTGTTCAAATAAAAATGAAAGAAAAAAAAAGCGAAAAAGAAAAAAAGCGAAAAAGAAAAAAAGCGAAAAAGAAAAAAAGCGAAAAAGAAAAAAAGCGAAAAAGAAAAAAAGCGAAAAAGAAAAAAAGCGAAAAAGAAAAAAAGCGAAAAAGAAAAAAAGCGAAAAAGAAAAAAAGCGAAAAAGAAAAAAAGCGAAAAAGAAAAAAAGCGAAAAAGAAAAAAAGCGAAAAAGAAAAAAAGCGAAAAAGAAAAAAAGCGAAAAAGAAAAAAAGCGAAAAAGAAAAAAAGCGAAAAAGAAAAAAAGCGAAAAAGAAAAAAAGCGAAAAAGAAAAAAAGCGAAAAAGAAAAAAAGCGAAAAAGAAAAAAAGCGAAAAAGAAAAAAAGCGAAAAAGAAAAAAAAGCGAAAAAGAAAAAAAAGCGAAAAAGAAAAAAAAGCGAAAAAGAAAAAAAAGCGAAAAAGAAAAAAAAGCGAAAAAGAAGAAAGCGAAAAAGAAGAAAGCGAAACGAGAAGAAAGCGAAACGAGAAGAAAGCGAAACGAGAAGAAAGCGAAACGAGAAGAAAGCGAAACGAGAAGAAAGCGAAACGAGAAGAAAGCGAAACGAGAAGAAAGCGAAACGAGAAGAAAGCGAAACGAGAAGAAAGCGAAACGAGAAGAAAGCGAAACGAGAAGAAAGCGAAACGAGAAGAAAGCGAAACGAGAAGAAAGCGAAACATGAAGAAAGCGAAACATGAAGAAAGCGAAACGAGAAAAGCAAGAAAAAACAAAAATACAGAAAAAGAAAAATGAATGAAAGAATGAAAAAAAGAAGAATGAAAAAAGCAAAGAAAAAAAGTAATAATAATCGAAAAAAAGTTGGAAAAAAAGCCGCCAAAACGAAACTGGCTTTTCTTATTTATAAGAGTAACAACTTTCTCCCTTCCATCAGCATGGCTGATGCTAACTTTCAGTAGAATGACTTGTTGAGCCTTTTTGGGCTAACTGTCTCTGCTGACATGAAGAGGAATAATTGTGTCGTGCTCGAGAAGTTTTGTCTCCAGAATCTATCTTAAATATATTTAAGTCTACCAGGCTTTGAATATTACTGCCACACATGGTCTGGGGCTGCTCCTATATAGAGATTCTTGATTAAAAACCAAAGAAGAATTTGCAATGCTATTGGTCCTGGTCTGGCTTCTCAGCTTCAGTCGATTTCCAACCACCGTAATTTAGCTTCTCTGTGCGTTTTCATTAAATACTTTCATGGTAATTGTTGTGATCAACTTTCCTTCATGGTAACTAGACTTTCTGAATGTAAGCGCAGTGTAGGATTGGTAAGAAGGCCAAATCTACAGTCGAATTGGCTAGATGGAACCATAGATTGTATGCTAGCATTGTTTCTTATTACAAATGGCAATGGTTTATTACATTATATATATTATTGTACGTACGTATATATATATATATATATATATATATATATATATATATATATATATATATATATATGTGTGTGTGTGTATTACTAACATTTACGGTTTCTGATATGTTCCCTGCGGACAATGGAGTTACGTCATTCAAATTTTGTTATCGTAATTTCTTTAGATGCCAGGGCGCATGAAATCTTGTTCAGAAGTTGTTTACGCCTTGCTCTCAACTGAAAAATGGCACGAATAATTTCAAAATTATTATTTTTATTGGTTTTAAAACCGTCTCGTGTACAAAACATTGACCCTTGCAGGAAATAAATATTTCAACCGGTCAGTATTGCTTCAGGCAAACTGAATCGTTTGCGATAATGAAATCTGCACACGACAGCAAATATTGTTTCAAAATACATAAGATTTGGCATTAGTTTTCGTTATTCTTTTTTTTCAGAATTTTTATTAACATAACGGAATTACCCGTGGAAAAATTCAAAACTAAACAAAGAACGGAAATCGTGAACATTTATTTATTTTTTAATATGAAGATGGCAGAGCAATAACAATATGGCGTGATATCGTGTCATGATAGAGAATTTCATGTCCAGCAGTGCAGGGCGACCCTGAAATGCGGTTGAAACTAGGTAGGGTTTTTTGCACACAAGGCCCGAGCAATGAATGAGCTATTCAAACTATTCTTTTCAGGGGAATTTCACGAAATTCTGACATTTTACGGCCACCACATTCTCCTTATTCGGCGCTTCCCGATTATATTCTTTGGAAATTCTTCAAGGAGCGTTTATACACCAATAAACCCGAGGTAATTTAGCAATTCTAAGGTAACGACTTCACAGAATTTCAAGGACTGCAGCCATAATTATTAACCACTCTTATGAAGAATGATATCGAATGAGAGCGTTAGTGTGAAGGCAAAAATTGAGGTTAATTACGTCATGGTTACTAATTAATTAGTCAATTAAATAAAAATATATATTCAGTGATTGAATTTTCCTTTCGTAAAAAACAAAAAAAACATTTTTTTATAATAATTAGATTTTTATATCCTTAGGTGAACTTCTGTAACACACTGTATAGTAAGGGGAACACTGTAATGATTGTAATTGGACTGACAAATTATGACAAAGTTTTCATTAGGGAAGAACTACTTGCTTAGTATATCAGTATCCGATGTAGTGGCTTTGAAAATGCAATTTCGAACGGCAGACTGTAGCATGTAAGCCCAGCGCCGACAGTGAATACTTTGTTACTTGAACCTCAAGGCAGGCCCGAATTTATGTTCCTTTAATTAATTTGATTTCTATTGCTTAACATTTTGGTGGTTATTTAAAGCCGCCTCATATCTTGTAATCTAAGAAAGATCCATTTTTATTTACATTAAAGGCAGAGTGGTGAGGAAATGATGGACTCATGCCTTTCCCAAGATTATTTTCGCCTCATTAAATGTAAAGAACTCGATTAGAATCCGAACTCACTCCTTGTTTTTCATTTAGAGCGGCCAACTATTTGCGCATTTATTGCGAAGTAAAAATATCCATGACCCCTAGCTTCGATAGAAAAGCATTAGTTCTTTAAAAAAATAAATAAAACAAAAAAAACAAAAACACCCAAAAACCAAAAAGAAACAAAACCAAAAAGAAACAAAACCAAAAAGAAACAAAACCAAAAAGAAACAAAACCAAAAAGAAACAAAACCAAAAAGAAACAAAACCAAAAAGAAACAAAACCAAAAAGAAACAAAACCAAAAAGAAACAAAACCAAAAAAAACAAAAGAAACAAAAGAAACAAAAAAAAAAAAACGAAAAAACCCCCCAAAAACAAAAAAAAAACAAAAAACAAAAACAAAAAACAAAAACAAAAAAAAAACAAAAAACAAAAAACAAAACAAAAACAAGCCCCTTAACCCCACAAAAAAATCAAACAAAAAACAAAAACAAAAAAATAAAAATCAAATAAAGAAAAACAAATAAAAAAGTAAAACAAATAAAAAAGTAAAACAAATAAAAAAGTAAAACAAATAAAAAAGTAAAACAAAAAAAAGTAAAATAAAAAAAAGTAAAACAAAAAAATAAAACGAAAAAATAAAATGAAAAAAATCAGCAAAAAAAAAAGTGACGCTATCAGTCAGTCCATATATCGATCAGACTGCTTAAAACTTGTTTCTGGTCAAATATGAGTCCACTTTTATTTTCGATCAACAACAGTCTCTCTAAAAATATGATCGAAAGGTCTGTTCAGATAGGCTGTCCAAAGCCTGTTTCCGTGATAGATTTCACACGCATGGACCGGACGTGTTAGTTTAGACTCTCGACACGAAGTTGATTTATTTGCATAGTTGTGATAGTTAAAGGCAATATGACACGGCAAACTATTGTGCTGTCAGGTGGATTTCAAAATAATCCCATCAAAAGCACTCCACTATTGTGTCGTTCTAAGACTTTTCTATTTGTTCAGGTATGTTTTTATTTTATTTTAATATAGTAGTGTATTTGAGCAGCAATCTATCGGTAATATATATTTCATAGACAATGACAGAAAAAGTACTTAGTTTAAGTTTTATTTCATTATGTTTTTCTTGTGTTCCGTAACTGATACACAGACAGGTTTTTTCATTCCTGAACAGGGCCAGTATATTATGACAATATTCGTAGTTGATGATAATAAAACTATTGACACTTTCACTGAGTACCGTATTTTTTTTTGCTGTTATCACAATGTTTCAGGCGTTCTGCCACCCAGCCTTCATCAGGTGTTTATCATTCGGAGTCATCTTCAGCGGTCTCAGAATCCAGTAGATTGGTTGTAAGCCTCTAATTTCTATACTCTTCACTGTCCCACGGGACAGAGTATTTTTTTTTGAATTTTTGTGATAAAATAATTCTGAGTACAACCTCTAGGCCGAGAAATGAAGAGTACACCCAGTGAAAACAGAGAGTCCGTTGACTGAACAGTAGTAAATAAGAACTAGGCATCCCGAGATCTAGAATGTTCTCCCTCAACTCTCTCTCCTCGTAGATTAAATAGTATATACAGTAATCTAAATGACTCCTTATCACAGAAATTCAAACTTTTTAAACTTTTTTTTTCTTTAGTGAGAGGCTAGGATTTCATCTTGTCTACAAGTATTTTATTATTGCAGTTGGCTGATTTCATAATAATTTAAATCGGTCCCAATTCATCTCTCACAAAGCCACTTAGAAACTTGTGAATTATGAAGGCTGGAAAGTGAGAATTCAGATCTTCCGGTCGAGATATGAAAACAGTTCCCCATTTCTGTCCTGATCTAACTCTTGCATAAATAGGATATGGAATGATGAGTCAGATACTTTCTAGATCGCTACAAGGTACAACGAGTAGCCGATTCGTTAGAACGGTTATTTTCTGGGTGAAATTGAGTAGAGAGAACTGTTCCGAGGCCGTTGATGGTTGTATAAGCACAAAATCACAAGTCATCGTGACCGAGGTTTTCAGCCTACTGGCTTTGAACCGACAAAAGGCAATGAGAAAGCACTCCATCTAGAAATAAAAGAATTTCACATATAACGATGGAATATATGGAGAGACAGAACCACCCCTATCTTGAAGAGAACGGAAATGGCGTTTAAAAAAAAAAAAAGAACAGCAGCATTGTAATTTGACTTTATTCATTGAATGAACATTGAAATGTTTCGGGGGGGGATGACCATATTTCAAACAAAATCTAGTGAAACATCGTTGAGTACGCCACTCTAACACAGTGCAAGCACTAATGACGAGCGATTAATTGCATAGGAGAATATTTCTTTACGCATGCGCAGTACACCGATTGTTTGCCAAGTAATCCTACACGCAAGCTGCTAGTTGCCCGCTAGTGGGACGCCGGTGGAAACGCCAGCGGTCCTCAGGTGGCAGCCCCAGCGGTAAACGCCAGTGGAAGATTGGTGGCTTGCGTGTAGAGAATATTCAGGCTATACATTCGGTTCTGAAGATATTCAAAATGGATTGCCGTTATCTGAACATACGTAATGTCTGTACGTGTATTGTAAGCATGTCTGAACGATGAGAGATTAAGGTAATTTTGATAAAAAAAACTGCTGTTAAATAAACCTTTGCAAGGAAACCAACAAGGTAGACATTATTAACATTATTATTAATGCTCAGAAGATGCTTTCATCTACTTCTTCTATATAAATAAACTGTAGTGTACGTGTGTCCGTCTGTTTCTCGATCTTTGCAAATAATAACCACTTGGAGTAACAGGTAGTAATTACTGTAGTTACACGTGATTAAAAAAACAAATTAAAATATCGAACAAAGTGAAAGGTTTAAAAAAAACAACTCTTTATAAAAAGTTTAACCTCAATTTCGGTTTTCGTCGCAGTTGCAACTGATATCGTCTAATTAAACCATAATTAAAACCTAAGCGGGACACGGTAGGCTGCTCATGTGCTTTTTTCCCCTTTTCTTGATATAAGCGACAGCAGATTATAGTTCATTTTCGACACCAGTTGCCCGTTTTAGTCGATGGAACCTATCGGACTTAGTTAGTATTAATTATGACGGTAGGGCAGGTTGATTTTTTACTCGCTCCTCGATAACCAACATTGCACTCGGGGTAAAAGCTGGGGATTTATTGGCTAAGTAATTATACCAAACTTCATATTCCTGGCGGTTATCAATTTTGGAGCATTTACTTTTAAAAATCGTCTGAAAAAATGTCAAGAAATACCTAATTTGCGCAGTTTTACTTATAAACTGACTTCAAACTTTTACTATTTCAAGAATAAATCCAAATAAAGTTAATATATTTTGTATTACAAACATTGGATGCAAAATATATTGAAACCAGAATTCTAATTATGAATCACCACAAGCAAAATATGCAATTGTTTTTTTTTACTGTATTCAATAAGTAAAACTGTGCATGAAAAAATGGCAAAGATTGCAAAAAAGGCTACACTATGAATGAGATCTGTTATATCATAATTAATAAAAAGAAAAAATATGTGAAAGTGTATATAACACCATAATACTGCTGGGCACAAATTATGACAAATGTTTTTTAATTTACATTGTTTATTGAAAATCACAGCATTGTACAAAATATTAATTACACCATAATATAGCTTAGCTTAGATGTGGCACTAGGCTGAAAATTGGGATCACCCAGTGAGGATCGAACTCACTACTCAGCAGTAATTGTTCTAGCGAGACAAGCTTGCTAACCATTAATTACACTGCCTCGGAGGTGCCCATATCAGTTAGGGATAATATATAAGATAGATCTTGCAGCGTGGCAATTTTTTCTCCTATACCTATGTCTACCTTTCAAATTCCCCAGAAAACGACACGGGTTTTATATTTGGACTTAAATAAAAATAATTAATATATTTACTTTAATAAAATAATAAAAAACAAAGAACTGGTTCATATTTTACATAATGGCTTATGTGAAGAAAACTATTCACTAATTAAGGTTTTAATGCTTAATAAAATACTTTTATTCTGTTATAAAAATGATTTTCTGGACCTGAGTTGTCCTGACGCGTATTCGGATGTGTTGAGTTGTGCTGTACAACTCTGTTCGACCTTGTGGCACACTATGTATACCTGTTCTCTTTATCCAGCCCTTCTTCAAGATCTATCGTCGTTTCTGAACAAGCCTTTACTACTATAATCAAATGAGATGTGCGAATAGTTTGGTTTCTAAGAACTGCTGAACGGTGAATGTCGGAAAACGATGGGAGAGTCCTTCATATAACACTCACAGACAGAGAGGAAAGCACACCCGCTTCACTCACATTATTTTTCTCCAGATCCTTTATCTGCTCATGTTCGTATTCGGAAAGAAAAATTAATTTCAAAGGGATTAATGTATTTATTTTAAATCCGACGTTATTACATCAAACGATATTATAATGGACACATCTTATTTGAAAAAGACGCCATATTTTTATCAATTAAACAGTGAGTACTTCGTCTATCGGTCTGCGATTTCGTGAAATATGAGGAAAGATACACCCATACATATATTTGCATCTCTTTATTCGCTTAAAATCAATTACGATGAGAAACCTATCCCGATCAGTCCAATTACAGGCGATTTAAAAAAAAAGAAGATTGCTCACCAGAGAAATTACAGGGTAATCATAGGAATGTTTATTTTAAAAAAATATTCTAATATCTTACCCGCTATTGCAGTTTCACATTTGGGATCTTCATGCTTGTCTGAATATTATAATAATAAACTAAAGATCTGATAAGTAAATCTGCAGTAGCAGTTGAGGGATATACTTTTTTCTGTCTCATATATATATATATATATATATATATATATAGTTGCGGCCAAAATGTTCAGAACGGAATTGTTTTCGTCAGAAAAGTAGGTATAAGTTTTTATCAAAAAATCACTAAATCATCCATAACTTTTGTATTATCCTCTCAAATTACACCAAAATCTCAGACAATAACAAATAATATCGTATTTATTGTCTGTGAAAATTTAGAATATAAAACAACTTTGATAAAAACTTATACCTACTTTACTGACGAAAACAATGCCGTTCTGAACATTTTGGCCGCAACTGTATATATAAGTATATTATTTACATTATTCGGACTATTGTCCTCATATTTGTTAGGTTTCGGCCGATGTACACTCCGGCCTTCTTCAGGTGGTTGGAATGTCGAACTGAACCCTTTATTTAGCTCATTGAGGTAGACTCTTCTAGTTTCACGTGCCATGTTTAATGGATGTCAGTTATCAGTTATCTCATGTTAATTGTTCCCTCTGAAAGTTCTCCACTGCCTTAACCGGGTATTGAACTAACACTCTTTGTGGTCCTGTCACTGGATCTAACCAACGCCTTTATCCACTGTGCCATGTGGCGACAAAGATGAGGGCTATAGTCCGAATAATGTAAAAAATGTACATAATACCTCATTTCAGAAATATGGACAGATATATAATTATGTATGTATTCGAAATTTGTATTTGTCATCACTAGACAAGGGTGGCTTAATTTATAACTTGTATTTTAATAAACGAAGCTGACGTTCCAGGTCCGAGTAAATTGCGGAATAATTGAATCGTCTAATTCAAACACCCCAGACAATATATATATTTATATCGTTGCATGTTTCATTAAATAATATAGACAAGTTTTGTCTATTTATTTCACGTAAGTTCCTTTCATATTGTCTGATAAGCTTAATAACATTTTTAGACATTTAAAACAACATGCCTGGTCGTGTAAACAATTCTGAAAAATCCTTGTTGAAAATACAACTATACTTAAAACATGAACACAATAAAGAAAAACTAAAAATTCTTGAAGCTATATATCTAAAACAGTTGAAACCTAACCTGAACAAAATAAACTACGAAATCTCCACAAACTTCTTAAATGCCTATAATTGATAACAGAAGCCATTTCTTTATACCAACCGCTTTCCATACTTAATACTTCTCGTTTTCACTCTCGCGTGGTCATGGGTGACGTCACGAGTTGCGACGCGATTTTCGCTTCCGCGTCTCATATTCACGAGTTTGTCTCTGCTTTGAAATTTTTCAAGCAACAAAAACAGACTATCATTATTGTTTCTTCCGTGTATTGGTTGATATATTGAAAAGTAATTGTCTTCTTTGATAATGGCTTATGAAAGCTGAAAGCTTAGATTGGATTTAAACATGTATCAATATGGTAATTTCCTTTCGGTTTTCAATGATAATGTTAATTAGCTTATCAGACAATATGAAACAAACTTGCTTAAAATAAATAAAAAAAAATTGTGTATATTATTTAATGAAACATGCATCAATGCAAAATTGCTGCCTAAATATACACAATATATACATACACAGACATATATATATATATATATTATATATATATATATTATATATATATATATATATATATATACGTAAGTCTAATCTGTTTACTAACAAAAATGACTACACAACATAGCCATATTAATCAAGTCGTATTAAAGTTATTTTCTCTGCCACCCATGTCCTTACACTTCCTATTAGAAATATAGATAATGTATATAACTTTCTGTCGTGATTAAAACTGGGGCTATGTCATATAGAACAGTGGCTCTCAGAGTCATTACTTCCCTTGCAAGTTCCGTGAATACTGTTTTTGAATTGTCATTAAGTAATTGTTTCACTATTATACGTCTTTTACAACTGACTGAAATCCCTTACCAATTCTTCTCTTGGAATCAACGTTCTTTTTAATTGAAAGACCCTGTTGTAGAAGGCAAAAAGAATTGATTCATAATTCCAAACCTCGTGTTTTGAATTTAAAAGCTGTTAGCAACTCTTGGGATTCGTTCAAACCCTTGAACCAGAGACCAGAATTATCAGCTAACGTCTAATTACCAATAAATAGGCTGTATTTTATCACCTGTTCTACAAAAGACCGCATGTGCACGTAGCGTAAATTTTATCGATGGGGTGAAAGGGACTGACATGCCACCTTCAAATTTCAGGCGATTGACTTTGCTTTCGACAAATACACTTGAAAAGTAGGAATCCAATTCCAAGATTCAGCAGACTGATCTCGCTGAACATGATTAGGAACCAGACAAGGAGAAATGGAAAAACGTTTGAATATGGATGGGGGCAACTTCATCCCGTAAAATCCTATTTGCTAAAAAACTGCGAACACGACGCTTAGTGAAGCCGACCAGATTTACATACATATATATATATATATATATATATATATATATATATATATACAAAGATCACAGAATAAATGGAGTCCAAATATTCATAAAAATTACAGTCAAGTTGTAGTTACAAATCACTTAGAGCAGAATTTCTTGGAATATGGGACGGAATGAAAAAAAACTGTGTTGCAATAACGTTTATTCTTGCTTATTTTGTCTTAATATTGCAAATAAATCACACACACACACACACACACACAAAAAAACGAAATTGTTTGGCGATATATATAATTTATTGCTTCTCCGATCCATCGATATTATATCATAAATAATACTGCTACAAGTAGCAATACAAGTGATAGTACAAATACTACTACTAATACTACTACAACTAATAATAATAAAAATCATTATTTCGTTAAATTTTCCACTTCGTTAAATCTATCCCTTACGGGAAAGTGTTTGTTTAAACCTAGAATTTTATTCTTTATAAAATATTTATTTTTTCTTCTGTCGTTTCCCACTTCGTTTTCATAACAGATTTGCTTACAGAAATAAGAAATTTCCATTTAAATGCATTATAAAAAATAAATAAATAAAATGAAAAAAGAAAATGGAGCACTGGTTGAAAGTCTCGAAACAACATCCAGACATCGGTAGAAGGCATCTTCACAGTTCGGCTGCATTTCACAACCCCTTATCTCGATGAGACTGGATTCTTGATTAATGCATATACGCAAAAAAAAAAAAAAAAAAAAAGTAGAAATCGCCATTCGTCTACACATTACTGATCAACTTTGAGACTCGGCGTCTTTCTTATATAGAGAGCAACTGATAAGCTAGTCATACTGCATTCAAAATTCTGCACGCTTTCATACCAACCATCTTCCAGAGACGGAATTATTCAAATTGCAAAAAGGCAGAAAGCGCCTTTCGACTTCACGTATGTGATCAATTGTAAAAAAAAAACACAGACAGTTGAGTAATGGATAGCGGCTTGGATTGAGGAATCGGAGAGCCGAGTTCAAATTCCAGTCAAATCCATTGCATAACCTTGGGGAAGACATGAATCCTCTTCTCCCCCAATAGCAGGGCAGACCGGTTTTTAGAGCCTTGGATAGCAACTGGTCTACTGCGGGAATAAATCTGCCTCGTCAGTATCAAAAGATACAATATCGCCTATCGTTTATCACGTATAGCACATAACTGACTGATTTGGTTACTTCGAAGTGGTGTCATGGCTAGCAAGCTTGTCTCGCAAGACCAATTACTAGTGAATAGTGAGTTCGATTCTCATTGAATGCCCCATAATTTCGGCATTGTGCCACATCTAAGCTACGCTTATAAAATCACCTTGTCTTGTCAAGCTTCTAAAGTCATTCATAACCTATTTCTGGGAATAAGAATTATAAATTAAAAAATCGCTTCTTTTTTTTTTTAGTAAATTGTGCTCATCTGTAAAACCTAACGTTTCTTCTATATAGCCAAGTGTTTGGTAGTGTCTGCACAGTGGCAAAAACAAGGAGACATTTTTGTTTTGCATTTTAATGTCGAGATCGTCTTCGACCAATCAAGAAAATTGCCCAGTCCACGCGACTGCTGTCTCACCAGCTTCGATATTTCTCCGACCTCGCCTCTGACAGTGCAGTAAGGGAGTTGATGCAACAGGATTGGAATCTCTGCGACCATTCCGTTTTCTCCATTATTTAATAAGGAAGACAGATACCATGCATTGACTCTGGTCCGAAAGTAGAGAAACGCAATCTAGCCAAGTGTTAATAAGTTTCTAAATGGTAATCTAAGTTCTGCTATTTACCGACTCCTATTTCTGCGCGGTGTAACAGCCATATCACATTAAAACACCAGTTCTCGAGTAATAGCCAAAGTTAAGCAGCGTCAAGCCTGATCAGTACCTAGATGGGTGACCGCTTGGGGATACAGGTGATGTAATATTGGATGTGCGTGTGGTGCAAAGGATAACGGCTCGCAATTGAAAATTGAAAAGTAGAGTTGGAATTTCACTCGGGTTCGTTATATTCAATTACAGGCAGATACCATTCACCTGCTAAGAGTTAAGTAATAAGACTTCAATATCTCCCTATATCTCTGAGATGAGGTATTATGATTATTTACATTATTCGGACTGTTATCCACATCTTCATTGATATATTCACAAAGTCTCGGCCGTTGTACTCTCAGGCCTTCTTCAAGTGATTGGAATTTCGAACCAAACCCTTTATTTCGTCCACCGGGGTAGATTGTTCTAGTTCCATGTGCCATGCCTCCTCCGGATGTCTCAGTTATTTCCTTTTAACTCAACTCTTTATGCTTTTTGGTTCACCACTGCTGTAGCCTGGTATTGCACTCACAACTCTATGGGTCTAGTCGCTTCATCCACTGGGCCATGTGGACTGTTAACATAAGAGAAATAGCAGATATCAGGAAGAGGAATGATACGTAGAACTTGAACAATTTACCTCAGTAGACGAAATAAATTGTTTGGTTCGAAATTCGAATCACCTGAAGAAGGCCGGAGTGTACAACTGCCGAAACGTTGTGAATATGGCAATGAAGATAAGGATAGCTGTCCGAATAATGTAAATTATATAATTAATAAGACTTGTATCAGTAAATCATTATTATCTCTAAAACATTCTTACATTCTACAAAATATTTTCTGGCTTTAAATAAATACCTCAGTCAGTGATGCACGTGTAATCGATTGTGTATCTTTCGATACAAGACTGACGAAGCAGATTTTTTCCCGCAGGAGGTTGTCATTTCTTTATGCGGTAGACCAGTTGCCATAGAATCCGGTCTGTCCTGCTGTTTACCCACAGCTGGGGCGGGAGAGGAGAAGAGGATTCGTTCCTTTCCCAAGGGTATTAGCACGTCAGTGAATGGATCTGATTAGAAAAACAGAAATTCAATCAACAATATTTCTGTGAATCTGAATTGTTGATTAATGAATATTAAAAAAAAATGAGTAATCGTCTTTCGACGACAATTTTTTGTTCAACAGGAAAAATCGACCTAGTAACTATATTGCCAAGTATTGATAGATTTGTGACAGAAAAAGAATGTCAAATTTAACTTTTTTTTACATTTTCTTTTTACTTACTAAAATCTTGAAAATACAATGTTCTCAAGAATCATTAATATGATCAAAGGTTTCCCAGTAATTGTAAAAGATTACAAAAAAAAAAGGAAACATTTTATCGGTACAAGTGTTTCAACGAAACTTGAGAAACAAAATTTGTCTACCAAAGAAGCGGGTATAAAGATTTTACTTTCATTTTATATTTAACGACGAAATCTTTTTGCGTGTTTGACAAAACAAGAATACCCATGACCATTCAAGCCAAATTACAGTGTAAATATACGTTTGTAATTTTGCAAACGACTATGATTGCTATTTTATTGAATCTCTGAAGGAATATTCGTTATCGAGAAGCCCAAGTGAATTTTATTGATGGCTGGTCATTTACAAATTAAATTACAATTTGAACATTTAGAAAGAATACGAAATAATACAAATCAGTAATTACAGGCGATGAAGGGAAAAAGTTACAACGAAATGAGAATCATTTTCGTTCTCGTTGACATTCTCGTGCCGTCGTCAAAAACATTCGAGATTTGATAATTGGTAGAAACGAGCAAAACCGCCAACAGTAGCGACAGGTTTATTGATCAGGCGGACAGAAAATGACGCAGAAAGTAATGAAAACCAGGAGAGCAAAAATTTATGAAAGTGTTAACTTCCATTGTCAGGAAATAAAAGTCAGGTTTAATGAAAGGGACGTTGGGATTGGTCTGACATTACTATATTCACAGGCTATCTGTCCACAAACAAATTTGTATTTTCAAAACTTATATAAAAACTAAGCCAAGTTTATTTGTCGCGCCTCTATGTACAACCTAACTGTTTAATACTGGACCACCATTATATATATATATATATATATATATATATATATATATATATATATATATATATATATATATAAAAAGTGAACATAGAAGTCAACACTTAGAGGCGACAGTCTGTTTCATGCTAGATGCAATCGTTGTGGCCTGACGATTGCATCTAGCATGAAACAGACAGTGGCATCTAAGTGTTGACTACTATGTTCACTTTTATATTTACACACGCTCTATCTCTGATATTGAGCACTTTATCCCATAAATATACCACACTTTAAGACTATATTTCTTATATATATATATATATAACACACACACACACAAATTCGGCTCTCTGATTCCTTAACCCGAGCCGCTATCCCTCACTACCGTGCCTCGAATCCATTACATTCACTTACGTGTTAATAACATTTGGAAAGGTATGTAGTCTCTTCACCCCCAGCTATCGATAAATATCACAGTTTATTGTTAATCCAATTAAAACCTATTTTGGTATTTCCGAGCAGGAATCTAAACTCCTTTATATACAACTTAAGGCTGTGGTCATAAATAAACTCCCATTCCGGTCTCTCCCTCTTTAGACGCCCTCCCCATATCACCAACTCAGTCTCTTTAGATGAGGCGTCTCTTTGGGTAGCCCTGCACCTTTTTCTCGGCTGCTATCTAAATTAAATTTCAGACCCCTGATTGCGAGATGAACTCAGTCCAGGGCTGAGGAGGAATGGCACAAGGTTGCGCCGGTTTGAAACAGACTATACCAACATGAGGTAATTTTGGAATTTTTGCTGTATAATACACATGCCCCGTTACAATAAATACATTGAACTATCTTTGTGGATCAGTTTTAATATCTGATATTACTAGGGTCCACCTGGATTATATACCAACTGATCTATTACCTGTACTATATGTAATAAAAACACTTTTGTCTTTCATTCGTTCTAACCTGATTTATTGATTTTCTACTTTGTCTCTTCATCTTTGTTTCGGACACTATTATACATCCTACAAACACATACTAATTTATAGTGCCGCCAACAGCGTCGTCGTTAAATGAGGTAGGATTACAGGCCATCTCCCTTTCATCTTTCATCGCTATGATAGTCTATACTAGTAGAACTGAGGGATATTGATCGTACGAACATCGATCATACGAATAGCAAAACTTGTCTTCAGGAAAAAAAAAAGAGTTGTTGGGTGGAATATGATTCATCACCCACAGGGCCGCGTAACTGCTTTTGAACTGTTTTTTTAAAGCCTGGAGAATAAGATTTCGGCAGCAATACACCATTTTCAGCCTGATCAAGTTCCTATACAGTAACGATTTCCTGAAACGGTATAAGGAATAGACCTTTTTTGAGCATCTTCAGGAGAGATCTTTTTTACAGCTTCCACCTCAAGATGTTAAATTTCCTTCTCCAACAGGCTCCCACTTATAATTATTTAGCAATTACCGTAAATATACCCTCTACAACAGAAAAATTAGAACTCACAAAACTAATGAATCAACCCAGATCATTTTAGTAAATACCCCACATAGCATCTTGTTAAATACTTCAGTCGGACCTCTGGTTTGTGTTTAGAATATTTACTTGGATGTGCGGGTGGTGCAATAGCGGCTCGAAAGGAGAAATCAGATGGTCGAATTGGACCATTTCGTCGGGTTTGTTCCATTGAGCTATGCGCAAATAACCTTGGTAAATTTATCAATCTCTCCCCAGATATGGGCTCAATAGTAACATATACTGAAAACCCATTCGTATCAATTAAGAACATTATTAATGCAACATTCAATTGTCCCAACTTCCCCCGCCGTATATACTCTTAGAATCGAAACTATATATAACATTTTGTACCTCTTATGCCCAGTTTGTGTAAATAGAAGGGGTGGGGTTGGGAATACTGGAGAATTTTTCTGAGTGGCATTATCTTGCAGCTTGAAAAAAACCTTACCATATAATCCTGTTCTTATACCAAGGATCGTACATTGATGACTAGCGTCAAGGAAAACACACAAGAAAAAAATGATTTCTTTTTTTTTTAGAGCTGAGTTTCAAATGAGGTTCGAACCTACTCCCACAGAGAATGGCCGTCAAGACATGATCCATAATCCTCTGTTTTATAACTGGAAGAAGGCTTTGAAGTTATTCTCCGGATTTGGTTGTGAAAAATATATTGGACAACACATTTCAAATGGAGGAGCTTTTCTTGCTAATCTTGAAAATTAGAACTAAAAGAATTGGAAACCAACATCTCTCATCTACATGTGTGGGATTTGCCTAAATATTTCAGTTAATAGGCAGAGTTTTTGTTTAATGGCAATAAACAGCGGGGAGGCGGACTGATATCTAGCTTAAATAAAATATACTCAAGGAAAAATAAATAACATGATTTTCTTGTGACCGATCATCAAATCGAACGAACTCCAACTTTGAAAGTTCAAGATAATTATAATAAATTTTCTATAAACATAGATAATTGATTTGACTGCTTGAGAAAACCAGCCAAAGTCATGGACAGAAATTATACAATTACCCTCGTCATCAGGCCAAGAGTATATTAAATTTCGTTGAAATTAAACTGACATTTTTAGAGACAGAATGAGATTTATTCGCACAACAAACTTTAAAATAGAGTTGTTTCCAACTTAGGTTTCATTATTAGCCATGTTAGTCCACCATAAAATCTTATTTTACACTTCTGAGAGAAAATCTGAAAATTCATGTCGCCTATTAATCAGGCTCCAGCCTTGTATATCTTTCCTTTGCTGTCGATTGGAGGTTGTTAACGTACTCTTAAAAAGAAAGATATAAACTATCAACTATGTTCAACAATTTTCTAAAATGTTTATTCATTAAAATGGCCTGGAGTAAATGAAGTCAGTAGATCTTAAAGATGACTATCCTTTATCAAATCTCATCGTTTGGCGCTATAAGAACTTTACCAAATAACAAAAAGCACATCACTTGAAGACTTCCAAAAATAGTAACACCTAAAACGGGTAGCATTTGCAGATAATATGAAAAATAATGATATAATTAAAATAACTTTATGAATTATCTTTAAAAAAAAAGTTTCAGAAAGAAATACCCGTCAGTAATGTAAAAAGTTTAAGAAATTTATTTTCCTGAAAAACAGTTTCAAGCGAATGATTTTATAAGCTTCGACCGATAAGTCCAACTGATGGGTTAGTGAACGCCGAATGTTCCTTATAAATGTTTCTTCATAACCATAATATATAAAAAATGAGTAATTCTTTTTTGTCAATAGATTATGGGGGATAAGAATTCATGCAATAATGTGATGATATGATCAACTGAAATACACTGAAAAACTCATGCTCATTTGGATGAAGTCTGGACGAAATCTAATGGATAGATTGAGATGCATTAAGTCATCTACCAACGGCCCTGTCCTGGGTATGACGATAAACTACGTCCAACAGAAAGGCCTCTGATCAGGAGATTTTGATGAGCGTGGGACCACCTCTTAATTGCTGGTGTTTCCAGATCCACCCTGACCCGGGGTGGTAGCATCTGTTAGGGTCCCAACTATGGGCAGAAACTGGGGTATAAACACTATGAACGTGTAAAAACGTGTTTTAATACCAGAATTACTTTGTAAAAAAAAAAAAATATTTCCAGCAATAAATTAAAAAAAAAAAAAAACTATTACCGGCTATACATTTTTAGGGAAATAAATATTACCAGCAATAGTTTTTGGAAAAAAAATTATTACAGCAACACATTTTTGAAAGAAAAAAAATTACCAAAATTAAATTTTTGACAAGACAAAATATTACCAGCAATTAAAATTTTGTCGGCATTATATAACCAATTGGGTAAACCCAAGCAGTAAAACAAACCAAAGGTCTCATAACCCAGGGAATTCCATTAAAACTGAACAATAGAACGTTTTATTAGTCATGAGGCGTTTACTAATAGAGAACTGACCAATTGAGATACGGCAGAATAATGAATTACCAGTGTCATATGACTATGATCGGATCAACTATACCGACTGTAACAGCAAAATTGTCCAAATTGTATACCAGTATTTGTTCATCCTGCAAAACGTTTAATATCTAAAACAAACCTAAACTAATTGAGTTTCTTTTTTCAGATAAGACGTTTAGCCATCTGTACACCGTTTGTCCTAAGAATCACTGAAAAACACCGACTTATTCAGCTAAAAAAAAGAACACGTAAAAATCGTTTTATGTCAAGCCCGCTGTCTTCCCAAGTGAGCAATGGTGAGAGGAAAATATCATTCAGGTCTTCAGTGATGGTACCAACATTCATACTCTGGCTTCCATCTTCAAAGTCCATTCAAATACCATCGACAGAACGGTGAATAAGTTTTACAAAAAAAAAAAGGGAACAGCAGAGAGGAAAAGTGTGTCAGACGGTCACAACATAAAAAGGGATCATCATTTTAACTTAGAACTAAAGGGATCAATTAGAAAAAAATCCAACTCAACCCATAAGATATATGGCACGTGAGAGAGGAATGTCACCTATGACAGTCCAAATAGCAGTGAATTAAGACTTGAAAATGATATCGTACGAGAAACCTGTGAGGCACCTTATTGCGCCAGGACAGAAAGAAGGTTATATAAGGCAAAGTTCACCTTGAATAAAATGAAATATGATCTTGGAATTTATTTATATATATATATATATATATATATATATATATATATATATATATATATATATATGTATGTATACACACACACTGATAGTAATCCGTAGGTATAATCCAAGAGGGCCCTATTAACACAATATAGAATATTAAATGTTAAAACTAACTCACAAATTGCGCTCAGTCTTTATTTTCATTAAAAAGAGCAAACTATTTCATACATTTGGAGTTAAGAACCTCTTCAACAAACTGACACCATAAAAAAAAATCCTGTGAATTTTAAATTTAAAATTCGCGGGTGAAAATGAACATTCACTAATAGTATCTTAATTCAAGTTGTAAGAAATATATTAGATTTGGACATTATTTCATTCCTCCATGAGCTTTGATTGATTGATCTGGTTATTTTCGTTTGTTATAGATTTCCAAACGAGTTTCCTCTTGTTGCTCAACGTAGAGTCCAGCAGTATTATAAAAATCTTGGCGAGTTCCAGTAAGATATCTTTAATCATTTGTAAGATACAACGGTTCAACTTTTAATTTAACAAATGGATAATCTTGCTGTTACACCCGGTATATGAATTCCGATAAAAAAAAGAAGTTTCTGGACAGTTAATATTGTAAATGAGCTAAAGTACGGCGATGGAAGCATCTTGACACAGATTGAGATTATTGAAGTTATAACGTTTTCTCTGTAATGTTGTTTGTAGCAGTGGTTGGAAGACAAACAGAGTTTGGTGGTCTCACCACCCCAGAGAGTTTGCATTCGTGACCATGACATGTGCAACCATTTTTATCCAATCACCACATCTCTCAGATCCGACAAGCACTATATTCCGCATATCTTGCTATCCCAATTCAAGGGAAAGGATGGTGGATAAAGAGTGTAGCTTCAGAAGCGGGGAAACTTTGAACGAGATCAAATGTAGATGCTTTGTATGCGCATAAATGGATTAAATCCAACAATTACTTAATGTATAAAAAAAACACAGCGCATTTACCCGTGTGTTTACGTCAAGGTGCGTTTCCTGAGAATATTTAATCGTTCGGCAAAGATCGTTGAAGATTTGTTTTTTTTGTAAACAGTAATTTGAACTTTGCTAACCAGACACTTTCTCTGCAGCCGACTTGTATAACACGTCAGATCAATTAATTGATCCGTATATGACAAAGGTGAGATTCCTATCGGAGAACGCCTATTTTCTACGAAAGTTCTCGAATATTCAGGCCGGTAAATGTAATTAATACTGTTCATTTAAAAAATAAGAATAAAAAAGAGCATTTACTTAAATTGTATCCATTAAAAATAACGTATAAACCGAAAATATATTAAATAATTGTCGCACCTAATCCATTATATATATATATATATATATATATATACACACACACAGTTGTATGTATACGAGTTTGTGGCCCTGGTTTTTTTTCCATCAGACAATCACGTGTGTGCGTGTATATATATATATATATGCATACATCTTTGTGTATGTACGTGTTATATATATATATATATATATATATATATATATATATATATGCATACATCTTTGTGTATGTACGTGTTATATATATATATATATATATATATATATGCATACATCTTTGTGTATGTACGTGTTATATATATATATATATATGTGTGTGTGTGTGTGTGTGTGTGTGTGCGCGTGTGTGTGCTGATATATATATGCATACATCTTTGTGTATGTATGTGTTATGTGTTTTATATATATATATACACACACACCATGTACGAGGGAGAGATTTCAATTTTAACTTTGAAACGTCATTACTATTCCCCCTGGATACCTGAAAGTTTTATATTCTTCGCCATCAAGAGGCTCTAAGGTAAGCCCTACAAAATCTTTGCACATGAGAACCACTGACCCCCCCCCTTCTAGAAGACAGAAAATTATTTCTGTAGTGCTTTTAAGTGCTGTCTGTTAATCTTTTTCTCGAAGTGTTCCGCCATTTTCAACAGCTGGAACACATTTCCGGTATCTGTAACTAGATGGGGTGCAGGTCGATAGTCGTTACCGCTGCCATCCGTGAAATCGAATCATGTGGCGACAGCTTCTAAAATTAATTATTGGTTAGAAATTTCAATTTCCGTTTACCCATTCACTTGAGACTGTTAAGTTTTCCCAGCATAAAGACGGGGTCAATACGGTTGTGCCTTTTCCAGTCGAATTATTTGCGAGTTGTTCTTCTCGTCATCATTTCTATCTTCAAGACTTGCTTATTTTATTTTATTTTGCCTTTTGTATGATAGTACGTATTCCTTCTTCCGACTTTGTGTTTTAAATTTTCTGTATATTTTGCCCTGTCATTTTTTTCACTCTTTTTCTTTTTTCTTTTTGCGCATTTGATTTGTGGATGAGTTTAAATCTCGTCTTAATTCTCATATTTTATTTCTCTGTAGACTTTTCTTTGCTCATATTTCTGCTTCCTCTCAGCGAGAGAGAATACTATTACAACATGAAAGCTACTGCGTTTTTAAAAACATTGAAAAACACCACCTATATCGAAAAAAGGAAACATATCAAGGTTGTTGTCCCAAGTACGGTTATTAAATATTTTTCGACTTACACATTATTACAACAAACATATTTTTTGTTTTGCAAGCAATCTCACGGTAAACACATTCTTTGGTCATCACGTGTATTTTACACTTTATTGGTCTTTAAAAATCAATTTGTAATTTGTAACGTTATTAGTGTAACACCGGCTCTCAATTTGCATTAAAGATTTCAAGAAACTTACATTTATGTGTAATTGTACATGCTCCATTCGAATCTGGCTCGAGAAATTTGATAAAATCCACCGTTTTGGAGTTATCGATAGTAAAATCTCAGATTCATTCGCGTCGTTGGTGGCAGCCATTACTGTCGTTTTTTTGCATACATTCCCTGCGGAAAGCTAAACGCGGAAGAGGACGGAAAGTTAAGCGCGGAACTGATCTTTCTTGTCTAAATTTGTCTCAACTACTGCGCACGACAACTATTTACGTAGACACGCTCAGTTAGCACAATGATACCTACACTGATAGCTATTCTGCAGCGAAAGTGTGCAAACAACGCCAGTAAAAATATTGTCCTCATCTTTGTTTTATTCACGACTTTTCTGCCATTGTACGTTCCTGTATTCTTCAGGTGATATACTTTGGAATTTCAAACCGAACCCTTCATTTCATCCACCGGGGTAGATTTTTCTAGGTGCACGTGTCATGTCTTTTCTGAATATCCCTTTAGTAACACAACTCTACACGTTTTTGTTCGTTCATCTGTTGTGTCCAGGTATTGAAATCATAAATCTTTTGGTAAAGTAACTGGATTACTTCAATCAACACTTATCCACTGGGCCATGTGTCCTTAGGGAGGACGCGGGTTACAATATATATCACCTGAAGAAGGCCGGAGCGTAAAACGTTCCGAAACAATGTGAATATGACTATAAAGATGAGAAAAGTCCTAATAACGTAAATAGTGTAAGTAAGTCCATTGTAATTTAGCATAGAATTCATTTTATTTCATTTAACTGTCTGAGATATTGTCGAAGATATCAGTATAATATTTTTAATGGGTGGAATTATATTGTGGCGTGATGCTACAATCGGCACTAAAGACTATCAAAATCAGATGAACCAGGAATTGCATCTGGTCGCCAAATTGAGTATCATGTCATCTCTACAGCAAGATCTGTGTTTGCTAGTGCTCTGCTTTTCGACCTCTCTGCCCCCGGGCAGAGAGTAAGCCAGACAACGCTATGCCGAAGGGCAGAGTTTCTTCTAGGGAGGTAGACAGCAAGACGACCCCCGTGTATGCAATCGACGCCAGTAATGGCTGCCGACGACGCGAAGGAATCTACGGGCAATTTTTGCCTGATCTTACGGACTCAGAATCAAACCACATTAAAAACTGTCTTCTGTCATATTCCGCCTTTGGTCTTTGGTAAATAACAAGTATCATGTGCAACCATGGCGAAAACTTGTAATAGACGAGTTAATATAAACAATCTGCCCGGAAGAATATTTGCACAGTTCCTCTCAGGCATCGCAGAATTTCGGATTGCATGTTTGACGAGGGCGCTGGTTCGCTTACCAAGTCTGTAGTTGAATAAAATTTAAGTTTAAGTAATGGAGATTCAAGTCATGTGCTATTATTTCGTCGGTAAACCAATTTTATGACAAATACCGTAACAAGTTAAGCACGTTTGATTAGTAATATTCAACATCAATTCAGGAAAAGGAATTAATGTTAATTGTCTGAATAGTAAATTATTATTTTTGTTTTGTTTTTGGCAAATATTTGTCTCAAGTTATTTGTCTTACTTTTCATCGCAAATCACAGAACCGGTTTCTACTACCATTAAGAAAGAATCAGAAATATTGATTAAGCCACTGACTCGATTTGAGCCGAGTGGGAATTTAGTTAAACATTATTTCGCTTTGAAACAGCTGCTCAACCATAATTGTATACATGACCGATTACACCTACGAGAAGCAGCAGCAGCAGTGTTTGTCTGATTTGCATACCCAAGTCAAGAAGTAAGAAGCCCCGAAATCTTTCTTCGTTACAGAAAAGAACCTTTTGACCAACCTAATATTTATATTTTACTTTAATAGTATTAAATCTAACAGGATTATAAATTAGTTAGAACTTGATTTGCCAAATGTACAGAGTTTCCCATAATAATGGGACCCGTTTTAAATGCAAGAGTCTTGGATTATAAAAAGGACAGCGTACCAAATATATTTATTCCACAACTATATTTATTCTATCAGAAATATAGTTTTGGCATGAGGCTGAATAAAATGATTTTGTAAGCGTAGCTTGGATGTGGCATAAGGCCGAGAACACAGGTGACAATATAAAACTATCTCGACCTATCCATTTATATACTAACCACTGTATAAAAACCAACGAACGACAAACCGTTCACCCGATTAAATCTTCTAATGTTGATATTCGGTCTTTTTTCACTCATTACAGCATTCAGTGAGGATCGAACTCACTTTTCAGTCGTAAATGATCTAGCGAGACATGCATGCTAACCCTTACACCACGTTGAATTGCCCCAGTTTATTACATAACGGAGATATAAGTGTAAAACATATCTGAGATTATTAATATACAGTCTTGTGTTCAATTTATTTCTCTTAATTTCATATTCACCCGTATATTATTCGCTTATTTAGTAAAAAAATTACTGAACAAACAGAACAAATTTTTGGTCAGTTGAATATATACCCAGTTGACAAACAGAACAAATTTTTGGTCAGTTGAATATATACCCAGTTGATTTCGACCAGTACCAATGGAACAACGCACTATCCTCGGTGAGAATATATATATATATATTATACATATTAAATATATATATTTAAATTTGAAAAAATAGAAATGTTACATCTTACTCAATCATGTCTCTCTCCCCCCTCACTTTCTAACTTCATTAATTTACATATACTTAATACTGCCCGTCAAAAATGTGTAAATTTCTTTTCATTTTTCGTTTCAATCTTTGGAAGCAAAGTCTAATGATCCGCGGTCCTTTAAAAGGGCTGTGGTGAAATAATTCATTATATGGAACCTTAAAGTGGTCTGTTTTTATTTAAATTATTAGCTCTGATTTACATTGAGCTCTCTGGATTTTATCCTCCTTGGGTCTACCCATACGGATTACCTAGTTTTTCGTAAACTATATATATATATATATATATATATATATATATATATATATATTGTAATCACTTCCCCACAAGCAAAGGCGATAAAGCCACTAATACGCAAGAGGTAAATGAGTACGAGAGAATATAAGAAAAAGAAAACAACTATTAAAGGAGGGAACAATAAAAGAATAGAAATTAGTCAGAAAAAAGATAGCGGTTGACATTGGATTTAAATCAAGTTGGAAAGGATTTCTATAAACGAGAAGTGCGAGAGAGGAATCTGCAGAGAACTTACGGTTACATCTCGCCATTTCAATTGTGAAATGACGAGATCTTGCCGCCATTTTAGTAATAGGCTTAAATTTATAAAATATTGGTATCAACGTGCAAAGTTTATGAGAACGATTACCATGAAAATATCGAACATGCACAGAAAATATACGTTGCTGCCGTGGGGATGTGACTGAAGTGGGGATGTGACTAAAGCAGGGCTGCCAGGTTAGAACCAATAATATTGCATATTATTCTTTGTATTTTATCAAGAAACTAAATAATGTCAGAAATAATGATGAATAGATTAACGGGAGCGGAGCGGCGATGCCGACCGGGGCTTCCTAAGGAGCAAACGCCTCATTCACCCCCGCGCTTTAGTAGCCTTCCACCTGGATTGGTAGTAGACACGAGACAGAGATATGTTATAAAAATACTTGCATCTCATGCTCGTGAGCTTTTTGGCTGACAACGAAACAAGTTGTTATTATTGTTCGTGGCTGTTATTACCTCCACGCTGGTCTTTTCAGTCGAATTCATTTTCAACGTTACATAGCAAGAGCACCAGGCCATATGTGGCAGCAATATTCAATGCATGGATGAACGGTAAACTTATAAATGTGCAAAGATTTTCTTGCACGACACGGTGAAACGAATTTCATTGCCGCAAACCAAGCAATTGGTTCAATGTAATCTTTCCATTTCATGTCAGCGAAGAATCTGAACTTGAGAAGGTGCAAAGCGTCACCATCATCGAGCCAACAACCGTACTGATGAAAGGCAAAAAATAAAAATGATTAACTCACATGATTATAAGAGGGACGAAAGCTAACAAGAGGTTTAACCGCCCTGTCGGCTAGAGCTTCAGAATACGCCGACTGCACCTATTCATAGGGGTAATCCCCCGACCAATTGAGGCGTGCTGGGTAAGACGATAAACTATACAAGCTTCCTGGGTAGAACGATAAACTTCATCCGACAGCAAGGTTTTGAGGAGCGCGGAACCACCTTTTAATTGCTGGTGTTTCCGGGTCCACGCTGTTAGGGTCCCAGCTATGGGTAAATAGTTAACCCCAAATCGGGGTCAAAAGGCCATGTAAGTGTAAAAATAGGTTTTATTACCTGCAATGAATTTTTGAAGAAAAAAAATATTACCAGCGATATATTTTTGAAGAAAAAAAATATTACCAGCGATATATTTTTGAAGAAAAAAAATTGTACCAGCGATATATTTTTGAAGAAAAAAAATTGTACCAGCGATATATTTTTGAAGAAAATAAATATTACCAGCAATATATTTTTGAAGAAAAAAAATATTACCAGCAATATATTTTTGAAGAAAAAAAATATTACCAGTAATATATTTTTTAAGAAAAAATTTACCAGCAATATATTTTTGAAGAAAAAAAAATCTTACCGGATATATATTTTTGAATGAAAATATATTACCAGCTATAAAAATCTTGTCGGCATTAAATAACCCATTGATGTTGATATGCCGTAAAACAAAACAAACCCAATAATTTAATATATCTAAGATGATGAGGGTATTCACTCGGATTAGCTACTTATGAAACAAATCTAAAGAGTGTGTTGATGCTGAATTATTAGGTGACCATACGTGTCGAGCAGTCAGTGTAAAAGGAAATTAAGCATATCTAGAAAGATATTAGTTTGTTCACAAGCACACAGCTCGGTGCCTATATTACCGTGAAAATATGAAATATTATATCCACTTGGAAATCTATTTAAATATTATGAAATTGTTGACAATGGATTTTCTTTTCGAAACACTAATGAGACAAGAGACTTTGCGTTCAGGGGCGATCCTATGAGCGGCAGGTGACAGAAATAACGTATTAGTGACTTTTCTACAGCTATGTTGCATCTACTCCACTCTAATGCAATTGTAAAATGCACAATATTAATATTTTAGATAATATTACAAAAAATAAGGTAAAACAAGAAAATGTCTTCTCTCGAAAAATACTCAACCTTTAGAGCTAGGCGATCCCGAGAGACATAGAAGTCCTTCCAGGATATATCATTAGCCGACACACTTAACAATATAAAATATACTTATGACGCAGTGTTGATAACAGAAACAGCAAGGAAACGGTAGCAAGACCGAGAGAAGATCGGAAATGAAAGTGTAGAGAACGGACAAACCATCAATTGTCAGAAGAGAGAATCCATGGTTGGCAGCTATGAAACCGACCAAGATGGGAACTACAAATTAAGAGGCTCCAAAACCAAGAAAGTGCAGAAGTTTAAATATCTGGGAAGAGTTTCAACAACGGATGGAAAACGTGACACTGAAACCCAAACAGGTCATTGGAATAGCAAATGATACACTCCAAAAGATAAGTAAAGAACGGAGAAACAAAAGAAATTATTAGGAATAAAGAAAAGAGTGTTCAATTCGTGTAATATTAATCGTTTTGTATGGCAGTGAATGATGAACAATCTACTAACAGATGAACGTTCTGGGTAAGACGATAAACTACGTCCAGCAGCAAGGTCTCTCATCGTAAGGTTTTGAGCAGTGTGGAACCATCTTAATTGCTGGTGTTCCCAGATGGTAGCACCTGTTAGGGTCCCAGCTATGGGTAAATAGTTAAGCCCCAAATTGGGGTTAAAATACTATGAAAGTGTAAAAATAAGTTTTAATACCAGCAATACATTTTGGTAAAAACTCATTACCAGTATGAATTTTTGAAGAAAAATTATTACAAGTAATACATTTTTTAAAAAAATATTACCAGCAATAAAAAAAATCTTGTTGGCATTAAATAAGTCATTGAGGTTGATATGCCCTAAAACAAAAACAAAAAAAATTGAAAAAAAGATATCACTAGCTATACATTTAAAAAATATACCAGGTATACATTTATGAAGAAAAATATTACCAGCAATATTGTCAGCATTAAATAACCAATTGTGGTCGATATATCGTAAAACAAATCCAAACAAACAGATGAAGGGGAGATTTGATACAATAGAAACTGGCTGAGAATAGGATGGACTGAACATGTGAGTCAGGTGGAAGCTTTAAGAAAATGTAAATGAAAAGGATTCTCAAGCTAAGAATAAGAAAAAAACGGCTGACATTTCTCAGACAGAAAGTGATAAAAGGGCTTGCAGAATAGGAGTCTGGCAAATGGAAGGCAAAAGCGAAACAGCGAGTAGTCAACCTAACAAGCATGTGTAAATGAATTACAGAAGTGCGAGTTGGGATGGTGAGAAGAAGAAATTTACAAATAACTATAAAGAGTAGGAAAATGGCGGAGCATTATTCTAAACCTGATAAATAAAGCAGATGGTACCAAGTTCTTGAGCCAAATGCTGCAACTAGTTTATGGAATTTAAACAATATTCAAAACCTCAGCTGTATAAGTGAAACACAGAAAAGTACAATCCTAGCAGCAAAATACACAAAAAAAACCTAGTCAGGAGTGGGGGAATTTCTTGAAAAGAAACCTATGGAGGATGCATAGTTTAGTGCGATTTTCTATAAACAATGCAAATTTAAAACATTTTATCTCAATTTGTGCCTAGCCATATTGAAGTGTTATATATTCACTTTTATCTATTTTTTGTTTTTATAAGTATGATCCATCAAAGGATCTCAAAATCTTATTCATTAGTAGCCTTTTTGTAGTCTTTTACAATTTGTTTTACAGTTTTTATGTAACGAATACAATAAATGAAACTTCATATTTTGCTTGTGGTGATTCATAATTAGAATTTCGGTTTGAATATATTTTCCATTCAATGTATCTAATAAAAATAGATTACTTTTATTTGGTTTTATTCTTGAAATCGTAAAATTCAGTTTGTCAGCAACAGGCTGCCAAAATTAAGTATTTCTGAACATTTTTCAGACGATTTAAAAAAAATTATGCTTAAAATTGGTAAGAGCTATGAATAAAATCTTTGGCGTCAGTACTTAAGACATAAAACTCAAACATTCTCACGGAGTGCAATGTTTAGTTTCCAAAGGAAAATATCAACCTACCCTAATTCTACAGAAACTTATCAATAAGGAAAATGGCCACAGTATTTGTTTACATATTTTCTGTTTACGCATGGATGTTGATAGCGTTGTTAATCAGGTCCTGTTCGACGTGGTCATTAGGATAATTAGCTGCGTTAAACAAAGATCTATCTGTTGTTAGGATAGCCTATAACAAATTAAAAAGTGTGACGTGCATTATGAATAACGCTTGGTATACCAAGAACACTATGACTATTGAAATTTATAATTGAATAAAATACCAACTTGTATAAGGGATCTGTCTATATTTTTGAGATGAGGTATTATGTACATTATTTACATTATTCGATGTGAATCTTAGGGAGACAGTATATGTGAGGTAGCTTGGTGTAACGCTGCGATAACTGCCTATACGTCTTAGGTGCGAAGTGACCCTTGTTTGCGTTCCGTTTTCATTGTAGGACAATAGTCTGAATAATGTTAATATTGTATAAGGAACTGGCCAAGTCTCAGCATTTCAGCTGGTGAAAATGTTTTCTAAATTTACTGCTCTGTTGGTACAAGAGCAAAAGAATTGAAAGTCAAGCACGAATAGAACATTTTACTCTTGTAATATTGTGTATGAAAAGCATGATTTTTTTTTATCACCGAGAATTTCTCCAGGCGAAATGGGGTCTGAGCACGCTGACTTACTTAGTGTATCATCAATATAACTTCATTAGGTTTCATCACAGATGAAGTTTTAACTTCAGTAAACAGATTGGTGGACTCGAAATTTACGGCTTATCAACCTTTTGTAGATTATTTGAATTCATAAAATTGTTTTAGATTGTGATATTTTTGGAGAAGATAATGTTTAATTGTACACGTTTTTATAATTAACCCATAGCTGGGAGAGGTGGTGGATTCATTACCTTTCTCAAGGGTATATACGCGTAAGTGAATATAACGAACGCAACCTATATTGAACTCGGCTCGCCGATTAACAATATCGAACAGTTATTCATTATACCACACGTTCATCATAATTTACAGAAGATGCTATCCGAAGTATCATCCATCTAAATACTGACCATGCTTGAGGTTGCTTAACATTGGTGATCGTAGGGGGACCGGTGTTTCAACGTGATATGGCCGTAGGTACTTGAGGAAACAGATGTGGCTCTAATGAATAGAAATGTAGCTCTGAGAATAAGATGGACTTAAAATGTTAGTAACGAGGGAAGCTTTAGGAAAATCTGCAAACAAAAAGGGACATTTAGAATTTAAAAGCAATGTTTTGGTCTGGGAAGTTCGTTGTAGCTCTTATCTCCTCCAGACAAAGTTTTAAGTTTTGGATATATGGTTGCAGGCTGATGCTGTTTTTCTTATTATCCATGAGATATTTGGCCTGGTTTCATTTTTGTTATTTCCCCCATTCATGTTTAGAAAACATTGTACTGTTCGTGTATTAACCATTTGTAACGGATGCTTTGCGTCCGTAGTTTCTGTTTCCAGGATCCTTCAGTTTACGCCATTGTATATTTTTACTACGTTATTTGCTGAATTTACATTCTATAGGGGTAATAACAACACTAGAAAATGGCTGCAAATAGCATCAACAGCATTGACAATTATGGCTACTCAATAGCCGCCAGCATATGTCAAACATAATCCTTACCTGCCACCCAAGAAACGTCAGGTTATTACAACAGATCATAGTACCCATAATGTAATATTAACAAGCATATATAAGTAGTCCAGCTAAAACATATAAGACTTGAAATTGACAGTCACTGCTTGCGTTGATCATGTCCTATATATATGTGTGTGTGTGTGTGTGTGTGTGTGTGTGTGTGTATGTGTGTGGATAGATACGTGTGTAACAGCACAATTTTCCAATTGTTATATTAAGCTTTGAACCGTTGTATCTTACAAATTATTAAAGATATCTTACGGGAATTCCGGTATTTTTTTATAATACTATTGGACTACTTTGAATAATAAAATGCTTAATTACTCTCCAAGCTTACAATGAGAATCGTGATAAAATTGATCATAAACGAAAATGATATGTTCATCATTATTTAATCATAGCTAGGGATCGGAAGCTCAAAGTATATATATATATATATATATATTATTTCAGGATCATTTTCCAAATTATTCAAGATTATCTTCGCCATATGTAACACACTTTCTGTCCTGGAGTAACACGGTGCATCACAGGTTTCACGTACGATTTCATTCAACAATCTTTTTCACTGCTCTTTGGACAATCACAGGTGAAATTCTTTTCTCACGTGCTAACGTTTTATGGATTGAGTTTGATATTTTCTAGTTGATCTCTTTAGCTCTAAGTTGATATGATGATCCCTCTTGCTGTTGTGACCTCCTGATCCAAATTTCCTCTCTACTGTTCCCACATTTTAAAACTTATTCACCGCCATTTGTGTAGTTTTTGAATAGCTTTGAAGATGGAAGTCAGACTATGAATATTGACACGATTACTGAAGATCTTAATAATTCTTTCCTTTCACAATTGCTCATTTGGGAAGACAGTGAGTCTGGCACAAGACAATTTTACTCTGTCCTCTTTTTAGCTGATTAACTCAAATGGTTTATCAGTGATTCTTACAATTGTGTCACGATAGCTAAACGTCTTATCTAAAAACCTGGAAAAAACAATTAGTTTATTGTTTTTTTTAGATATTAAACATTTTGTGGAATAGCTAATTATGCTGTTTCACGATTTGGACAATTTTGATGTTACACTTTGTGTATATATCTCGATCATTACCTACGTTACTCTTTTGCAGTCTATTCCTCCTGGTCCGAATGGAAATGGTAAACACGTAGTCGTAGTGAGAGTAGGGTACAATGGGCTGTCCGATCATTATGTTATCCCAACCCACGTCGAAAGGATAAAAATGTCGACAGAGCCGACGATACCTTGTCAAAAACCGAAGTTTATGATATCTTCGAAACCATCTTTTTTTCTTGTTTATTACAAAAAGAAAAAAGTTAATGTTTAAGAAGTGTTATAGAGCAATGAATAATTCCTATATATATATATATATATATATATATATGTGTGTGTGTGTGTGTTTGTGCGTGTGTCATGGATCAATTGATATCGATATATAACATTAGATTCAGGAAAGTGATAACGAATGTGGCATATCCGCAGTTCGTTCCGTCTGCTGATATGTGTTTATATGCCATTAAAGAAAGCCGAATTAAAGACAGTTATAAATCAAGAGTAAATCAGTCCACCTTCTCACTAACAGTTATTGTAGGATGAAACATATTTTAAAACTTATGTAGAAAAAGAGAAACTAACTCAAAATATTAAAAATAAAGAATCAAAAGAATTTAGTAAAAAAAAAAGAAATTAGAATGGCAAGCAATTCCAGTATTCAGACGAAGTATGACTGCGAGAATCTGAAAGAATACCAATTTATTTAATGTGTTGTAACTTCAAAAGGTTAAGGCCATGGAAAAATCCCCTTGTCAAAGACATGTATGGATTACTTTTTACATTAAATACCAAAGAAGAATAAAGGGCTTTGATAGTCGGAATGAAGAGAAATTCTCTATTCAATGTCGTGCAAAAACATTAGAAAACTACGAAAAACTTTCCAAGGAAGTTATGGTAATTCATAGATAATTAAATAAAAAGAACCTTTGCTGAAGTTCTGAAGGATCAGGGAATTATTTTTTAAAAATGTCAATAGCAATTCTTCTAAACAATATTGGACAATGACACACCGTTCAGCGATCAGTTCCAGATTCCCCATTACAGAACGTGTTTCAAACAAAATCTTTGGCAAATATCAACGCAGCCGTTCTCACTAGTCTGATATAGCAGTGAAACAATAGAATAGAATTGAATCCAAGACTAACCTGCGCACCGTCATACCATAGCAGATTCTTACTCGCAAATAATTATTGTCGGGATTATCTCGCCGACGAGTAAGGAAGGGGGAAAGGAAAGACGATTTCAAGGCTTGCAACGAAAAGTCTGACGTTGCTTACAAGCGAAGTCTTCCTTGTAACAGTAACAAAAGTCAAATGACTAGTAACACTCGGTGTTCTCCTCTGCGCAAAGCGAGCTCTACAAAGGATCTGTAGAGAAAAACAAACTGTATTTGCGACTGAAAGTAGCACCTTTGAAACTCTCAAGGTCTCGTTCAACATCATACGACGAGGCCAGAGCGTCTATAAAAATCGTCAATCCTTTGGCCCTGCTTCACCGGGGAGATTACTATCTAATAAGAATAATTATAAGAATAAGAATAAGAAGAATAAGAATAATAATAAGAAGAATAAGAATAATAATAATAAGAAGAATAAGAATAATAATAAGAAGAAGAATAAGAATAATAATAAGAATAAGAATAATAATAATAAGAATAATAATAATAATAAGAAGAAGAAGAATAAGAAGAAGAAGAAGAAGAAGAATAAGAATAATAATAATAATAATAATAATAAGAATAAGAATAAGAATAAGAAGAAGAATAAGAATAAGAATAAGAAGAAGAAGAAGAATAAGAATAAGAAGAAGAAGAAGAATAAGAATAAGAAGAATAAGAATAAGAAGAATAAGAAGAATAAGAATAAGAAGAATAAGAAGAATAAGAATAAGAAGAATAAGAAGAATAAGAATAAGAAGAATAAGAAGAATAAGAAGAATAAGAATAAGAAGAATAAGAAGAATAAGAAGAATAAGAAGAATAAGAAGAAGAAGAAGAAGAAGAAGAATAAGAAGAATAAGAAGAATAAGAAGAATAAGAATAATAATAAGAAGAATAAGAATAATAAGAATAATAATAATAAGAATAATAATAATAAGAATAATAATAAGTATAATAAGAATAATAAGTATAAGAAGATGTATAATAAGAAGATGTATAATAAGAAGATGTATAATAAGAAGATGTATAATAAGAAGATGTATAATAAGAAGATGTATAATAAGAAGATGTATAATAAGAAGATGTATAATAAGAAGATGTATAATAAGAAGATGTATAATAAGAAGATGTATAATAAGAAGATGTATAATAAGAAGATGTATAATAAGAAGATGTATAATAAGAAGATGTATAATAAGAAGATGTATAATAAGAAGATGTATAATAAGAAGATGTATAATAAGAAGATGTATAAGAAGAAGAAGATGTATAATAAGAAGAAGTATAATAAGAAGAAGTATAATAAGAAGAAGTATAATAAGAAGAAGTATAATAAGAAGAAGTATAAGAAGACGACGACGACGCCAGAGCACTTACTTCCCCCACTCCGACCTACTCTCGGTGAGTACAATATCTTGTTCTTTTAGTCACCACATTATCTCTCACTTTGATATATATTTCGAGATTCTATGACGAGAGAAGTTTCGCTTAAAGGCACTATTTGAATCTTGCCTGATCGTCATATATATGAAACTTTTCAGATCGGTACAGTTTCATATCCAAACATAAACAAAGCAATTTTCTAAAGAAGAAATGCATATTTTAATCCGACATAATTTGTCACTTCAAAAGTTATTTTCTTGAATGACCGTATTTGAATAGTCGCTCCATTTATTTACTAAAAAATACATTTATTTAGTTGCGTCTACCAGCCTGAATCTTCGAGAAATATTATTAAAGAAAAATATCCGTTCTCCGGCAGGATTCGAACCTGCTTTCCCTTTGTCCACAGGGATAAATCAATCTTGTTCTTGATAAATGCTTAAACAGACATCTCTTGAAGGACATTGCTTCTAATATCAATATAAAAACATTTTTTAACTTCTGTTCTTGTTAGAAGCTTAACCAGTAAAACCAACAATGTTATAACTTTGGTTTCTGGGGAGCAGGTTCTTAATTAGAAACACATCCTTACTCAAATCTTTCTAAATCTATGAAGAGATTGTTCAGCATTAAATGACATCGCGGAGATTAGAAATTATTCCAGGGGTAAAGCTTGAAGGATACATGCGTCAATAGACGCCTGAAGAATGCCAGAGGAAGTAATCGCTGAAAAGTTGTAACTACAAATATGAGGACTTTGGTCCGACTGTAAATAAGAATAAATCCACATCTCAGAGATTCAGAGAGAAATTATATCTAGTCTCCTACCGTGTTTATCACGCGTTAGGTATTATGTAAGCAGCAATCTTTATCGTTTCTTTCTTTACTTGTCCTGCGCACATAGAATATCAGTAAAATAATGGAGTCTGCATAAATGTTATAATGCTAGCGCAAATATAGTAGTGTAACAGCTGCTCTATTTTTTGCCTTGGTCCAAAGAAAATATATCATTTTATTAGGATATAAGATATGTGTCCAATTTTCTTCGTCTGAAAAATTTCTGTGCCCTGGCTCTTCGTGAGTAATCGTATTTCCAAGGAATAATTTTGTCCATTATATCTTCTACTCCACCCGGTCCTGTAATCCTGTAACACAAGCCCGATAAGTAGGTTATTTTTTGTTTTCCTCTACTGCTTTTTCCTTCTGTATGTCCTGTGAAAACCAAAATTCTGCAAACCTTTATTATTCGTTTTGGAAATATAAATTCTTTCTGATTCTTAGCAAAAATATCCTTATTCTAATTTTCCTTAGTAGTATTCTCAGCATCTTTCTGTAGGACTACATTTTAGTTACCTAAAGTTTCCTCATCATCTGGGAATATATTGTCCAGCATTCACTGGAGAATAGATATTATGTAGTCATGCAGCACTCTCTTCTTTTTTTGTAATGAAAATATCAGGTCTCTTCGTACTTGATATTTTGCTTAGCCTTTGAAAGACATTTTTCGTTATTCAAATGTGACTTGGAATTTCTGTATCACATTCTGATATCTGTTTAAACAATTTCCGCAGAGATACATATTTGTACTTGCTTGATTCTGACCTCTCAAATTCATAGATTGCATCTTGGGGTGTCGTTCTGGCAAGCCTCCATACATTCTGTTTTGAAGGTTAGTCCTTTCTTATCGCTGTACTTTATTACCTTTTTTATAGTTTCTGTCGTCAAACTGTATGACATCATCTCCATTTATTCTACCAATAATACGAAGGTGACGGCGTATCACTTAAAAAAATCCAGTTTGACTCTTTCAAAAATGATGGGCGTCTTCTTTGCTTTGGCAAATCTTTGAAAGTGTTAAATATACTCATCATAAAAAAAACTAGTAACCTCCATTAAAAAGATTGTGATGGGAATGCACGTTTTAATTTTCTAGAAGTTGTTTTTGCAACAAACTGAGGCGTGTTGAAATTCGCACAGTATTTATTACAGTTGAAGTTATCGCTACCATTTTTGTGGAAATTTGCAAACTCAATTTTGAAAAATCAATCGATAAATATTGAATAAGCTGATTTGCTTGGAAAAATACTTTGCCAAAAACCCTACTACACGGTTTAATAATTTCTTTAATTTAATAGGACATCATGGTAAACAACATTTGAAAACGATTTCATACGCTTATTTAATAAGTATTTCTTATCTTAATCATTAAATTATTTTAAGATAGTGGGAATATTTTTGTTAAATGAAATTTAATTCCCTCTTTCAAAAAAAAAAAAATTAATGAAAATTTATTTTACTAATACTACGCGCACTAATAAAGCTAACTGTACTTTGTATCTGCTTACCTATTTACACTTCTCTGCCAGATTTGGTTTCGATTGGTCAAGTATGGATATTTTAAAGGGTGTGAGGACGGACGGGCGAATGAACGGAAGTCACATAATTATATATATATATATATAATTCAACGCTTCCTGATAAAATACAGACGAATCACCGAAACGACTTATCCATGCGACAGGCCTGTGTATCCAGAAGAGTTTGTAAAGTTATAGTTTTCTAAAATGGTTTCAGTTTATGAGCAAGAACGCGGAACGTGAACTCTAAAAAAAAAAACATGGGCGTAAGCTCTGACGACTTTGGTGAAAATTTAGACATGTTTTCCATCAACTGCATTGATTAACGCTTGGGAGCTAAAAACCCTTTCTTAAGTTATCAACTAATGATTTATTGAAACGCATACTAATCATCGTGTACAAAGCCCGACGCAGGAAACGACCATAACATAGCTAAGTTAAGCTATCGAAAAACAAGAAACCTTTATTTCTTAATAGAATATGTTTGATTCTAAGTTGGCATATGGCCTACGTTAGCAGGTAAAAAAAATATATATTTTGGAATAATAATTATATGAATTTCTATGAATAAAATATTTTGTCAAAACATGCGGGGAAAAATTTGGATGCATCGAATATTTGCTTTTGCATTTCCTGTGTCATAATCTATACACACATTTTCCCAAGTGCGTTCGTGATCAGGCATATTTGTATGGACACGTTTCGACACATTAGCTGAAGCCTTGAAGATTTGATTATTGTTTCTTCATGAAAAAAAAAAATCCTTTCTAAATAGGTAGCTAAGAAAAAAATTAGTGTTCAACAAAAATGTCAAACGCGTGCTTGTGTTCGGATCACAACAGGCAGAAAGATACCGGAAACCAACACCTCCATCGTCTTTAGAAATCTAAAAAAATATCAACTCTGTATATGAGTGCGTTGTGTGGCGAGAAATCAGTGTAAGCATCTAAATAAAAATAATTGCTTTAAAAAAAAAAAAAAAAACAAAAGGAAAGATGCAGAAACTGAATAAAACAAAGGCGTGTCACCTATAATGTGACATTCATCTTAAAAATCTGCATGTCTTTTGCTAAATATTTAAAATTCTCGTTTTGAAAATTTAATTCATCGGTGCTGAAAAAAAAAGGAAAATCTAAAATAATTATTCTGCAGTAAGTTTTGAATAATCTCAGATTCCTTAATTTGTTTTATGTTTCTCGATGATATTCGACATTTCATTCGTGTGAGGCTTAGATAGGCATGTAGATGTCAATCAGGTGGAGAGAGCAATAAATAGGTTAAAGAAGGAAGACCTCGTTGTATTTCTTCTGAAATTTTACCTGATATTCAACGATGAGTTACAACTTCATTGTTTTTTTCCCTTCGACAAATACTGTTCGATTCTGCCGGCGCTCTTGACGAATCTATAGATAAACATAGGGAAAAGAAGGAAGGGTTTTTATCTCTGATCCTTTTATCTGAAATATTCCCCAATGTCTATTGACGTTTTACGTTTCTACTCACCTTCATTGTGTTATCCGAGATTTTCGTAGATATTTAATTATATTCTTTCACTGTATACCCATTTCTTTGTTTTGGTTTGAGATTTAAGCTGATAACTACTGTTATTTTAGAGACTGTTTACAGAGATAGATTGGTAGAAAGGCTTCGTTGTTTTTATCGGACATTTTCGCGGATATCGAATGATATTTTTAGACAGAACCCATCTGCTTTGTTTTTTTGTAATCACACTTTGTCTGAAACAATTTTGACAAGTTGTTTATAGCCATTAGTACTTTATTCTACTAATGTCTTTGTTATTGATTCTTAATTTCAGTTAGTGTCTTCTAAAATTCTCAGAGAAGACACCGACTTACTCATTGGGATTCCAACAAAAGAGGAACTTCTTACTGAAATTTAACAAGTTCACATCTGTCAGTTTTAGAGAAATATACTGTAGATATTCTAATCTACATTTATAAAGTTTTGTGCGAAATATCCAAAGTAAAAACAATATAAATTGATTGTGATAACATCCAAAAAGGGAGGATAAAAAGAACAGGTCATTACTCGAAAGAGATCTACAGATCGATATTCGATCGTAAATAAAATCACCGAGTGAGACAGATACTGAAATCCATTCAGTGAAATGAGTAGAATAATTAATTTGAATCATGTCCCAACACTGAAAACAGAATAAAAACGATTTATGGCCACGGTTTGAATAAAGAGATCGGTTAAAAATTCAGCAAAGCTAATGATAGATGTCTGATGAAAACAGTAACCTGAGCTGATATTTTTATTACAACAACCAAAACGAAGCTACTTGTTCGTAAAAATTCATACCTTGTAAATAATTAGTAATACCTTTAGTTTTATTATATAGTATTTAGAAAATTTCTTGGCAAAACTTTGTCGCTTGAAGTTATACTGTGCAAATATCACTCAGTACACAAGATAAGAATAATTCTATTAAGTATATCGAGAAGCATTTACCAACGTTCAGGTTAATGAAAGATGTGACTGTTACAAAAGTTTAGATTAGATTAGGAACGCTATAAAGATCAGTCACCTTTGCCGAGTTTAACATCACTTCCAGCCAGTTGAATATTAAGCAAGTCGTATATTTCTGAATCTTTTTAAGCGGAATAGCTATATCAATGTTGACTAAAAAACAAAACGGACGAAGATGATTTCAAATAGTTAGATTGAGATGTTGATATAATGGATCGGCATTTTCCTAACTTAATCTAGGGAAATTTTGGACATGGTATTATATGGAAAACCGGTTTATGGAAATTCTGCTCATCTACAGGTATCGCTCTCTTCCGACTGTCAGAAGTGGCACGAATAAATGTCAAAATGATTAAGCTGTCAGGAAGTCATCAACTTGTCGATAAACAGTGGAGGGCTGTATCTCGTTGAAGCACTGGTCATCAAAGTTAAGCAACGTTGAGCCTCATCAGTACCACGATGGATATACGCTTGGGAATAACAGGTGCTGTAAGCTTGGAAGTGCGTGTAATTTATAACGGCTCAGAATTGGAAATCGGAGAGACGAGTTCAAATTCCAGTCGAGTTCGTTATGTTTACTTAGGCACAAAATATATGAATCCATCTCTTCACCCCGCATCTAAGGATTAACCCCTTCCCCGCCAATTATTTTGGGAAAAAACATTTCAATTTTTTAATTTTTTTTTTTTAAATATAGGAACTCAGAACTTGAGGCACCTTGAAGTACCCGACCGGTGGCTACCACCTCTATCAAACGTATGAGATGGCAGTTGGCCTAGTTTCGAGCTCAGAACGGCATAAAAAGAATCAAGAATCTACATATAAACACGTCTGCAGCCGGGTTATGTACGTTATGTTTTGGGCGTGTTTATTCGTCCGGGTCTGGAAAAGACACTTTTGGTAAAAACGTACACATACGTCTACGCAGGGAAAGGGTTAATTAATACGGTATGTATCCGTGAATCATTGCTATCTGTAAAATTTCTTACAATCTAAAATATTTCTGGTACTAAATAATCTGCAAAAGGTTGATAAGCCGTAAAGAAAATCTAATCAATCGTTGTATAAAACGTCATTATAATTAAAATTGTTCTATTCGGCCTGTAAAGAAATTATGCGTTACAACTGACAATATATTTTTTCCTGATGTATAATAAAAAATTTTCTGCGGACTTACGGTCAAGAATGCTTGTGTTTGATGAGGAGAAGACGAGAGAAAGTTATCGGCAGTAACACCAAAGAGAGTGGGTCACACTAATAGAAAACGAAGATAGTTTTGATACAGACTTTGGCACTTCTTACATTTTAATTATACGTTTGTTAAAATTAAAATGAAAAAAAAATATTTTTAAGTTTTTGTGGATTAATTTCATTAAGACATACGACCTTGAAAATGGCTTTGATTCATTCGTTTTTTCAGCGCTAATCAACACTTTCAGGTTATTTTAAAGCCAGAAAATATTTTTATATTTTAACAATTTTTTAGCCTTTCTAATTAACCCATAGCTAGGGGAGAACAGGTGGATTCATACTTTTCCTAATGGTAAATAAAGATAACGAACCAGACGAAAATTGGAACAGTTCTCCCATTAATAATTCATTACTCCACACGCGCATCCAATCTTACTAAACCTGGTATCCCCAAACAGTTAGCCATCTTGTTACTCACTAAGCTAAACTTTGGTGATCGTACGGTTACCGGTGTTTCAACGTGAGGCGGCCGTAAGCACTTGATAATTGCGCACTATACAAATTTGGAAAAGACCATATCAGGAATAGATTCTTTACTAAACTTAACATTTGTAAATAAAAAAAAAATACAGAAAACATTAACCAATGGGCCAATTTCACATTAATTATATTATGAACTGGACGTTTAAAAATTGTTCAAATATTTTTGTTTCTGATAAATATACGTAGAGGAAACTGACAAATAATTATCTACAAAATGTCCCACCCACCGAAAACCAAATCTCAAAAACCTAAGTATTCCCTGATTTTTTTCCAATTAGAACTGACAATGTCGTGCCCTGGTTTGAAATATCGTGTATTCCCTGTTTTAACGACCTTTCAACTCTGTCGGTTAGTTAATGGGGAAAAGTTGTTTTTATATGGCTTGTAAACAATCATTTGCGTCGTTGGTTCTATCACTCTCCAGTTATTTCTTTAGAACGGAGTTATTTAGTACTATAGACTAACTTCCTTCAAGTTGTCTAAGATGGTCCCTGAGTTTATCCTCTTCAAAAGGTTCTCTAGACTTGTTATGTCAACCTCGTCGACGTATGGAGGCGAGGTCATTACAATCGTTTAAAATATAGTTGAAATGCAATCAGTGTTAAATTTAATTGAGATTGTTGTTCTGATTATCCGATTATTGAATTGTTGTGACATACATAGTATGCACTGATTAGAGTAAAGAAAAGTATTGATATATTTTTGCTATCACAAACCTGTGGCATTAGCATTATTACAGTTGGGTTTCACTTGGAAAATATGAAGTCCATGAGTAAAATGTGCTCTACTAGACCAACTTCCAACGAACTCCATATTATTATTTGCTGTATCACTACAAAGTTTAGAGTGAATGGAAATAGTAATATTAGCAGTTTCCTTATAAGGAAACATTCGGCGTTCATTGACGGAGGAACTTGTACTGCTGTCGGTTTAAATATATAAAATGGTTCTCTTAAAACAATTTTCTTGAAAAAAAAAAAAGTTTCTCATGTCCAATAGTTATCGCTCTTTCCAGTATAGCTGGAGGTTTCCTTTCCAACTTTTTATTTAAGGTAACATGGAATATCAACATCTTGATTTTGTCATTATTGTCGCTTCAAGTTACATGTACACTATTTACATTATTCGGACTAATGTCCGAATCTTTGTCGCCATATTTATTACAACGATTCGGCCGTTGTACGCTCCGGCCTTCTTCTGGTGGTTGGAATGTCGAAATGAACCCTTTATTTCGCTCGCTGGGGTAGACTGTTCTAGTTCCACGTGCCATGTCTAATGGATGTCAGTTATCAGTTTTCTCCTGTTAATTTCCTTCTACAAGTTCTCCACTGCCATAATCGGGTATTGAACTCACACTCTTTGCGCCCTGTTACTGGATCTAACCAACGCCTTTATCCACTATGCCATGTGTTCTTGACGACATTTGTGTTCGACATTCCAACCACCTGATGATGGCCGGAGTGTACAACGGCCGAAACTTTGTAATAAATATGGCGACAAAGATGAGGACAATAGTCCGAATAATGTAAATAGTGTACATAATACCTCATCTCAGAAATATAGACAGTTACTCGAGTTACATGTGTTATCTACTTCACTTGTTGATTATCTTCAAGTGATTTTTTTTTGTTATTTAATCAGTTTTTTGTTTGTGATTATGTAGCACCAGTCCAGAATTTTTCAAATAGTGAGATCTTCCACAACATACATAGTCTACACTTGCTCAGCATCTTTTTAACCACTGATCTTAGAAAGAAAGGGTTGTATACAGCTGACAGTTTAAATATTTCTGAACGGGTTTGACGCTATGCTTGACATCAGTATAAAAGTCTAGATCTGACGAGACTATTAAAATCATGAGTCACATTTTAATGTGTCTAAAAATTTGTGATATTAGGCAAATATACCTCTAGAGCAGTCTCGCTTACGTGCAAGTATTTTTTTAAATGTCATATATATATATATATATATATATATATGGTTATTATGGGCGTGTCGTAAATTGATATAAATAAATTATTATGTAAGGCTAATATTTTAACGAAAAATGGACTGTAAACGGAAATCTTAATGAGGAAAGAAGGCTTAGAATATTTGACACTTTCAAAACGTATTAAAGGCAATGCGAACTGTGGGGAAACATCCTGAAGTGACACACAGCAAAGAAGTTCAGTTACTTAAGTAAGATTTTTGTTATTAATAGTGTTTACGATTTCTCATTAAAAAAAATCAGTTTCAAGGAAAAACACTTCTGGCTATTCACGTAAATAGATTCAAATAATATGAAAAAGAAAACAGCTTTTTTTTTTGTTAACCCCCAAAATAAATATTTTAGAATAATAATAATAATAATAAAAAAAGATGTAGAAACGACTGAAAATAGCAGACAAATAATATCGACCGTTCCGAAAATTGTCTCTTGTTTATTTCCCCGGAAACAATACCACAGGCAGAGGGAGCACGATAACACCAGTGGACAGTACAAGGTTTCAGCTGTAAACCATTATTTTTCCACATCGTCACTACCATCATCTATAGATTTGCTCGGCATTTCCTGTGTGGACTGTTTTTCAGGGTCGCCCGGAACGCGAGTTAGATACATCGCTGTCATCATTGCTAAAACCCATTACCTACCGCCTGATTGCTCATAAACATCGCTTGCTCTCCATAAACGTACATCAAGAATCGATCAAAGTCGATAGGCAATTTTTTTTTTCTTTGTCGAACGAAGAAATTTAATGATACGCTTTTGCTTCGGACACTCGGAGTACCAAATGCAATTGCAAGTAGGATTAATTGATTTAATTCAGTTTCCCTTCGGCACGGTTCTTATTTGGTTAGTCTGCTTTGGTCAATTTTACTTAGCGGCATATCAACATATGTGGGTTATTTAATGCCAAAATCTAAATATTTTGAACAATTTTAACACTTGAACTCGAGATAAAATGTATTGTTGCTAAATTTGTTATGAAAATGTATTGTTGCTAATTCTGTCATAAAATGTATTGTTGCTAATTTTTTTATATAAAATGTATTTCTGTTAGTATTACTATAAATATATATTTTTCATACTTTCATATTGTTTTGTTTTTGTTTGGGGGGGGGGTAACTATTTGCCCATAGCTGGAACTAACAAATGCTATCCTTGTGAGGGTGGACCTGGGAACAACAGCTATTAAGAGGTGGTTCCACGCTCCTCTGAACCACCAATCTCCCGATTAGAGCACTTGCTACCAGATGTAGTTTATCGTCATGCCTAGGACTATTTTTTGAAACGGCATGCTTATTATTTTTCAGATATTTTTCTCTGTACCCACATTACATTTTTCTTCGTTTATTAAGCTTTTAAAAAAAAATCATCTCACCCTTCTCCAAACAAGGCGATAATGCCAAGAAGACACAAGTGATTACTGGAAGTGAAAGAAAATGTGAACATTTAGTGACGAGAAAGGAACATAAAAGGGGTCTTTTTCTGTTAATGCAACCTAAATAATGTAAAGTTACTTTTAATATTAATTCGACCCAAGAAATTATAAATTTGATATCTCAGTATGTTTATTTTGTATTATATTTCTGGCGTTCTTTTAAGTTTATGAATTTTAAAATCAAAATTTGTTTAGCTTTCCATAAAGTTGAGGGAGTACAAGAATTCAACGACAAATCCGAAGCTGTATTTTACCTGAATCTACGATTATGTTGGTTTGTCTTGGTTTATTTTGTTTTTAGGCATATCAACACTAATGGGTTATTTAATGCCGAAAACTTTTTTTCCTGGTAATATGTTGTTTTGTCAAAAATCAATTTCTTGTAATATTTCTCCTCAAAAATGTATAGCTAGTAACATCATTTTTAAAAATGTATTTCTGGTAATAGTTTTTTTTTTAAAAAGTGTTGCTGGTAATAGTTTATTTTCTTCAAAAATTTTATTTCTGGTAATAATTTTTGAAAAGTATTTCTGGTATTAAGACCTATTTTTACACTTTAATAATGTTTTTTTTACCTCAGTTTCGAGGTTAACTATTTGCCCATAGCTGGGACCATGACAGGTGTTAACACCCCGGGTCAGGGTGGACCTGAGAACACCAGCAATTAAGAGGTGATTCCACGCTTCTCAAAACCTTAGTCATCTGTTCCCGATGTTTAGACAGAAGACATCTCTTGTTTACATATAAGAAGAGGAATACAATAGAAAAAAATCTTGTCAATTTTAGCATAATATTCTTTAGAGAGTATTTGAAGCCAAAATAATATATAGATGTGTGTGTGCGTGTTTAAATAACACCAAACACACAGTTGGGCTTATGTGCGCAAATTGAACAGATTTTCCTAATGTTTTGTGTTTTTTTTTTTTTGAGCTTGCGATCAGAACCAGAATATCTCCAGAAAAGCCAGCCTGGTTTAACCTTTTCTTAGAAAAACAAAAATAATTTCGAATGTTCCTCTTAAGGATGACACTTTCTTTTGCGTTTGACATATCTATACCTCAAACTTTGTTCATATGTTTACTTTTCTTTGAATATCCCATTTATAAATTTGATTGAATATGGAAAAATTTGGATTTTTTTTCCTAGCATTTCTTACTGCCGTAATTTGCAATGACATATTCGTTGCTCTTCTGGAGTTTCGCAATTCGAACTGGTTTCGAGTTATTTTTGTTCTCTCTGTCGAAAACCTTTCACTATCATCTATCGATACGAAGGAAAACAAAAATTACGAAACCGAAAAAGAAATTATTGTTATCTTCTTTTTTTTTTCAATTTCATCATTTTCACGAATGAATGAACAAACAATGAAAGAGAAGAAAATCAACTTTTTTAAATGCTGATAAGTGTGAGACATCGGATGAAAAGCAAACATATTTCCAAAGTGATGTTCCTGACGAAATGGTTACCAAGTTAGCGTCGGCCATGAGATCCGGTTTCGAATTTCACCATGTTCGATTTGGCAGTTCGGTAACTTCTTGCTCTCATTATATTAGGGAAACGATCTCAGTCTGCGTCACCGTTGGCAAGTGTTTGAGGAGCATCCCACAGTTTTACCTGATCCTTGTGACTGAAAACCAGTAGACGAAATCTTCGATAACTTTCCTAGCACAAAGTCCCAAGTCATATTGACCAAGGGCTTAGGTTTTCTGAACTTTTTCAACTCCAGATCACGCCAGAGTAGGCACCGTGGCCCAGAAACTGTAACTGAGATCTATTCAGTAGAGATGAATATGGCTGAGAAGCCGACTGGAAAATGGGGTACTCGAGCCATCTACGAGCAGGCAGACATACGCGGAATCTAGCAGCCATTTCATTAACAGCGATAGGGATTTACTTGACCTCCCACAGGGACAGGATGTGACACAAGGTTGGTTGTTGAACGTGGGAAGGGAGGGGGAGTGGACCCGAGTTTTCACCCGGGCCGCAGTGCTTTGGCTTTAGTTGGTCTTAGCTTGTCCAAGCTGGTCAGAGCTAGTCATATCTGGTCTTGGCTGGTCTTAGCTTGTCCAAGCTGGTCAGAGCTAGACGTAGCCGCGATACTACCAGCGCAGGGACGAATCCCCGCGACCGGCCTGTATCAGTGATCGAATCTCAGCCAAAAAGGTGATCATTCAGCGAGTAATCTGTTATCTGCGAACAGATACTACACTTTGATCTTAGCCTGAAAGGCCGTGGATTTACTTGACCTCCCACACGGTCAGGTTGTGACACAATGTCGGTGTTTAACGTGGGGCGGGAGGGGGGTGTTGACCCGAGTGCTTCCACTCAGGTCGCTGGTCTTTGCTGGTCATAGCTAGTCTTAGCTGGTCATAGCTTGTCCAAGCTGGTCAGAGCTAGACGTAGCCGCGATACTATCAGCGCAGGGACGAATCCCTGCGACCGGCCTGTATCAGTGATCGAATCTCAGCCAAAAGGCGATCATTCAGCGAGTAATCTGCGAACAGATACAACTACACTTTGATCTTAGCCTAAAAGGCCGGGGATTTACTTGACCTCCCACACGGTCAGGTTGTGACACAAGGTCGGGGTTTAACGTGGGACGGGAGGGGGAGTGGACCCGAGTTTTCACCCGGGCCGCAGTGCTTTAGCTGGTCATAGCTTGTCCAAGCTGGTCAGAGCTGGTCTTAGCTAGTCATAGCTGGTCATGGCTGGTCTTAGCTTGTCCAAGCTGGTCATAGCTAGTCAGACGTAGCCGCGATACTACCAGCGCAGGGACGAATCCCTGCGACCGGCCTGTATCAGTGATCGCTCCCGGCCTAAAGGCGATCATTCAGCGAGTATTCTGCGATCAGATACTACACTTTGATCTTAGCCAAAAGGCCGTGGATTTACTTGACCTCCCACACAGTCAGGTTGTGACACAAGGTCGGGGTTTAACGTGGGACGGGAGGGGGAGTGGACCCGATTTTTCACCCGGGCCGCAGTGCTTTAGCTGGTCTTAGCTTGTCCAAGCTGGTCAGAGCTGGTCTTAGCTAGTCATAGCTGGTCATGGCTGGTCTTAGCTTGTCCAAGCTGGTCATAGCTAGTCAGACGTAGCCCCGATACTACCAGCGCAGGGACGAATCCCTGCGACCGGCCTGTATCAGTGATCGATCCCGGCCCAAAGGCGATCATTCAGCGAGTAATCTGCGAACAGATACTACACTTTGATCTTAGCCAAAAGGCCGTGGATTTACTTGACCTCCCACACGGTCAGGTTGTGACACAAGGTCGGGGTTTAACGTGGGACGGGAGGGGGAGTGGACCCGAGCTTTCACCCGGGCCGCAGTGCTTTAGCTGGTCTTAGCTAGTCATAGCTGGTCATGGCTGGTCTTAGCTTGTCCAAGCTGGTCATAGCTAGTCAGACGTAGCCCCGATACTACCAGCGCAGGGACGAATCCCTGCGACCGGCCTGTATCAGTGATCGATCCCGGCCTAAAGGCGATCATTCAGCGAGCAATCTGCGAACAGATACTACACGGGATTTACTTGACCTCCCACACGGCCAGGTTGTGACACAAGGTCGGAGTTTAACGTGGGAAGGGAGGGGGAATGAACCCGAGGTTTCACCCGGGTCGCAGTGCTTTGGCTTTAGCTAGTCATAGCTGGTCTTGGCTGGTCATAGCTTGTCCAAGCTGGTCATACATAGCCACGATACTACCAGCGCAGGGACGAATCCCTGCCGCCGGCCTGTATCGGAGAAGGAATCCTGGCCCCATAGGCGATCATTCAGTGAGCAATCCGCGAACAGATACTACACTTTGATCTTAGTCAAAGGACAGAGAAGCGATCATTTCATTAACAGCGATATAAGCCCACTATTTACAACTCTGAGGGGAGACGAATTTATTTTAGCATTTATCAATCCCTTCCCCAAAAATTATTTTCAGGAAAAAGTTTAATTTTCGAACAAAAATTGTTTTTAATATAGTAACTAAGAAACTGAAACAGCTTGAAGTGCATGAGCGGTGGCTAACAGATGTAGGTGTTGACAATTGACCTCTTTTCAAGCTCAGAAGGACATAAACAGAATTAAGACCGACGTATAAAGACGTCTGTAGATGTGTTTATTCGTCCATGTCTGAAAAACACTTTCGGTAGAAACGTGTATATACACGTCTATGCCGGAGAAGGGATTAAGATCGGATTTCAGAGCAAGGCATTAAAATTGAACAGTGACATTAAAAACAGAAGCAAATAATTCTGAACTGATATATAATGTTTCATATTCTATATGGCGATGAATTAAAGTCAGATTCGTCAGAAACGAAGACGCGACTTCAAGTGTCTAAGATGTGATTCTACCGATGAAGTTATAGAATATCCTGCACAGATACTACGATATACAAATATGATTTAAGAATAAAAACTACAAAGAGATAACAGAATTATTTGGAGTACCTAATAAAGAAAGGAGGCTTTCAGAATATAATATTCTCATGGACTAACATAATCTAGAAGCAGAAATAACCATAGTTGACAATTTTGAGCAAATCGGAGGTGGCGTAGTGAAGACTAAAGAAAAAGAAAAGAGGCGTCACAAATTTCGCAAGGACTGCTGGGAGAAATAAAGGAGAAGAAGCTGTGAAGAGCCGTTATCACCAATGTCGTGAAAGGACAAGATGCCGAACTCACCTTAGTCATACTATTATGCAAAAGTAATTTGCTATCCAATACGCAGTGGCAAAGTTATTCTACTAAAAATATCGGGTTGAAAGAAAAGTTCATAGCTTTTTTACAAGAGGTGGCGGTTGAACAATTGATTTACTCTCACGCGTTACAAGAATTTATGACATATGCATATTGTGTAAGTTGAGAGTTCAGCGCGTCTTTTTCTACGTTTCCTACGTGGATTGGGAATATCAAATGTTTTATTAAGTTGAAATGAAGACATGGAGGAAAAGAAGATATATTCCCTAATTTGAAACTCGTTTCCGGAATGGTAAAGACATTTTACATCCCGTCTTTTCTAAGCGATTCAGGTTGCTGCGGTGGCGTAATGGTAGGAGGGATAACCTCTAATGGTAGGAGGGATAACCTCATGCTGTCTATTCGGACACTTGCAAGTCACAAAAACATCTTTTAAGGAGAGTTACCGAACTAGGTTTTTGTGACTGAACACCTACCACAGCTTATGTCTGCAAAGCATTCATCATTCAGTGGTCACTTTTATGATTGTGCTAAAAATTAAAAGAAAAATATTAGGTGACAGAACAACAAGGAATTATAAAATATTGTGCCAAGATAGCGTGATTTTATAAATCTAAATTATTTGTTCCTGTGATGCGTTTCGTTTATTTGTAACTTTCGTAGATTTCTAAGATTAGAACTATATTTGCTAAGCAAATCTCTCTAAGAGTAAAATTATACTATTTTATGCTAATATACGACTGGTGTCTGTCTGCTACAACCTTTGAGGAATATTTCCAAGGATGTTCTCTTCCTATATCGTATTTGCTCTGTTATTTACAATTATCAATGTCAGCGTGAAGCCGAATATAAGAACTCATTAAAAGTTTCGAAAACAAATGTGCACGCTACGTTTCATTATGGGAGATGCGATAATCTGCATATACTGCGTAACCCTTCAGGTTCAGAGATTGCTTAAGGCTTAATAAATAATCTGGTGTGTGCTATGTCGTTTAGAAGGATGACTTTAGCATAAAGAGAAGAACGCACTCGGAATACCATTTAAAAATTTACAGACATGATAGTTTAGGTCTAGGAAACTTTCCCCCTGTAAGAAAAAAGAATGGCTGCTGTTACTTAATATAATCGGAGTTCGATCATATTTTCCACTTATTTTCTGTTTTTTTTTTTAAATTTATTATTGTTCTTTAAATCTTCTGCATAAAATTTATACGTTTGACTTGCATTGGCTCGAAAGAGACGAAGCTTTCAACCGGTGGTTTTGTTCTTTTCTTATCTATTGTTATTGGGTTTGATTCAAATCTTTACGTTGATTTACTTTATTATCTTGGGCATCTTTCCATATGTTGATATATATATATATATATATCTTTCCATCTTTTAATATACATATCTTTCCATCTTTTAATATACATATATATATATCTTTCCATCTTTTAATATACATATATATATCTTTCCATCTTTTAATATACATATATATATCTTTCCATCTTTTAATATACATATATATATATGTTAATAGCTTCGTTTTTAAAACATTAATAGAAGTTTGTGCGCCTCATAATTATGCATACATACTGTCGTAACCTAGAAAAGGTTACTGAATAAGAAGAAGCAAAACGAGGGTTGGAAATGGAACGGTAATCTTTATAACAACATAAAAGATCCGCCATCGGCGTGTAGTAAGTAATCTACTGCTCGTGATGAATCCCTGCCACACAGTATATTCCATTATTTATGAGGGTTGGGACTCACTCATAGTCCATAGGTACGAAATGCCTCATACATACAGCGTAGAAAAAAGTGAACACAATTTTCAAAACATTTATAACGAAAAGTGAGCAATTGTAAAAACAACAGACATTTTGAAACAAATTGGTGTGAAATGAGATTTATGAAATTACAACAAATTCTCAATTGATTCTCCATTTTGTTGTACAACCAAGGTTGCACGTTTGATCAAATTATTGACAGACATTTCTAGCTCGCCAACACCAAGAGACTCGCTTTGCCTGTATTTGTGTCTTAGGTTTATCCAAGTTATAAGGTCGAAACTGATGATAGACTAGTGCTTTGGATGTACTCCATAAGTTTTTAATTGTTCCTTGTTTTATAACATCTCACCGTTGCTGGTGCACCCTCTAAATTAGCATAATAAAGCTTCAGAAGTTCCAGTCGACAGGCAAAACTAAAGCTTTGACATATTTTCCAGAGAATCAATTGTAAAAACAAACACAATCTTATATACTTTTAATGCGTTCCAAATAAATATCCCGTCATCATCTCGCTTGTCAATTAAATAAAATAACATTAAAACTTGCGCACATTCATTTGCATTATATAAGTTAAAAAGTACTTATCCGGTGTAATAAGTAATTATTTCCCACCCTACAACACCTTTCCCAGAGACGAAACGTTGGTAGACTATCGCTAATCTATCGATATTTTCTTTTCATAGCAGTTGTTCAGAGAAGCTAAAATACTTGATACTATCAATCCAAACCTTCAAAATTATGAGCAACCACGCCACATACACAGGGTTAACTCCTCCGTATTCTTTTGGTAAGGAGGAATTTTCACGTAGAGAGATTTCCAAAGAATTCTTATCTTGTGAAACATACCCCCTGCCAAGTGGATGCTTCCCCAGCCACTAGAAACAATCTCTTCATGTCTAGGCTTAACTATTATCTATCTTCAGAATATGCAGCCACCACACCTTGCGAACAAGTTCATTCATTTACTGTTTGAGTGTAGGTTGGGTTTCTGTAATGCGGACAACGGTATGGAGAAATACACATAAGGAACCCAAGGCCGATTTGATGCAGATTTTTAGTGTGATTATTAGGTCGATGCACAAAGCAATCCTCAGACGATTCAAAAGAGAAAAAAAAAAGATTTCAACTCTACATAATGCCCACCCCACAGGGAACCATTGGCGAAAAACCTATAAAACGAATCGCCCGTCCGGGGATAAACGTAAATACACGAATAAAAACAACCATAGTAAGACCAATGTGGTCATAACGACCTCACTAATCAGGGAAATAGTGAAGCCATAAACAAGAAAATTTTCAATCAGGTGGCAGATTTCACAGTAAATACTTATTCGTGAGCTTACATTTATTAACAGACACTGAACCAAGCAATAAGAAAAGCCGCCATTATATACGCGAAATATTATGAAGTATAATGTTATCCGTAACAAAATATTAATTCGCTTTAGTTTTCGGTCTGAAGCTGTTGGAAATATTTCACAATTTTCTCCATAACGAATGTGAGGCTAGTCTTATTTTTCAGTGAGTTTACAAAACTGATTGACTGCTTAAAGTTGGAAAAAAAAGTTTTAAGTTGGAAAATCATTAAAATCTCAATCTGTATTCAAACACACTAATCAAATGGGGAGCCCAGCTACTTGACTTATATTGCAGAGATATTCTCTTCATCAGAATACTGGCATTAACGCAACGTAGTCTGGAATCTTCAAGATCCTCGAGTGATTTTATAGCTATATATTTCTATGTACAGAGAGTCGGGTCTCTTGAGACTGATTGAAGGGATTTCAATAAAACCTGCTGTATGTCCCATCTGAGATTTGAATTTGTTAACCCTCGGAAACTCTGGAGTATCTGGAAGTGAGTAGAGCGTTGCTGGAAGCAGTCTCGTATCAACGACTCAGGATGCGTCTTGCATTATCTGGCTGTAACCGATTATCTTCATAGTTAAACATGGCCAGCATAAATGAACGCAAATCGTCTTTTACAGGTTATGTTTATGTCCCCATTCTCAAGAAATAGTCCCAATGATCTTTTCAGAGCAACAACCAAATTACCCAAGACTCAAATTAGATCCTGGATCTATATCCATATATACGAGATCCTCAACGCATAAATTCGCCATTGTCCAGTACGGATGTCCTCTGACACAGGTGAAACCACTCTTTTTAAACTTGTTGGTCGATTAATAAATGGTAATCATAATCTCAGTCGTTTCCTTGTAAAGAAAAAAAATTGGGATTCATTGAGAGAGTTACCCGTGCTACATTTGGTTGAAATTATTAAGATCTATTAAAAATATTTACCAGGAAAATAAGTTACTCAGGTCCAGTAACTGTTATTGCACTTTCCAGTATTGATCAGGGTTTCCTAATATTTTATCTGTAGCCGTAATGTGCAACGCCAAGATCGTGTCATTTTCTCGTGGAGTTACATGTACTGTTCACTTTAATCTTTGCTGCTGCTGAAACTCCTCAAGTGATATTTTACTTTGTACAGCTTCATGGAATGAGGTATATACTGAACAGAACATTGATTAATAAGCACCAGAATTAAATTAGGATATGTTTCCATCCTTGTCACCTACAATAGCATCATCTTGAATTACCACTTATCACGCAACGTTCTTTTTGCATCAACGCTCATTTTCACATGGAAAAATTTCCCACCACAGGAAATGTTCAAAAGCATGCCAAAATTGTTTGGTAAAAGTTTGTTACTGGTTCATAAACTGGCTTTATGATATATCAAAACAAAAGAAAGACAAAACAAAAGAAAGACAAAACAAAAGAAAGACAAAACAAAAGAAAGACAAAACAAAAGAAAGACAAAACAAAAGAAAGACAAAACAAAAGAAAGACAAAACAAAAGAAAGACAAAACAAAAGAAAGACAAAACAAAAGAAAGACAAAACAAAAGAAAGACAAAACAAAAGAAAGACAAAACAAAAGAAAGACAAAACAAAAGAAAGACAAAACAAAAGAAAGACAAAACAAAAGAAAGACAAAACAAAAGAAAGACAAAACAAAAGAAAGACAAAACAAAAGAAAGACAAAACAAAAGAAAGACAAAACAAAAGAAAGACAAAACAAAAGAAAGACAAAACAAAAGAAAGACAAAACAAAAGAAAGACAAAACAAAAGAAAGACAAAACAAAAGAAAGACAAAACAAAAGAAAGACAAAACAAAAGAAAGACAAAACAAAAGAAAGACAAAACAAAAGAAAGACAAAACAAAAGAAAGACAAAACAAAAGAAAGACAAAACAAAAGAAAGACAAAACAAAAGAAAGACAAAACAAAAGAAAGACAAAACAAAAGAAAGACAAAACAAAAGAAAGACAAAACAAAAGAAAGACAAAACAAAAGAAAGACAAAACAAAAGAAAGACAAAACAAAAGAAAGACAAAACAAAAGAAAGACAAAACAAAAGAAAGACAAAACAAAAGAAAGACAAAACAAAAGAAAGACAAAACAAAAGAAAGACAAAACAAAAGAAAGACAAAACAAAAGAAAGACAAAACAAAAGAAAGACAAAACAAAAGAAAGACAAAACAAAAGAAAGACAAAACAAAAGAAAGACAAAACAAAAGAAAGACAAAACAAAAGAAAGACAAAACAAAAGAAAGACAAAACAAAAGAAAGACAAAACAAAAGAAAGACAAAACAAAAGAAAGACAAAACAAAAGAAAGACAAAACAAAAGAAAGACAAAACAAAAGAAAGACAAAACAAAAGAAAGACAAAACAAAAGAAAGACAAAACAAAAGAAAGACAAAACAAAAGAAAGACAAAACAAAAGAAAGACAAAACAAAAGAAAGACAAAACAAAAGAAAGACAAAACAAAAGAAAGACAAAACAAAAGAAAGACAAAACAAAAGAAAGACAAAACAAAAGAAAGACAAAACAAAAGAAAGACAAAACAAAAGAAAGACAAAACAAAAGAAAGACAAAACAAAAGAAAGACAAAACAAAAGAAAGACAAAACAAAAGAAAGACAAAACAAAAGAAAGACAAAACAAAAGAAAGACAAAACAAAAGAAAGACAAAACAAAAGAAAGACAAAACAAAAGAAAGACAAAACAAAAGAAAGACAAAACAAAAGAAAGACAAAACAAAAGAAAGACAAAACAAAAGAAAGACAAAACAAAAGAAAGACAAAACAAAAGAAAGACAAAACAAAAGAAAGACAAAACGACAAAAAAAAAAGACAAAAGAAAAAAAGACAAAACGACAAAAAAAAGAGACAAAAAAAAAGACAAAAAACAAAAAATGTCAAACGATAAACCAAAACAAAGGAATGTAACAAATAACGCTAACTTTATAAACTGACGAAACCAAACTAAACCATTCAGAATTATATATATATATATATATATATATATATATATATATATATATATATATATATATTAGTTAGTTGTAGTATTGCAAGAGTTGACAAAACATTAAACGATTTTTGTTCATAATTAAATAATTAAAAATGATATGCCCTGCTAACAACTATCAATTAAGCGAACATCTTTTTGTTGTTCCTGGCCTTCCCTTTTTTCATTTATATTCGAAAATGCTGTTTCATTTTAAGAACTATTTCAATGTTAAGGCCTCTTCTTAAAACTAAAGGAAATATCAAGTTATTCGTTTTTTGCGGGGATATTTATATCTTCTCTTGGAATGGGACACAGTTATTCCCAATTAGCCTCCGGTTTTTATATTGGTTCTTTGCACAGCTCTTTAGAAGATTTTTTTTCGAGTAGCATATGATGAAATACCTTTTTAATTCTCAAAGTCTTATATAACCCAACATTTTCTGTTCAGTTGCTCACCGCCCAATGTTGGGCGATAATTCCCAGGTTGAGGAATCCTGAATTTTAAATTAAATTTTCGAAGTCGTAAACATGAATAAAAGAAGATATCAGAATTTGCTAGCGGCAAAGTTAAGCAAAGTGTTTTGTTAATTCGTTTACAAGAGCATTTTTAACTTTCCTAATTCTTGGTGCGTTTCCTGAAAAAAAAAAAAAAAGCAATAAAAACATACATTGCTAAACATGAAACAATTTTGGACACCTCCACCAAAATAAAGAAAATCACCCTAAATTATAAGAAATTATTTTAACTCACAAGTTCGGGTCATTCGTTCTATTGAGGCATTATCGTAGTCCTTCCTGAGCTTGTCTTTTTTGTTATCGGAAAATCCCAATCGGGATTCTTCTAACTCTTTATAAGTTACATAGACTAATCAATGTCATTCCTCATCATATATCTGCTGGTTGGTTCTATGTAATGTTCGTCAATATTCTTTTTTCTTGCTCACCACTTTATGCTTCTCTATTTGTTCTGTGGTTTTCTGCTTTAGGGATTTCCCCTCTACAGGAAAATTGTTTATAATTGTTAAATAATTCCACTGCAAAGTATTACAAGGCCCAAGCTGCAGCTTGTGAGGCATCAAGTTGCAACAACCTGAAGACTCATAAAACGTAAGGTTGTAATTTTCCTTCTTTATAGCACTGGTGACATGTAATTTATGTTATCGTTTTGTGTTTTCAGTGTTAATTTTAATATCGCCACAAAATTCAATCTGTTTACCTTTTGATGTAATGGAATAACCTGTCACTCTCATGAGTGACTACACTATAGGTAGCAACTAACTATAAGTATCTTTAAGTTAACGGACTACAGAGACTAGCTGGGATCTGTTCCATCTGTGCTGGTCAAACTCCCTGCCTGGAGACAGAGAGCATCACCAGACGAGGCTATGTCGAAAGGTAGAATCTTGTTTCGGTAAACAGCTACACGACCCATTTTATCTGAGCCTACGGGCTCGGATACCTCACATTAAATTCGGCCACGTGCCAGATCTGATCGTGTGGGGGCGCTTAGTAAATATACTAGCAGGGACCTGTTGAGTACGACTAAGACTTACGCGAGTACTACCGACCTTCCAATAGTAGCACTCACTACTGGATTGACTTGCGACAACCTTGTGCATAACTGTTACGTTTATTCTTATTGTACTGTTTTTTTTTTGTTTTGTTTTTTTACAATAAACCTTTACTTATTTTATCCACCTTATTTGTCAAGTATATATTGCTATTAGCACGGAATATAACACCTTTATATGGCAAAAGGACAATTAAGTAACTGGCAGTGTAGATAGGGGACTAGGAGTTACCTGTTAAAATTAGAACTTGTTCTAAGAAGAACCTCGGTCAGAAATAAGATTTGTTCAGAAATGCTCCAGTCGTTTCAGGAAAGCGCCTTAGTAGAGCAATAACGGCAAACCATGGGAAACCTTTTTCTAGCAGTAGGTCACATGATCTCTGACTCATCACAAATACAAGATAATTTTTCGTAGTAGATACCTCAGCTATTTTCACTAGAGAAAACAGTTTGCGTAAACATATATCAGTTTTATTCTTTAGAAAATATTTTTTAATAATAAAATATTGAAGTCTTGGCATAATATTATCACTAATGACAACGTGATTGACACATGTGGCTGCCTGGGATTTATTTCTAATTTATTCATTTGAATATGAAACATTTCTTCTTTAGAGAAAAACAATTCTTAAGAACATTTGTTTGAAAACCAAAAGAGGTTTACACATATGATCTTTCAGTGTCTGTCCATATTTCTGAGATGAGGTATTATCATTTACATTGTTCGGACTGTTGTCACCATCTTTGTTGTCATATGTATCACACAGTTTCGGCCGTTGTACTCTCCAGCCTCCTTCAGGTGGTTGGAATATCGAACTGAACCTTTATTTCGCTCGCTGGGGTAGAGGGTTCTAGTTCCACGTGCCATGTCAGTTATCAGTTATCTCCTGTTAATTCACCTCTCCAAGTTTCCATCGCCTTAACCAGGTATTGAATTCACACACTCTGGATCCTGTCACTGGATTAACTAACGCCTTTATCCACTGTGCCATGTGTCCTCGAGGACATCTGTTTAAGATTTTCTGGGTATTATAAACCTCATGTCTTCATCAATCATTTCTTTTTTTTACCAGAGATCATATTGCAATTTTCGTTGTTATTAGTGCTTTTCTCTGGTCCTCCTTATTACTGGTTCCCATATTGTATTCATTTCTATGCTTGGTCGGCTCAGGAGATTGTGGCCTAGCATATGTGCCGATTCCTAAACTGAAAATTACCTAAACTATGTGCTGAATTCGTAAACTTAAGGCCTCTGCACATATGTTAGGCCTCAGAAATCTCCTGAGCCGACCAAGCATAGAAATGAATACAATATAGGAACCAGAGAAAAGCAATAATAACAAACAAAATTGCAATACGAACTCTGATCAAAAAGATGTAATACTAGCAGCAAAAATTGCAATATGAGCACTGGAAAAATTGTTTGGGTTTATAATACCAAGAAATTCATACGTATGATCTTTCGTAGTGAAAAAAGTTACTTTCCCTGAAATGTTTACAAAACTCAAGAAACATAGTACTTATTCATTGTATGTTGTTGTGTATGTGAGAGTGAACAATGAGAGCGAAACAAAATAAATTTTAAGAAACGTTATGTTCCTTATGTACTTCAGCGTGCCATTCAGAGAGCAGCAAACAGTTTGCATATAGCCCACGGACCGCAGTTTGACCATGACAGCATTAAACCCTTATTTAACCGTTCCTTTGGACTTTTCATAAAATTCTGCAAATTTCTCTTTCGGGAAAAGAAGCAGGTGTTTCATCTAGTTCTTAAGCTTAACCATAGTTTAAAATCTTTCCCTTTCGAGGTGGGCATTTTGGTTTAACTCCTAGAGAACAAAATATGATCTACATCTTTGGCAAGTGGGAGGCAAATATGAGTTTGTTTTACCAAAAAGATTCCCTGCAAAGAAAGGGAACAGCCGCCATCAGTTGCGATAATCAGAATGGGGCGACACAGTCAAACTATTGCATCACATGAGCATTCAACACACACATATTGAATTTGACGAAAAACGTATACTGCTTCCAACAAATACTTGGCCAATTGTGAAAGGAAGGTATAATATTTTAGCTGAATCTCTCTTAATGTATCCTCTCAGAATATTCCACACTTATAAACGGCTAAGTATAGAGCATTGTCTCTGTGATTGCAATGGTCATAGCGTTACCAAGTTCATTCAATGGCGTCTCGCGACCATCTGAGTAACACCAATCAGAGATATCCTTACAGCACGTGAGCAACGATCTCTGATTAGTTGCTGCGTGACATAGAACCTCCAACCAATGTCATTCGTTTGGGTTCGGTAAGATATTCAAAACGGATGGAGGTTTTCTGGACAGGCATTGTATATCGGTTGAGGGAAAGAGATAATGTGGGTAATGACTATCAACGCGGAAAGTGCGATTCTTGAGCAGAGTTCGAATTCACATCCTGTCTCCCTCATTCACTTTCACATTAGCCAGATATAGCTAAATAGCAGGGTAGACTGGGATAGCCATTTGTATGAAACAGTCTAGACGGACAACACCGAATTTAAAACCGTGTAGAAAGCTACGACAGTCCTTTATATTTCTCAAGAAATGATAGATGTTCGCAGATAAAGAAAAATAATGAGTTCCTATCACCGCCTACATCGGAAATTATAATGCTACTATTAGAAATTTTCCTATAAGGAAACATTCGGCACCTATTGACCGAAAAGCCAGTGTGGCTATCGGTTGAAATTTATAAAACTTTTCTCTTAAAAGAAGTTTTTAGAAAAATGTTTCTGATGTTCAGTAGTTGTTAACGATCTTTCTAGTATTAATGAGGGATTTCGTTACTAACATTTTGTTTGAAGTAGTGTGTAACATCACAATCTTCATTATGTCATTTTCTCTTCATGTTTCATGCAATAACCATTGTAGCTGTTTCTGCTGTTAAATGTCCTTAAGCGGTGTGTTTTCTGTTATTGGGTGTAGTTCTCTGTGATTCTGTCGTGTCAGTCCACAGTGTCGGAAGAAGGATTGTCTTTGACAAAATTCACAGACTTCTCTAGCTCGAAACCATTTTAAAAAATGGGTACTTTTAAAATAGTTGTATACAGCTAACAGGGGAAATATTTCTTAAACGGGTTTTGATGCTATGCATGATAGCCATATGAAAGTATCAATTTGACGAGATTATTTTAGAAAATCTCTGGTTAATTATTTGGTTTTGTAGCATTTTGCGCTGTTGAGTGAAACTACTTATAACCAAGCTTATTCCGTGTTGAGATTCTTTATCACATATACAAAAAGCAGATGGGATTAAAAAGAAAGTTTAGATTCAGAAAATAAAAATAAATAATTATAAAGATTTCTTTTCTTTTTTTGACACATTTCAGGTATCCAGATTTCTGCAGTTTCCATCGTGCGGTTGTTATTCGCAAATGAATATATGCATAAAAAATTAATAACTTGTAACAAATTATTGTCTCAGCGTAACGAAAGACCCATTCATAATGTGTGTATATGCATGCGTAAAATTAAATGATAAAAGCAGGAGATAATTTGACCGCAAAATAAATCCATCGTGAACAGGAAGTTAAAACGAATATCACGTGACCTACAAAAATAAAATATTCTTTAATATGGTTGAACTGAATTTTCATTCATACGAGTAAAAATGTCCTAACACCGAAAAATCAACACTCGATTTGGAATTGTTAAATTCTTGTGCATACCGACATAATTGAGCTACGGTAGTTGCCCGCTTTGTTTTTAGACACATTCAAAAAATTGTCTCAGTGTTTTTGTTTATTCTTACATTTTCGCTTCGTTCCTGCTTCAGACGTATTACTTCTGCTCCTAATCACCTTTTATTTTCAGTAGACATTTCCTTTTACTTTCATAACGACAATTGCTGATGTCTCTATAAATATCGCAATACTAAGAAATGTTCTCAAAAAAAATTGCAAGAATATTAAAATCGAAAACAGCGTAGAATAGTGGTTACTGAGGAAAAAGAAAAGAAAACGAAAGGAAGAGAGAGAGAGGAAAAGAGAGAGGGGAAAAGAGAGAGGGGAAAAGAGAGAGGGGAAAAGAGAGAGGGGAAAAGAGAGAGGGGAAAAGAGAGAGGGGAAAAGAGAGAGGGGAAAAGAGAGAGGGGAAAAGAGAGAGGGGAAAAGAGAGAGGGGAAAAGAGAGAGGGGAAAAGAGAGAGGGGAAAAGAGAGAGGGAAAAGAGAGAGGGAAAAGAGAGAGGGAAAAGAGAAAGGGGGAAAAGAGAGAGGGGAAAAGAGAGAGGGGAAAAGAGAAAGGGGAAAAGAGAAAGGGGAAAGAGAGAGAGGAAAAGGGAAAGGGGAAAAGAGAGAGAGGAAAAGAGAAAGGGGAAAAGAGAGGAAAAGAGAAAGGGGAAAAGAGAGGAAAAGAGAAAGGGGAAAAGAGAAAGGGGAAAAGAGAAAGGGGAAAAGAGAAGAAGGGAAAAAAAGAAAGATTAATGCGAAAAAAAGAACGATAGAGAGGAAAGGGAAAAAAAGAACGATAGAGAGAAAGGGGGAAAAAAGAACGATAGAGAGAAAGGGGGAAAAAAGAACGATAGAGAGAAAGGGGGAAAAAAGAACGATAGAGAGAAAGGGGGAAAAAAGAACGATAGAGAGAAAGGGGGAAAAAAGAACGATAGAGAGAAAGGGGGAAAAAAGAACGATAGAGAGAAAGGGGGAAAAAAGAACGATAGAGAGAAAGGGGGAAAAAAGAACGATAGAGAGAAAGGGGGAAAAAAGAACGATAGAGAGAAAGGGGGAAAAAAGAACGATAGAGAGAAAGGGGGAAAAAAGAACGATAGAGAGAAAGGGGGAAAAAAGAACGATAGAGAGAAAGGGGGAAAAAAGAACGATAGAGAGAAAGGGGGAAAAAAGAACGATAGAGAGAAAGGGGGAAAAAAGAACGATAGAGAGAAAGGGGGAAAAAAGAACGATAGAGAGAAAGGGGGAAAAAAGAACGATAGAGAGAAAGGGGGAAAAAAGAACGATAGAGAGAAAGGGGGAAAAAAGAACGATAGAGAGAAAGGGGGAAAAAAGAACGATAGAGAGAAAGGGGGAAAAAAGAACGATAGAGAGAAAGGGGGAAAAAAGAACGATAGAGAGAAAGGGGGAAAAAAGAACGATAGAGAGAAAGGGGGAAAAAAGAACGATAGAGAGAAAGGGGGAAAAAAGAACGATAGAGAGAAAGGGGGAAAAAAGAACGATAGAGAGAAAGGGGAAAAAAGAACGATAGAGAGAAAGGGGAAAAAAGAACGATAGAGAGAAAGGGGAAAAAAGAACGATAGAGAGAAAGGGGAAAAAAGAACGATAGAGAGAAAGGGGAAAAAAGAACGATAGAGAGAAAGGGGAATAAAGAACGATAGAGAGAAAGGGGAAAAAAGAACGATAGAGAGAAAGGGGAAAAAAGAACGATAGAGAGAAAGGGGAAAAAAGAACGATAGAGAGAAAGGGGAAAAGATAAAGAGGAAGAGAAAGTGGAAAAAGACAGAGAGGGGAAGAGAAAGTGGAAAAAGACAGAGAGGGGAAGAGAAAGTGGAAAAAGACAGAGAGGGGAAGAGAAAGTGGAAAAAGACAGAGAGGGGAAGAGAAAGTGGAAAAAGACAGAGAGGGGAAGAGAAAGTGGAAAAAGACAGAGAGTGGAAGAGAAAGTGGAAAAAGACAGAGAGGGGAAGAGAAAGTGGAAAAAGACAGAGAGGGGAAGAGAAAGTGGAAAAAGACAGAGAGGGGAAGAGAAAGTGGAAAAAGACAGAGAGGGGAAGAGAAAGTGGAAAAAGACAGAGAGAGGAAGAGAAAGTGGAAAAAGACAGAGAGAGGAAGAGAAAGTGGAAAAAGACAGAGAGAGGAAGAGAAAAAAGAAAATAAAGAGGAAGAGAAAAAGAAAATAAAGAGGAAAAGCGGAAGAGGAAAAAAAGAAAGGATAAATGGAAAAATACGGGAGAAACAAGAGAAGACGACGGGAGAACAATGAACAAATTGTCGGGTAAGACAAACTGACTTAATAGCAATTAAATCTAAGTTGACGTAGATACATCATGAAACTAAGTGTGAGCCGGTCTTAATATTGAACCAAAACCATGCCACAAGAAGCAAATACAACTCGGAATCCAGGCAAAAATGTTCTCGATCCTAACAAGATATTTTGACGTTAGGTCATTTGGTCAGATTAAATCTGAGAATTTCCGGGACACCCACCTACGGTACTTTATATATAGAATTAATGAAGAAGAGAAATGAAACAACAACTGAAGACGTAAAAAAAAAAACACCAAACAATGCATGGAGATAAAGGTTCGTCTTTGCCCGATTTCCCATCTTATTCGAAGAGGGGGCAGCTAATTATGAAATGCATTTAACTGAGTGTTTGATAGCTTCGACATCACGTCAGTGAAAACGTGAGTTTGCTTTCAGCCCGGCAGCTAAATTCATGTTCACGTTTCCGAATTAAGAGATTCTAATAACATTAATAAAATGAAAAAGTGACATCATGATTTATTTCTGCAAACAATAATAAGGAATAATTTTTAATTGTGTGAGTAATATTTTATCATTATGGTTTTGGTTAATAAACTATCAATTAGGATGGCGTTGTTACTACTTTTACAAGAGCTAAAAAAAAAAAAAAGGGGGTGGGTGAATTCCTGTGTGTTCGCCTAAAAGGAATAACCGAACTGTATTTGCCTGCTATCTGTATATTTTCCAGTATACGTGTATGATTGCAATATTTGAACTTTAAATACATTCCACATCCACATCAGCCTATGTAGCGAGATTGGCAGAAATACATGCCACGTAAGGGAAAGACATTATCTACAAGACACCATTGCCATTCTTTTTTTTCTTATGAAGGTAATTCTTATATTCTCCTCTGTGCCGTATTTCTTCAGGGCATTGGCGATCATAACTGCCCACAATTTCTTGCCCTTTGTAACTCTTAATAAATTGTCATTTTGTTATCTCACCTGAACCCTGTTCTGCCATCCATTTACTCAACTTATGCATGGTTTTCCACTGTTCCTTCTGCTTTCGTTATGTCCTGGGACTACCAGATTTTCTAAGCTCTCTCTATTTACCAACCTCCCCACAAGGCAAGATGTGACACAAAGCCAGTTTTTAAAGTGGGGAGTTCCGTGCCCGCAGACTCGGACAAAAATTGCCTGTAGACCTCGTTTACACGGGGTCGGGTTTGTCTACCTCCCCAAAAGAGAGACTGCTCTTCGGCATAGCCTTGTCTAGGTTCCTCTCCACCCGGAAACAGAGTTCGACAAGCGGGGAAGAGGAAGAGAAAGACCTCCTTCTATTTTCCAAGCCTTCTTTCCTCATTAGGCACCCTTGAAATTTCAACTGGCTCTTCGACTTTCTTTAAAATTGTCTTTGCTCAAATATTTTCCGTATTATTCTCAGTATCTTTCTTTTCTAGTATTTAAAGTTTCTTCTTCATCCGTGAAGAGATTGTCCATGATTCACTGCCATATAGGAGGACTTGTAGTTTCATTTATAATTCTATCAAAACAGAGTCATCTACGTACCTTATATAGTTAATATTTTGGCCACCAATAATGAATCCTGGTAAGAATTTTTCTCTAATAATCACCTCACTGTATAGTTTTAATAAGTGCAGTGTGATTACACATCCTTTTTATTTTTGTATATGTTGTAATGTTGTTTTTGTTTACAAAACCCCGAGAATTAGGAAGGCCGTACAGAGAGAGTATTGAAGGAACAGAAGACTAGGTAGGGAATACAAATAAAATGTTTCTTAAATACTCATACATAGAGTGGAAAACTTGAGTAAATCGACTACTCCTCAAATCCTAATCTAATGCGCTTACTTTCCATTTTTTTGTAACAGGAGGATTCCATTTTAACAGTAGCAGGAAAGAGCAGGAAGTACGCTGTCCTACTCTACAACAGTATATTTACTGAATTCATTTTCAATCGGTAATCAGCTGTTTGGTGCCAGTATATGTTCTGGATTATTCTAACATCCTTCTAAAATATGCTAAGGTAATCTTGAAGTTCATACTGTTTCTTTGGAACATTCGTTATAAAATTTGTCAAAAAAAGCAAAAACACAAACTAATAATAACTCTTTATATATATTTTCGGCGCGGTTTTATTGCTCAGTTATGTAAATGAAACCATTCCTTTTCTGAAACGGAAACTTTTCAGCTGTTAGATCACAGCTTACGAGTAAAATGAAATAAGCAGTGTTGATAATAATAGATTAAAAAACACTCTAAAATACATTCTATGTTATAATATCGATGAAAC
>OZ038491.1:61866051-61883551 GCA_964036315.1 Acanthosepion esculentum
TCGTAACTAAAAACACTTATTTTTCTTTCCCCTTCAACTGACTCCATCTCCAGACCTTGGCAAGGTTCAAGTTTCAGTAAATTATTGTATTACTTTCATCCTTTCCCTGCAAAAAACTAGCTAGAACCGAAATTTACACAGTAAAAATATAATTTTTAAAACATCTAGCGTACTTGGGCTACGTAATATTAAACTATATGCGCGGAATATCACAGACCGATACTGTCGCGTCTCTCTGAGGAAATATAGCAAGCTGTGTTGTTAGACAAACTGAATGAGTCATACATGCCCCCATCTGACGAAGGTGCTGGACCGGGAATATGTTGAGCATTTTACAGGATATCGTTAAGAAAATCCATCATGAGAGCGAGTGTTATCCTCATAGAACAAAAAATAAAACGGCTGAAAACTGTTTGGGTCTTATAAGGCATTGTTACACAAGGAACACAATCTGGCAAGATGTGTAATACCATCGGACAATTTGAGACTAAGAGGTGGAGTTAAGCTTATCTGCCCTGGGCGAATCTACATCGCGTACAACAGTCGATATCACACACGTAAAACATCCCTTTCAGGAAGGTAGCAGTTGCATTCATCTGGTGACACGCAACATGAATTGATTCATGTAAAAATGATGTTTTGGTCTTTGGCTGGTTTTGTTTAGAAGCGTATCAAACTCTCTCGGTCATTTAATTCTGAAATCTAAATATATTTAACGCTATTTTATGGATTCAGCTGCAGATAAAATGTATTTTTGGTAACTTGGTATTTATGCACGTCCATATTTCTCGACCGGTTTCGATGAAATTGTACACACATGTTGCAAATTTATCAGGGTAGGTTAAGGCCAAATTTCCAATCTCAAGGACCCCCAGATTTGGTAGAAAAATCGATAATACTGAAGGCTGGTACGGTTTTGTAAAAAACCAAGGCAAATTTACACGCGAACAAAATGTTTACTGAATGAATGATGTTCTTTGTACTTAATGCAAAACTTAGCTCATGCTACGAGGTTTATGTAGATGCTGGATAGTTTTCCGGCGACATTAGCTTCACGCAAAAAAAAATATGCAAAACTGAACAAAATTGGGTTTTTCGCAAAACTTAAAATAAAAACTTAAATACCTTCCTCATTTTTTTGTTCGACTTTTTCAGATAGTCCTGCTCGTGTAGCGAAAAACCTCGAAAAACGGTTCGAAATCCAGTTTTTCACCCGATGCTTTCAAATATAGTAAACTTGCGAAGAAGGAGTTGAATGTATGTATGTATTTATGTATGTTGCGGCATTCACCCTAGATCGGTTAAGCCGGCTCCTTCCAAGGAATTCACCGCGTCTGGAACGAAGGCCGTCCAAGCACGGCGATCCGTCGCCAATGCTGAAACGAGCGACAGCCATTCCCGATTCCAACGGCGGCGAATTCTTGAAACGGAGTAACAAGGGAGTTTGAACTTCACACGCGATCCCCATACCTCGCGTGCTATCCCAGTGGAGGGAGGAATATGCTTTTACTTGCCGCAGAATTTCCACAGACGCAGAGGCAGGAGTAACCAAGAGGCCGCCGGATGCCGGTGCAGACGCCGAATGGTTTTGAATTCAGAGTTGCCATCCAAGGCTATAGAACCCAGTCTGTCCTGCTATTTACCCATAGGTGTTAGCACGTAAGTGAATGTAACGGATTCGACTGGAATTCGATTCCTCAATCCGAGCCGTTATCCATTACTCCACCGTGCCTCCTAGTTGAATGGCGTCCATGCATTTGCACTTTAATCAAGCCCTGACGCTTCATCCTTGCTTTTGTTTGATTATTAGATTTGTGAACAATTCCATACTATTTGAAAGTAATTACGGCCATAGGAAATTTACTGAATATCTAAAACATTGAAACAATTTAAACGAGCCACGACCATACAAGAAGTTTTTATTGATATAATTCCTTTGATAAGAACAATCCAACACTAAGGACATACTGTAAATATGATGAGGTGGATGGAGTAGCTTAGTAAACCAAGAGATGATGAATGCAGACGGGACGCAGAGAGACAATTCTAGACAGCGGGTGCGGTTATACAATTGCAGCCATGTACAACCGGGCAACGCCAGGTTCCTCGGCTAATGTATTTGTGTGTGTGTGTGTGTGTGTGTGTGTGTGTATATATATATATATATATCTGTGCTGAAAACATTTCGATCCAACACAATTCGCAAAATCATTGTGTTACCCGTATACCTTACTCAGTGAAAGAAACTTTAAAATCCCAATGTCATGTCTGTTGAATATGCTGAATAGCATAGACATTTTATTTTTCTTAGTTATGGCCTACAGATAACGCTTTAGTACCCTCGAGCGCATATATATATATATATATATCTCGTATATGAGAGAGAGAGAAGAAAGAATAGAGTTTCTTCATAATGAATAAAAGCATTTATATTGCACTACCTACATTATTTCTTGCATCATCTCTTTCGTTGTCAACAACATTTCTCTGTTAATCAGAAACATTAAAGATTAGGCAATAAAAATATCAGGTTACAATTCCACTAACTACATGCGAGGCCAAAAAAACAAAAACAAAAAAAAAACAGTTGCACGATTTTGGATATCTCAGATCCATCACATCACAACGTGGAGCCTAAAGAAAATAACGAGCTTTGAAAGATATCAAAATATTGTACAAAAAAAAAGGAAAAAAAAAGAAAAGAAAAATAGATGGGATATAATTGTGACCATTATAGTCAATATCACTGGAGGTCCTTTAACAGTATCCAAAAAAAATTACAAGATTGAAATGGCGGCGGCGGAGGAGGAGGAGCAGAAGAAGAAATGGGGGCCTGCAAGAGAATAATCATGTTCAAAACGAATTCCTGAGAGCAAGGCTGAATTGGAGAGATTTCTTTTTACTTAAAACTGATTTATTATTTACGGCGTATAATAAGTGCATTAAGATACGATGAAGTTTTTATAGGTCCACCACTCGACTTAGAAAGGATTTAAAATGTATCCTTTTGGCAGATATTGACAAGTTTTCTTTAAATCCTGTTCTGCTAATCAAATATTCGGTCGCATATAATTAGGACCTTATTTAAAAAAATATGGAGACCAACCAAACTCCGCCTGCAACATAATTGTGGAAAATATGATCAAAATATTCTCGTACGCATGTAAAAAAAAAAGCGTCTAGAAATAATGGAAGTATTAAAAAAGAAAATAGAAAATGGAAAGACGACATGATATCAACTATGAATACGGCCACGAAGTGCTGACCGTGTTTGAAAAAAAAAAAGATTCCTATCACTATAGATGCACATAAAAATATACATATTCAGGTAAAAATAAGAAAAAAAATAACATCCTAATAGAAATACCGAAAGCGATAACACATTGAACATTTGAACAGAATTTACACATTGTTCAGAAAATTAAATACTTTTACGAATGTAAGCACAATTGAAGTAATATCTTAATCGAAGTACCCTGTCAATAGTCTTTAATTAAATCAATATAATACATAACTGCGGTTTGAGTGAACATCAATATTGCATAAAATTCTCATAAATATGTATGGTTTGATATCTGGTAACCGTGATTTATATGTAACCCCATCTTAACGATTCCTGCTTTATGGTCATAATTTGTATATTCATCTTTTAAAAACCCATTTTTTTTAAAATGACTGAATTCCATTATTTATTTTCCGATTGTCTGGATTCTTGATTTGTTTCAAAGTAAATATGCAACTATTCTGTTGGCAAACTGATTAATGATTCCACTAAAGACATTTCTCTGCCCCAAAGTGATAACTGCCTACACATTTAAAGCCTCGTCGGAAAGGGAAGTAAACTATTTATGAAGAAAAGCAGGTGGTGTTGTCATTTTTAATAGCATATTTTGAAAATCGAAATAACATTACAAATTATTCCGTGGTAAGATTTCGTATATGAAAGGAACGACGAGAACTGTTAAGACAAGTTTACTCCGTTCTCGTCCTGGGTATGAGGATAGACTATACCCGGCAGCAAGACCTCTGATCGAGATGTTTTGAGGAGCGTGGAATCATTTCTTAATTGTTGTTGTTATTATTTTCTCTAAATCGTCGTTGTTACTCACTTGTCCAGTCCAAGCTATTCTCGAAACCTTTCTGTAGAAACCTATTTCTATTGTCTTAAGGATCTTCCTCCGAGATGTGCCTGTTCAGAATTCACTGACATATAGCAGGATTGATATTTCATAATGGCTGACTGTTATCTTTGTTTCTCATTCTTTTCTTGTGTTTTTTGTATAATTTTTGGAAGATATTTTCCGCGATCTAAATGAGACCTCGGATTGCACTCTCGAATTCCCATTCCTCTGTTAAAATATTTACAGGATATTTAACTTTTTGTACACCGGTATCTCCAGTTTCTGACTCGAATTTCGAGTTGTTTCTTTTGCTGCCAGATATACATTTTGTCGTCTTGAAATTGTTAAATATACCTTAAAATAAAATACCATGACATGATAGTCATCCATTGCAAACATGTTTCAGATTGTGGTGCATTGTCCCGTGAGAAATCTTCAAGATTCTTCAGTAGTTTCATTTCACGTCGGAATCTTATACTTAACTTCGTAGTAAAAAGTCGAATATTCTTTTATCTATTTTGCAATGCCTAACAGAACGGGAGGGATATCTTTTACCATGAATCTTTCCAACACGCACTCGAACCTATGAAGACCCCCAACCCTGTTCATAAATTTACCATGGTTTTGCTAGAGATCAAACAGGAAACTAATTACTAAACTTGGTTCAACCTTTTCCATGAACTGTTTTATGATATTCAAAAAACCAGAGTGCCTATTTTCTATACAGACCTTGTTCATTTGTTATTTATCGTCTTGCCAACAACCTCGTACCCAGCATACCCCGAACCTTTTGCTAAGATGATAGCACACGAATGAACTTTGTATGTTTAATATGAGTTATTCGAAATATTTAATTTGTGCTATCTTTTTAACATAATTAAGTGTTACAGAAGTTGTTCACAAATAAAAAAAAATATTTTCTTTACTTAAATTCTAACATTACAAATGATTTTCCCCTCCTCTCCGATTATTAAAATTCTCCGTCTTTCGCAAATGAAGACCCCGGTTATTAAGACTCGTATGATGCATATAAGCGTACGCTATTAAAATCGATAAAATTTCGAACTGTTTTCTAAGTAAAAAAAAATACCAATGTGAACTACAAATTCGTGTTTGCCATTATCAAAAAAAGAAGGAAAATTTAACTATCTAGGACGTGTTCTAACAGAGAATTAAATATCTGTTACGGATATCGGATTTTAATAGCAAAAGATGCCTTCCAAAAGCTAAGCAAAGTATTAAGAAAAATAATATTTTCCTTAGAGACAAAGAAACGGTTTCTCAACTGCAATGTAATATCAGTCCTTTACGCCAGCAAAGTTCCTCATTGTTGAAGAGACCTGAGGCAATCGCGATATGGTTCTACAGAAAGAAAAGTTGACACTCACAGGGGCATAATGGAGGCAATATGTAAAGAAAAAGAAAACAGCGTTTAAGCTCCCTTATTCTCGAATTTATTGTCTTTGAACAACGGAAAATTTTTACAATTTGTTAAATAAATTTTTTTATCTTTTTCCATTGTATACATTGGGAACATTACCGGACAGTTAAACTGGAAACAGTCTATTTCTAGAAACAGTCTATTTCCGGAAACAGTCTATTTCTAGAAACAGTCTATTTCTAGAAACAGTCTATTTCCGGAAACAGTCTATTTCCGGAAACAGTCTATTTCCGGAAACAGTCTATTTCCGGAAACAGTCTATTTCCGGAAACAGTCTATTTCCGGAAACAGTCTATTTCTAGAAACAGTCTATTTCTAGAAACAGTCTATTTCCGGAAACAGTCTATTTCTAGAAACAGTCTATTTCTGGAAACTCTACATTACGTCCCCCTTTTTCCGTGTATTGACTTCGTGAAGATAAACGATGCCCTGTTACCCAACAAAACAAAAAAGATGCAAAGGTTGTCCGTTCGTACCTTTGTCATTTTCCTTTTAATAATTCATTTACTCCCGCCCATCGTATACTGTACTGTTGTAAATGTAAAGAGCTTTTCTGTGACAACTCTTTTTTTTCTCTCATTTGTAAAAATAATGTGTAAATAAATGATAAAACAAGCAGTAAGATGAACAGTAAAAAGGCAAAATCTACCAAATAGTTATGTGGATTGGTTTGGTTTACGGCATATCAACATCAATGGGTCATTTAATGCCGACGACATTTTTATTGCTGGTAATATTTTTTTTATTCAAAATATATTGCTGGTAATAACTTGTTTTTTTCCAAAATATAAATCTGGTACTAATTTGTTTTCCTTCAAAATTCATAGCTGGTAAATTTTTACAAAAATGTATTGCTGGTACTAAAACATCTTTTTACACTTTCATAGCGTTTTGACTTCAGTTTGGAGTTAACTATTTGCCCATAGCTGGGGCACTAACACAGTGGACCTGGGAACACCAGAAATTAAAAGGTGGTTCCATGCTCCTCAAAACCTCTGATCAGAGGCCTTGCTATCGGATGTAGTTTGTCGTCTTATCCAGGACACAGATGTAGTTTATCGTTATACCCAGGATTGCCAATTACTTGTGGAGAGCCATTATCGCCTTAAGGAACACAGTACGTAGATATTCATATTGTATTGGAGAACTTTCTTTTTTCTATGTGAATGAACTATGTTGAATGAAAGCCCATCTAATGACCTTTCGGAATAAAAAGAAACAAAACGAAGTTTTTTTTTTGTGGGGGGCTACACAATAAAGTAATTACGTCACTTTTTCAGATGCCGTCTTTAACAATAGGCAGTTCCCTTGCGAAGAGTCTAACCATCAGCGTCCCTCTTCTTTCAGATAAAGTCTTGTCTCCCTTCGACTCATTTAATTACGGCAACGTCTGCTCCTATCACGTGATTTTTATTTTCTTCAGTTTCCGTTCCCATCCGCATTTGTTCATATTGTTCAAATGAATAAAACAAGCATCCGGAAATTTTATTCTCTAAACTCATATTCTTTTAGCTCACTGCAATTGCTTTTCTCATTTCTCTGCTGCTAATTCCAGCAGACAATTCCCCTTAGAAATAAAAAAAAAAACATGTAACGTCTTAGTAAAAAGAAACTGTTACAATAACTTCATTTGACATGATCGTGATCAATGGTTGTCGCGCTGGTACGCAATCAGCACACTGTTTTATTTGCGATCTCCTCTCTAATGATACAGGAACTTCTTCAATTCCTACAGGTTTTTTTTTAATATAGTCATTATACGGGGTGTTCCAAAAGTCACCCAACAACTGGCAGAAAACGTACACTTGTGAAATAGCAACCAGGGGAAATTTACTTGACATCATCTTCCATAAATTTGACCAATAAAATATCTTAATAATATGTTGTCACATACAGAGGCATGATTCAATTTCGTAAATAAATATAATAATTAGAAGGTTATCAAAGGTAATGCGGCTTTTGGAGCAACCATTATAATTATCATCATGTTTGATCGCTTCTCGGCCTTTTGGCTAAGATCAAAGTGTAGTATCTGTTCGCGGATTACTCACTGAATGATCGCCTATGGGGCCGGGATTCCTTCTCCGATACAGGCCGGCGGCAGGGATTCGTCCCTGCGCTGGTGGTATCGTGGCTACGTCTGACTAGCTATGACCAGCTCTGACCAGCTTGGACAAGCTATGACCAGCTAAGACCGGCCAAGACCAGCTATGACTAGCTAAAGCCAAAGCACTGCGACCCGGGTGAAAACTCGGGTCCATTCCCCCTCCCTTCCCACGTTAAACTCGACCTTGTGTCACAACCTGACCGTGTGGGAGGTCAAGTAAATCCCGTGTAGTATCTGTTCGCGGATTACTCACTGAATGATCGCCTATGGGGCCGGGATTCCTTCTCCGATACAGGCCGGCGGCGGGGATTCGTCCCTGCGCTGGTAGTATCGTGGCTACGTCTGACTAGCTTGGACAAGCTATGACCAGCCAAGACCAGCTATGACTAGCTAAAGCCAAAGCACTGCGACCCGGGTGAAAACTCGGGTCCATTCCCCCTCCCTTCCCACGTTAAACCCCGACCTTGTGTCACAACCTGACCGTGTGGGAGGTCAAGTAAATCCCGTGTAGTATCTGTTCGCAGATTACTCACTGAATGATCGCCTATGGGGCCGGGATTCAACTTCCGATACAGGCCGGCGGCAGGGATTCGTCCCTGCGCTGGTAGTATCGTGGCTACGTCTGACTAGCTATGACCAGCTTGGACAAGCTATGACCAGCCAAGACCAGCTATGACTAGCTAAAGCCAAAGCACTGCGACCCGGGTGAAAACTCGGGTCCATTCCCCCTCCCCTTCCCACGTTAAACTCCGACCTTGTGTCACAACCTGGCCCTGTGGGAGGTCAAGTGAATCTCAGTGTAGTATCTGTTCGCAGATTACTCGCTGAATGATCGCCTTTAGGCCGGGAGCGATCACTGATACAGGCCGGTCGCAGGGATTCGTCCCTGCGCTGGTGGTATCGGGGCTATGTCTGACTAGCTATGACGAGCTCTGACCAGCTTGGACAAGCTAAGACCAGCCATGAACAGCTGTGACTAGCTAAGACCAGCTTGGACAAGCTAAGACCAGCTTGGAGAAGCTAAGACCAGCCATGAACAGCTGTGACTAGCTAAGACCAGCTAAAGCACTGCGGCCCGGGTGAAAGCTCGGGTCCACTCCCCCTCCCGTCCCACGTTAAACCCCGACCTTGTGTCACAACCTGACCGTGTGGGAGGTCAAGTAAATCCACAGCCTTTTGGCTAAGATCAAAGTGTAGTATCTGTTCGCAGATTACTCGCTGAATGATCGCTTTAGGCCGGGAGCGATCACTGATACAGGCCGGTCGCAGGGATTCGTCCCTGCGCTGGTGGTATCGGGGCTATGTCTGACTAGCTATGACGAGCTCTGACCAGCTTGGACAAGCTAAGACCAGCCATGAACAGCTGTGACTAGCTAAGACCAGCTCTGACCAGCTTGGACAAGCTAAGACCAGCCATGAACAGCTGTGACTAGCTAAGACCAGCTAAAGCACTGCGGCCCGGGTGAAAGCTCGGGTCCACTCCCCCTCCCGTCCCACGTTAAACCCCGACCTTGTGTCACAACCTGACAGTGTGGGAGGTCAAGTAAATCCACAGCCTTTTGGCTAAGATCAAAGTGTAGTATCTGTTCGCAGATTACTCGCTGAATGATCGCTTTAGGCCGGGAGCGATCACTGATACAGGCCGGTCGCAGGGATTCGTCCCTGCGCTGGTGGTATCGGGGCTACGTCTGACTAGCTATGACCAGCTCTGACCAGCTTGGACAAGCTAAGACCAGCCATGACCAGCTAAGACTAGCTAAGACCAGCTCTGACCAGCTTGGACAAACTAAGACCAGCTAAAGCACTGAGGCCCGGGTGAAAGCTCGGGTCCACTCCCCCTCCCGTCCCACGTTAAACCCCGACCTTGTGTCACAACGTGACCGTGTGGGAGGTCAAGTAAATCCACGGCCTTTTGGCTAAGATCAAAGTGTAGTATCTGTTCGCAGATTACTCGCTGAATGATCGCCTTTAGGCCGGGAGCGATCACTGATACAGGCCGGTCGCAGGGATTCGTCCCTGCGCTGGTAGTATCACAGCTAAGACTAGCTATGACCAGCTAAAGACCAGCTTGGACAAGCTAAGACCAGCTAAAGCCAAAGCACTGCGGCCCGGGTGAAAACTCGGGTCCATTCCCCCTCCCTTCCCACATTAAACCCTGACCTTGTGTCACAACCTGACCCTGTGGGAGGTCAAGTAAATCCCGGCCTTTTGGCTAAGATCAAAGTGTAGTATCTGTTCGCAGATAACAGATTACTCGCTGAATGGTCGCCTTTTTGGCTGGGATCACTGATACAGACCGGTCGCAGGGATTCGTCCCTGCGCTGGTAGTATCGCGGCTACGTCTAGCTATGACCAGCTTTGACCAGCTAAGACAAGCCAAGACCAGCTATGACTAGCTATGACCAGCTCTGACAAGCTCTGACAAGCTAAGACCAGCTAAAGCCAAAGCCCAGCGGCCCGGGTGAAAACTCGGGTCCATTCCCCCTCCCTTCCAACGTTAAACAACCGACCGTGTGTCACATCCTGACCCTGTGGGAGGTCAAGTAAATCCCTATCATCATGTTTCCATTGCAAGATTACAGAGCGATTAAAACATTATCATACTTTGACTAGGTGGATTCTTTTTTAGACCGTAGTAGTTTAATAAGCAAGTATCTAGTAACAAACAATACGGATCTATCATTTAAATTTATGATTTATAATAAAACGTTCAATTATTACGAACACTTCAGGAGCTCAAAAACCACACCAAATGCTTTATTATGAATCATTATGCGCTCAAAGAAACTGCAGCTACTATATTAACAATAGGAAAATTAAATTCTGACGTTCATCACACATTCAACTCTCGTAGATTGACTGTCGCAACTTTGTGTAATTCGAGTAAAATATCGTTTAATTCATCACTAATAACAAAAATACTATTAACAATATAAGAAAGTAGTGGACATTATCAAATGCTATACAGCGCTCAAGGAAAGAGTCAAAATCATAGAAAATATTACTATAAAAAAGTACAGAAGAAAACTGCGTGTCACTTTGAAACCTAAAGTTATTACACTACTTACATTATTCGGACTATTGTCCTCATCTTTGACGCCATATTTATTACGTTTCGGCCGTTGTACACTCCGGTCTTCAGGTGTTTAGAATGTCGAACTGAACCCTTTATTTCGCTCACTGGGGTAGACTGTTCTAGTTCCACGTGCCATGTCTAATGGATGTCAGTTATCAGTTATCTCCTGTTAATTTCCTTCTACAAGTTCTCCACTGCCATAATCGGGTATTGAACTCACACTCTTTGCGCCCTGTTACTGGATCTAACCAACGCCTTTATCCACTTTGCTATGTGTCCTTGTAATAAATATGGCGGCAAAAGATGAGAAGAATAGTCCTAATAATGTAAATAGTGTGCATAATACTTCATCTCAGAAATATAGACATAGGTATCTTCATGAGATCGCTAAAAACAGAGCATAGCATGATGAAAAAGACACCTAACTTGACGAAAACAAAATTTTAGCGTCTAAATGCTTATGCTATTATTGACAGGAAAGATCAAAGTATTTTTAAAATTATTTTAAAAAGTTTTTCCTTCTTTTTAGAACATTCTAAATTTTGATTAAAAAAAACCTTGTTTCTCTTTGTATCACCGGAACTAGTAAAATAACAATTTTAGCACGTTTTCTTTTCTGTATGACACACATTAATTTGGAAAATCTTGCAAAAATAAAAATAATTGTCGGATTTTAATGAAACTTTCAGAAACTATTCACAAATGATGGAACTAAAAATGGTAGAAATATTTTTTTCATTAGTATTACCCGCCTCCTAACTAATTGTACGAAAACTCTATAATTTCAATTTTGGGAAGATTAGCGATTATATTAGTTAAAAACACAAGGGTTTGAGGAAACCAAATCATATTTTTTTTTAGTTAGATCACCTCTACGTATATGTATGGCAGTGAGCCTGTACCGTTTGCAAGAGGGCTAGTAAATGGTGTCACATGGATTTAAATCAATTATATTCTTGAAAAAGCTGACAGAATATTTTCGAGATGACGTAACTTAAGAATATTGAAGTTCTAACTGTTTCGCAAATACTTCTACATAGAATTAGAGATTTATTTGTCTCCCCCCACTGAGTCAGGTTGTGACTCAAGGTCATTTTTAACGTGGGGATCGGAGTGTTTTCACTCGGGCCGCTGGTCCAAGCTGATCAGAGCTAGTCCAATCTAGTCATAGCCGTAATACTACTAGCAGAGAGATGGATCCCTACACCAGGTAAGTATCCCTCTTCATAAATATAAGCATTTATTCAAATAAACTAAAACATATTTATACATGCGCACACAGGCAAACATGCCCACAGTCTTTTTTCATTTGTCCTCACTAATAACTAACGTCTATAATTTTTGAAGAATTGAAGAATATTAAGAAAATTATTAAATTACATTTTCTTTATAATTAAAAAGAGAACTCTTCAAAAATATCTCATGAAATTACATTATTAAATCAAAAGCTCTAATACGTAACCGTAGCGTGGATATAAAGAAATAAATCGAACATTAATTCCAACAATCTATGACAATATTGGCCCGGCAGAGATTAACAATGGATAGACGCATACATAGATGCGTAAGAACAAACAGAAGACCAAAAAATGTAGATATACTATATTGTCTTAGTTTTACACTATGGATCACAAACAGATAGCATTAAGATTGCAATCGTTCTCTCTGCTTACAGAAGTCTGACTATAATTTATCTATGATCTACAAATGCTAACTGATTAACGAAATACTCTACCATTTCTGCCGTTTACCTTATTTTCCGCACTATAGTCTGCACCTGTATATAACCCGAACCCCTATAAATTCAACTATCTGGACATACCTAGCTCGACGCCTGCGACCGGTTTTTGTGAAGCTATGTTCCCCAAACCCCGGTCACTCAAGGTTCGAAGACAATTCATATATGACCCGCAACCTACATATTTCGAGAAAAAAGTCGCCGGAAAATACGGTAAGTCATTTTTACATTGGTAAAAAAATTACCCAGCACATGGTATTCACTCTGTCTCCCTACTAAGAAGAGATTCGACACAAGGTCAGTTTTTAAGGAGGAGACCGAGCGCATACAGTGTTTGATGTACTGTTAACTATATTTTCTCATTTCTTAATACATTACTTATCGTATGACATCCATCTTCAATTATTTTGTATGCGAGTTTCAGTGATTGAAGAATCAAAGAACTTAATGAATTCGACTGCTAATAAATACCTTTGGGAAAAGGTATGAATCCATCTCTTCTCTACCTAGATATGCATAAAATAGCAGTACGGACCAGGTTCTACAGTCTTGATTGGAAACCAGTCTAGGAGAAGAAAAACTGAATTTAAACCATCCTGGAGAGGGTTGGGTTTCTTTAGGTTAGCTTGCCAAGGAAATATCGCTGAAACGGCTACAGTACATCGGGTGCCGTACAACCCGTAACAGGACGTGTGATCGTGATGTACCTTCGGATTTCTGTGTTACATTTGCTGTAGCCTATTATGGCACTACTCAGATGAATGAATTTTAGGAAAAAGAAAAAAAAAACAAACACGGCGGACATTTGTATAAAAAATGAAAAATAAATTAAGAGTTACTAGAAAAATGATCAATTAAGACGAGACATATTGCTTGTATTTTTTTCTACACAAGATATACGTAAAACTTACAATCAGATATTATTCGTCACCTTTTCATCTATGTAGATTATTGTTAACATTCAAATGTCCACATCGAGGGAGAGATATCGATCCAATTCAAGCTATCCGAACATCGTTACGTTGACTGACCACCAGATGTGACCACCGACCATTGCTAGCAATATGGTAGTCGGTGCATTTGCTACTCGTCTCCCGACACCTACTCTACCCGGAACGAACGATTCTCTCTCACCAACAAATCAACACCGACGCTAATAATAACTGCGGTAGAACAGACTGGTCGCCTTGCAAAATGGACCGTCATATTCCGGTTGGCTACGGCCAGAGGAGACGTCGTGAGCACACGCTTACGGTCGGCTGACCACAGGAGTTTAGGCTTGGCGGGGGACGCTGACAAACAGGAAGGCGCCATGAGCTGCCTTCGCTGTTTGTGAACGCAGTCCTTTTGAGAAAAATTATTGGCTTTCAGTGGACGAATATTTGATATGTGGAATGGTGGAAGGATAAAAGAATGATGAAAGATAATGGTCGAAGAGAGCGAAACCGACAAAGGAGTGTATGTGAAAACGAACACAAGGAAATAAAGGACTGCCTAAGATGAAAATAGAGAAATGTGTATAGGATAGGGAAAGAAAGACAGAACACGAGTAAACAAAACGAAAGAGAGAAAAGGTGATTAAATAAAAAAAAAAGTAGACAGCTACTTTCATTAAATGGGAGAAAAAAGAAAAGAAAATAGAGCGGAGAGGAGGAGAAGAGCGAAAGGGACGGAGGGGGAAGAGAAGAGAGCGAGAGCGACGGAGGGGGAAGAGAAGAGAGCGAAAGGGACGGAGGGGGAAGAGAAGAAGAGCGAAAGGGACGGAGGGGGAAGAGAAGAAGAGCGAAAGGGACGGAGGGGGAAGAGAAGAAGAGCGAAAGGGACGGAGGGGGAAGAGAAGAAGAGCGAAAGGGACGGAGGGGGAAGAGAAGAAGAGCGAAAGGGACGGAGGGGGAAGAGAAGAAGAGCGAAAGGGACGGAGGGGGAAGAGAAGAAGAGCGAAAGGGACGGAGGGGGAAGAGAAGAAGAGCGAAAGGGACGGAGGGGGAAGAGAAGAAGAGCGAAAGGGACGGAGGGGGAAGAGAAGAAGAGCGAAAGGGACGGAGGGGGAAGAGAAGAAGAGCGAAAGGGACGGAGGGGAGAAGAAGAGCGAAAGGGACGGAGGGGAGGAGAAGAGAAGAGCGAAAGGAGGGGAGGAGAAGAGAAGAGCGAAAGGAGGGGAGGAGAAGAGAAGAGCGAAAGGAGGGGAGGAGAAGAGAAGAGCGAAAGGAGGGGAGGAGAAGAGAAGAGCGAAAGGAGGGGAGGAGAAGAGAAGAGCGAAAGGAGGGGAGGAGAAGAGAAGAGCGAAAGGAGGGGAGGAGAAGAGAAGAGCGAAAGGAGGGGAGGAGAAGAGAAGAGCGAAAGGAGGGGAAGAGAAGAGCGAAAGGGACGGAGGAGAAGAGAAGAGCGAAAGGGACGGAGGAGAAGAGAAGAGCGAAAGGAGGGGAGGAGAAGAGAAGAGCGAAAGGAGGGGAAGAGAAGAGCGAAAGGAGGGGAAGAGAAGAGCGAAAGGAGGGGAAGAGAAGAGCGAAAGGAGGGGAAGAGAAGAGCGAAAGGAGGGGAAGAGAAGAGCGAAAGGAGGGGAAGAGAAGAGCGAAAGGAGGGGAAGAGAAGAGCGAAAGGAGGGGAAGAGAAGAGCGAAAGGGACGGAGGAGAAGAGAAGAGCGAAAGGGACGGAGGAGAAGAGAAGAGCGAAAGGAGGGGAGGAGAAGAGAAGAGCGAAAGGAGGGGAGGAGAAGAGAAGAGCGAAAGGAGGGGAGGAGAAGAGAAGAGCGAAAGGAGGGGAGGAGAAGAGAAGAGCGAAAGGAGGGGAGGAGAAGAGAAGAGCGAAAGGGACGGAGGGGAAGAGAAGAGCGAAAGGGACGGAGGAGAAGAGAAGAGCGAAAGGGACGGAGGAGAAGAGAAGAGCGAAAGGGACGGAGGAGAAGAGAAGAGCGAAAGGGACGGAGGAGAAGAGAAGAGCGAAAGGAGGGGAGGAGAAGAGAAGAGCGAAAGGAGGGGAGGAGAAGAGAAGAGCGAAAGGGACGGAGGAGAAGAGAAGAGCGAAAGGGACGGAGGAGAAGAGAAGAGCGAAAGGGACGGAGGAGAAGAGAAGAGCGAAAGGGACGGAGGAGAAGAGAAGAGCGAAAGGGACGGAGGAGAAGAGAAGAGCGAAAGGGACGGAGGAGAAGAGAAGAGCGAAAGGAGGGGAGGAGAACAGAAGAGCGAAAGGAGGGGAGGAGAACAGAAGAGCGAAAGGAGGGGAGGAGAACAGAAGAGCGAAAGGAGGGGAGGAGAACAGAAGAGCGAAAGGAGGGGAGGAGAAGAGAAGAGCGAAAGGGACGGAGGAGAAGAGAAGAGCGAAATATTAGGAAGAACGGAATGTAAAGAAAATGAAAATTTGGCGAGTGCTTGTTGTATGAACTTACAAATGAAAGTATGATTTTAAATGGAGCAATTTTTGCGGATAAAAAAAGAGAAGGAAATAGAGAGTACTGGAATAAAATGTGAATAACGAATGTAAGCCTTCTTTGATCCTCTCAATTACATCACAGATCATTTCGCAATATGGGCGAATGTCGTCAGGGACCGCACTCTCGCGTAAAATCAAGTGACAAAATATAAATTAACAGAAGAACATTGTATGGTTGTACCGTTACCCTGCTTGTATTTTTGAGGGGAGTGGGGACTGAATTAGTAATGTGTTACATAACAGGAAAACGTAGGTTAACTATAACACTTTAACCACTGAATGGAGTCCTAAGTCTGTAATGATCTAAAAGCCCTAAGTAATTCATAGCGAAGTGTACAGATGGTATTCCTGAAATAAGTACAAACTGTGACCACGCAAAAAGGATGCAAGAAATTAAAAGCCAACCACTGACAAGGATTTGACACTCTCAAAACAGGGGTCAAAATGGCAACAAAGCACATCCAGATTCAACCTTTCCACCCAGCTGGGCACAACAGTCAATATATTACATTGAGTTAAGTAGTCATCCATCAGACACGATATCATGACTGACAGTGCATGTCCAATTACTACGAAACAGGGAATCCAGGGAACATCGGCATAGAGCAAACTGAATTCGTGTGAAGACGACACGGCATATGACGAGTGATCCAGAGTGTTACTAGAGTGTTACAAGTACCGGGTAACTAATTGTTCTTGGCTGTTCTCTTGGAGCCAAACGTAGGCAACAGCGACATATTAGGCAGGAATTCTCTCAAACTTTGAAATAATTTATTTCAGATTTCGTCAGTGAATTATAGACAGGAAATAAATTAGGAGGCACGGTGGAGTAATGGATAGCGGCTCGAATTGAAGAATCGGAGAGCCGAGTTCGAATTCCAGTCGAATCCATTAGATTCGCTTACGTGCTAATACTATTGGAAAAAGTATGAAACCTCTTCTTGGGTAAATAGCAGGACAGACCGGGTTCTATAGCCTTGGTTGGCAACTGGTCTACCGCAGAAAAAATAGCAACCTATTGCGAGAAAAAAAAGCTGCCTCGTCAGTCATGTATCGAAAGATACATGATTGCCTACGGGTGTGTCCTGCATGGCACACAACTGACTGAAATAAATTATCCCAATCATTTATCATAGTTTAAAATGGCAGGTTTACTGGTGCGAGTATGAGTCTATTACATGATGCCTCGTTGGTACACATATTTGACTAGAGAAACGTATAGATATTTTTGAAACTGAAACGATGAGTAAAATGTACCTCTAGAGAAGAATCGAGCATGTATCTCATTAATCTAGGAACCCACCAATTTCTGTCCAGAGGCAGATTTTCTTTTCAAGATGTTCAATCTCTGTGTACCTTGCGGTTTCAATGCTAAAAATGGCACCTCTATTTAAAGAAAAGGAGTAAACATGAAATATAACGTTTATTGGAGAAGAAAATGGTATCCGATTTTGAGAAATAAAAAAAAATGAAAACATATACTGTTTTTACGTTTCGGAGGTTTGTTTGTTTAGTGGCATATCAACTCCTCATGGGTCATTTAATGGAGAAATATAATTCTCTTGTTATCATTAGTAATTTCTTTTA